>JAMZAV010001145.1:0-188025 GCA_024449915.1 Sweltsa coloradensis | reverse complement strand
CGTTTTCAATAATATTACTAATAATATAGTATTTTTATTGGCTCATATTATCTAATCGTTTAAACTGTCATCATTTTTATGTGACTCTTTGGAAAAACGTTTCACGTTCTAAGTATAAATTCAGTTGTAATAATAATAATAATAATAATAATAATAATAATAATAATAATAATAATAATAATAATAATAATAATAATAATAATAATAAATTATAATTACAGAAAAAATGTATCTTCATTGCACAAACAATTTATCCTTAAAGATATAATTGACCAATTTTGATGGTTATAGATAAAGGTATGACCGTAGAAATGTGAAACAAAATCAATGCTCAAAATCCAATTTTGTTAAACGAATGAGCGCTGCGAACGAAGTGGTACCATTAAACTCAAACCGCGCTCATTCTGTTTTTCTGTAAGTGTATGTGTGTGTGTGGGTCTGTACGTCGAAAATCAGCCGAATCGCTGAACAGATTGCACTGAAATTTTATAAACAGACATCCGGTACGAGTTTACTGAGAACTGCTAACAAAATCAGCTAGATCCATTGCGATTTAAACCTACAAGAAATAATAAATTGAAAAATAGGCTGCCAATGTGTAGAAATTATTTAACGACAATGGTTTTGATTTTGAAAAAATATTTTTTGTTTGTATTTGCCTGGCTGTGAAATGCCGTGCCCAAGGTTTATCGAATGTTGCACGTCAAGGTACCCCCAAATTTCGCTCGGAGATTGAGTAAACCTTGCAATAATTACACGTGTTTCGTACTGGCTATGTTTTCCCATAGTATTGTCACAGATGATGGACTACACTGCGTTATATGCATTTCAAAATATGTTTAATAATTTTTAAAATACAATCCAGAAATTACAAAAACTTTCCCGACCATGGGATTGAACCCACGTCTCCCACATTTCGGGTATAACGGCACCTTAGCCAACTAGACTAGGGAAACGCCGAAGTCGTTGTTAGACAAGTGAGCGAGTCATGTGTTGACTGTTGAGTACTCGGGAACATTTGCATTTAAGTTTGATAATTATATTCGTATAAATAATAGGTTTTTTAAGTTTAGTTGGTATAAGGGCGCGTCAACTGTAAGGCCATAATGCGCCACTCTAGCCTATGATAGGCTAGGGAGGCCTAAGGTAGGGGAAGAAAAGTAATGTTACCGGGTACTCAACATATGGCTCACTCACTCGTTTAACAACGAATTTGGCGTTTTCCCTAGTAAAATTAATGCAAAGTTGTGTCCAGCTTCAGCCGCTGGTAGACTTAAATGAAATGAGACCAATGACAATCCATTCCGCTTGATAGGCAATGTTGTGCATCAGACGACGTAAATCTTATTAACACTGGGAATAGAACTAAGACATCGCGTTCTACTTGGGCTCGATAGTTTAATCGGCAGCAGTCGCGGATTAGAACAAAATCGGAACTTTTGGGAAATTTCCTTCAGGGGTAAAAGCTTTTCGGTAAATGATAAGAGAAGAAAAAATACAAATTTTAGTCTCAAGTTTGATAAAAAGTATTTTTTTTTTAATTGTAGGCACGTTTCCACCTCACTATTCATCAAAGCTTGTGGAGTATTTTAATTTGTAAAATAACAGTTAAGTTCATTGATACAGGTTGTGGGAGAGACGCCCTTTCAGAGCACTTATAGCGATTGCATGCAAGTTCACGTATATTCTATTTTCTTTACTAACAATCATCATTTCTAAAAACTTGTACGATATTTGTTAGTCTCTTTGTCTGGATGGCGATTGAAAGACTACTACAAAGTGATGGTCCTTCACCCCAATAGTTTGAATCAATGCGTTAATCTAATAACGAAGTTGTACGGTTTTAGGAAGAACCCATTTCGTCGGAAACTGAGTATATATTAATGAAGTGTGATAGAAGGCCAAGTGGCAACGTTACTAGGATTAGTTCAGAGTTCTCGGTATGAGACGGAATAGGGAAACATAAAACACAATTTGAAGGGCTAGGTATGACGGGTGACGACTTATTTTTACCAATTGCTGATGATGACTCGTTTCGTCCTTCTGGGGCTCATCAGGCGGATTGCGGCTACTTACAATCAGCTAGCTAATGTAATCTTTTGTCAACTCTTCACCAATCCTACCAAGTAGGGTTTGCATTAGTGGTGACTAAGGTGACTAAGGTGACTAAGGTGACTAAGGTGACTAAGGTGACTAAGGTGACTAAAGTGACTAAGGTGACTAAGGTGACTAAGGTGACTAAGGCGAGTATAGCAGTATACAACTGATGGGTGGTGATGAATGGAAGAGAACTTACCAAACCCTTGTCTTATGCAGGATTAGAGCCCACTACGAACCATATTGCTCTACAAACCGCGCGTTAAACAATAATTAGAACCGACAGAGATGGTCGCCGGATCGATTCTGGCCAGCGAGTACATTCCGGCCACCGGAAACACTGACTGAAGGTGATTTTGCAAGGTTCGCCTGAGACAACTAGCGAAGGCTGGAAATTTAAATCTGTAACATTTATTTTGTTTAACCGTTCTAAAATAGTGGTGTACCCTAGAAAAGGGTTTTCCACAAATCCTTTTGCAAACCTTTTTTTACACACATCCTTTCTGTATAATCAACAAAATTCAGTATAAGGTTGATTGATTGTGTCAATTCATGAAACTGTATTCTAGCACGCAATTAATATAACAATATTCCCGGTTCGAACTGCAGTATTGTACTTTATTATTTGTACCACGAATGTCACAGTTGCTCATTCATGTTCTTGCAATGCAACATACGGGTGTGAGCTAGTGTGACTTATGATTAACTGTCAGCACCAAACCGCGTCTCGGCCCGTGTAGTTATGCATTTGCATGCGCGCGAACGCTGTTCGTGACAGATATCCATGGAAGAGAATCTACCGCAATTACACCAGCAGATCCACTCGTGACTTGAGGGGGGTGGAGGGTCTCGAGAGATCTCATAACAACCCAGAACACTCGACTCAACTTTTTATAATTCAATTATTATGAAATTCAATCTGGACGGCTTTATATAAATCTGAGAAATCTTCGAATAATCTAGATTCGTTTTCATTGTCTTCGTTGTTTTAACAGTAGCGCGATCCATGAATCAATAACCACTCAAGACAACCAAATGTGGCATCTTATCCTAGTAAAACATTTTTGACAACGTATACCAAAACAAGCAGTTAGTTCACGTTCACGTTCACGTATCACGTATTACTACCTAAAAAGTAATGGAGAAATATTAAATTTCTCGTAAGAATCCTGCCCAAGGACGGTTGGATACCTCTCTCCAGGTCCAGGGTGGGTATAGGGTGATTGGCGAGGTCATTGTGATTGGATGTCCATGGGCTGTTTAAGAAGACTCAAAATCAGCAATCTTTTCATTTCCCTCTGTTATTTTTGTACAATAATTTTGAAGTATATCTATATTTAAGTAAATTTTGTGTATCATTAATTTAAGAGTCTGCAATAGTAGTGATTTTTTTCTGGAACTCTTCCTGAAGCCCGTTTTCATCAGATTGTATCAGACTTTGCACATAGCTTATGGTCATGTATATACTTTCTTCTATAGTGGCACAGTTTTTTTTAAACAATCACAAAATAAATAAGAAAATGAAATGTGTTTTTGGCATTTTGGATTTTTGTAAAATCATCAAAATTAATAAATTTCGGAATTTATTTGTGCGTAATGCTTAACAATGTTTAGTAATCTGTTACTATAGAAGAGTGACATATCCATTCTTGACAATTATGCAAAATTGCATATCGATCGGATGACAAATGAAAGCAGGAATAGTTCCCAAAAAAGTTTCAAATAGGTATAGTTGACTCTTAAAGTAGAAAGTTAAAGGGCGTGTATGTCTTGTATAATCTATTTTTGTAATGCCTACAACTTTTAAAATAAAGTATTTGTTTGTTGTGAAAGAAAACAAAAAAAATACCAGGAGACGACTTAATGACTGAAGAAAACCTCGGGAAAACGTTCAGTCAGAATATCCGGGACGGGATTCGAGCCCGTGTCCTCCCGAATTAGAGTCTCATACGTTACGCATTAGCTACCTCTGTCACGACAAAAATTATGGATTCAGATGGATCCACGAAAGTCATTTGAAAGAAAGAAAAACTATTGAATAACACATATTTAAAGCTTGTTTTGCTTATCATAATATCAATAGCTTGCATTTATTGAAATAGATTAGTAGTTATTGAGCACACTGCACACAAAATGGTTTAGGCCTATGTGATTTTCATATTGCTTCACACACTAATATTTATGGATACTCTAGCCTGATTATCTAATATTTATAATTACATTTACCGGTACAATAAACGTAAACTTAATGCTTTGAGGGTGATCAAAATTTAGTGACCCAAAACAAATCATATGCCATACACTCATTTCCAAAAATAGGTATTTTAATATTAAAAAAATCAGGTCTAAATCTAAATTTGTACATTATGAGCATTACAGTAATTACTTCGAGTAGACAAATTACAATGAGGAAATGTGTAAACCATCTTGTATTTGATATTGGTATATAGTTAAGAATTTAAGAAGGCAATAGGCAATGTATAATAATAAAAAAAAAATATTACATATAGCTACAATGTTCATAAAAATAACACGCGAATCGAGAAAACATTTTCGAAAACTTTCCTCCTGATGAACATGATGTTTGTGTGCTTGTACACGCGCGCGATGCACCTACACACTTATCTCTGAGCTTGTTTGTGTGGTGGTATACGTGCCTAGAAGCTCGACAACTTGGCCGATCATTACGAAATGTCACACAAATATTGTTTCAGATATCTTAAACCTATATACAAGGGAATAGCCTTTATCTTACGAGAGATTTCAAAACAAGCCTGACCAAGTCAGGTATTGTTTTCTCTTGTAATAAGGCGATCGATAATGTTTTGTTCGCGTATCGTGCCGGTCGAATTGTCATTAGAATCGCATGGTGGACTCGAATATCTTCTAATAATAATGTCAATCTCGTTCTTCACACGACAATCAAATACGCTGAAACGGGAAATCGAAGAACGGAAATTGAGTTGGGAGTCGAGGAAGTGAAAATAATTATTTAAGTAGATGATCGCTTTCATTATCATCATCATCGTCGTCGTCGTCGTCGTCGTCATCGTCATCGTCATCGTCATCGTCATCGTCATCAAATCAGTCCCAACGCTTTTATTTCATTTTGAGTCATAAACTAAAAATGGATTTGGTGTTAAATTTTACTTACATTACAACTATTATAATATCACATACTAATAATAATGTGTTGCATCTTGATTCAAAAAAAGGAAAATGTGTTAAAAGTAAGGCAGAAATTTCATTTTCGAAAAAATTATTGTATGTTAACTTCGTATTGACCGATTTAGCATATTGTTCACAATGCTTCAATTAAAATTATTGTTCACGAATGTTGTTACTTATAGCTGAGTTTTTAATCAATTAACATAAAACCATTTATATCAAAAAGCGGTCGAAACAAATTATTCCAAGGAGTCTTTATTACAGAATTATTCTCTTGGGAAGATTTATAATTTATTTTCGTTTAGCCGGAACACGCTCACCGCCCGCGCATACGAGAACATCGTGCACGCCGTAGGGAATAATAAGGCCGTGATTTCGTACCCTACATTTACAAGGTTTAAAGCTTGCCTATCTAAAGCGAGAAGGGTAGTTAAATATTTTGTCGAGGTTGTTTATGTATTTATCAATAAAAACCTGACCACTGAGACTTCACTCTGGATAGTAATAAATAGGTATAAATGGGAGTGAATAAATTAAGTATATTTTATTGAGCCCAATTCAATACATATACGTCTTGATAGTGAAGAAAAGCTTCTAAAAACATTCAGTCAGGATTGTCGGTGGTCTGTACCGAACTAGCACCTTTCTAACTCCAGAGCCATGTATCTGTTTCGACTTTCACCAGCATTTAACTTGGCTTGAGATTTGTATACGGAAATTAGAGGAAACGTCCGAATTGGCTTAAAAAAAATTAATACTTATACTTCAGTTTTTGTTTAGGTGAATAGTTTTTAGAATGCACCAAATAGGGCACAATCCCTCACTGTTATCATTGATCGTGCTACAGGTTGCATTAGGCATAATTTTAAACATGGTCCAACGAACATAGACGGGAGTCAAATTATTTTAAATTGTTTGTTTGGAGCATTTAAAAGTTTAAGATATAGCTCCAATCAAAGTGCAAGTTGTCTGTGGTTCCAACATCCGTGGGGAAAGCAAAGGTAATGTTCGTTTAAGACAAGGACGTTTTCATATCATTGCTGATGATGATCGAGGATGTTATTAAGATGATGAGTTTCAACTTTCAAGGGACTCCGAGATAAATAACAACCGTATCAGTCACAGGTGAGATGAGTGGATAAAAAGAAAATTCAAACCGACACTGGAAACAATTCAGTACATCACAGTCATACGAGTTTCATTTT
Organism: Sweltsa coloradensis; assembly: GCA_024449915.1. Lineage (NCBI taxonomy): Eukaryota > Metazoa > Arthropoda > Insecta > Plecoptera > Chloroperlidae > Sweltsa > Sweltsa coloradensis. The sequence continues at coordinate 181,555 of JAMZAV010001145.1, read as the reverse complement.
TAATGTACTTTGTAAGGATTTTTTAGAAGTTTACTTTTAGACTCACTTTGTCAAAGTTGGTTGCATGGAGCAGATAAAATCGATAACATTTTTTTTCTGAGGAGCAGACTTTTCGCCGGGGGTTGGTCTTTCACACAGACGTGTGTGTGGGCGCAGGGCAGGGCACAAACAGAAACACTTCGCGTGAGTGCTTTGGTTCTCCCGCGCCCTGCAATCGGAGTCTGTGCCCTGCCACCGAGATGCAATACCTGCCAGCACCTGCGGCTCTTGCAGGGGGAATTAAAACTAATACACTCACATGTTGACGATACATGATAAATTTATTGAAGTCTCTCTTGTTTGTAATACTACGTTATTATTACTTATACGATGAATTTAATCCCCATTACATCGAAGTAGATGCGGCAGCAGAGATGAATTTTGTAAAAGTGGCAATTTTCTGTACTCGGGGCCTCTACCAAAGTTGTCAATAACAATACTATTTTATTGTTGTATTCTTCTTTGACAACCTGTTGATTAAATCTTCTGTGAGGAAGATGATTTCGACCTAATAAGATTAGATGTCCAAAGTGTTAACTTCGAATTAGGTCTAATGTACTATTTAAATTGTGTCGCCGTAAAGTGCGTGGTATGTCCCTAAAGAGGATGCGTTAATATTATGTAAGCTAGGGTTTAAGAGAAAATTAGGGATCGAGACTCCCCTATAAGCGTCACTTTTCTTTGGTCTGGTGCCGCGTCGTGTGTCACTTCACAAGATAAATGCGCTTTTGTTAGCATTGCCCTTTATTTCCACCAAGAATGATACAGAATATGTTTGATGACACTGGGAGTCATGGGGCGGGTCTAGATTGACCCGGCACCTCCACCAAGAATGATACAGAATATGTTTGATGACACTGGGAGTCATGGGGCGGGTCTAGATTGACCCGGCACCTCCACCAAGAATGATACAGAATATGTTTGATGACACTGGGATTCATGGGGCGGGTGTAGATTGACGCGGCACCTCCACCAAGAATGACACAGAATATGTTTGATGACACTGGGAGTCATGGGGCGGGTCTAGATTGACCCGGCACCTCCACCAAGAATGATACAGAATATGTTTGATGACACTGGGAGTCATGGGGCGGGTCTAGATTGACCCGGCACCTCCACCAAGAATGATACAGAATATGTTTGATGACACTGGGAGTCATGGGGCGGGTCTAGATTGAACCCGGCACCTCCACCAAGAATGATACAGAATATGTTTGATGACACTGGGAGTCAGGGGCGGGTCTAGATTTACCCGGCACCTCCACCAAGAAATGCGCACAGCAAGCTGACAATATTTCACGACGATTAATGCTATAGCTGTATTTAAACGAATAGTGTTCAACGAATTATGAGTGTATTGTTCCATAAAGCGTGGCGTACAAATCAACACAGAAGCAAAGTTAATGGAGCGGTTGAGTTTTATGATTACGTTATTAAGCTCACGTTTAAAAATAGTCTCCGTTTTCAACGTCGCTATAAAAAAAACTCGGATTTTACAAAAAAAAAAAACGAATAGAATTCTACACATATATCGTCTAAATGTTATTTCAGAATGCAGTTCATTCAAGATTTAATTTAGCGGTTGAGTTTCTTTGATTACGTTATTAAGCTCACGTTTAAAAATAAGTTAGTCTCCGTTGTCAATGTCGCTATAAAAAATCTCTGATTAAAAAAAACGAATAAGACTTCTACACATATATCGTCTAAATGTTCTTTCAGAATGCAGTTCAACATTATTACACTGTAAAGGACCCCAAAGATTTAAACTTAATTTAATATTCATAAAAACAGTTTGAAAAAGTTAAATGAGTCGAACCGTCCACCATATTTATATGAAAACGTGTTTGATACCGAATTGGATACAGATAGCAGCGATGTTTAAAATGCATGAAGTAATGTCATCAAAAGAGAAGAGTAAACATGAGTGTAGTTAATGCAATTTTGGGCACACGAACAGATCTAAGAAGACAGACTAAACTCATCAATGTAGGCCTGGAGTGTGGAGTGAACGCCAGGGTGGATTAAAATATAAGACAGTCACGTGTTGATGGCAAGGCGGTTCTAATCGTGAATAATGAGATGATAGTATAGCTATGTGTGGGATATGACAGGATCGCTAGAAGTACACAGATCATACGCGCAGTGACTATTTTCCACAACGGAATAAGTATTTATCTATCTTATCAACCATACCAACAAATCAAAAATAGGAGCGAAACTCATAACAAAATTCACGGACAAAACTCTCTGGTATAAAAATGCGATCCAACTATAGATTTGTTTGGTTATAAATAACTTGAATCAATAGACGTACGAAGAAAGAGCGAAGAAGTGCACGACGGTTGAGACGAAGTAGGTGACAAGCGACGTGGAGGACTCGCTTAGAGAGAGCCCAGGGAGCTGGGATAGACATGGACGCAACAGGAAGAGTAGGAAACTGCTCTCGCAGGATTATCATTGCGAGTGCTCGGGAACTATTTTTAGCTACACCGCTTGTAATGTAATAACAACGTGCATGTTACTATTTCTGCGTGATACATATTGCTCAACATATAGGCATGCACGTATACTCTGGCTTGCTATAATTATCGTTGTGAAGAGCAATCCTCTGGATGTGCTCAAACTAAAAGTAAAACCATCCTGTTGTTTGATACCCAAGTTAGGTGGCATTTACTATGCGAGTTAAAATCCCCGGGATGAGTGGTTTGTAATGATATTTCTATAGCAAGGTGTTGACGGAAGGACTTTGTAAAAAAGTAAAGTGTGCACACCTGGTCTGGTTTGTCGGTGATTCTGTTAGAGAGCAGTGGGGCGTCCTGCCGTCAAGCCCCGTCAGTGTCAATCAACAAGCTAGCGGAGTTCTCGCCACTTTACTTTATGATCGCTCCCCACGCATGCAGCTCAATCAGTCTAGAACATGCAGCATACGGCAGTGGGGCAAGTGATAGTTGCAGTGAATCGTAAATCAAAATCAAAGTCTAAATTTATAAAGTGCCTAGGAATTGCAACACATTTTTACGTTCAAAATTGCACGTTTTCCAACCAACTACTACCAAACATCAATGTATTTTTAATAGAGTTTGTTAACTTTATTTAGAAGTATTCCCTCACATGCTACTTTTAAGATGTCATTGTAATTTTAATTTTTTTTAAATCGACCATTCTAGCAACTCTGGCACAACTTAGCCGTATTGTTGCTGATACACTTACTGGGCCACATGCACAAAAGCAATTAATTGAGTTTATTATACGATCAAAAACATCTAAACATATATTCACATTGTAACTGAGTTTTTTCTAGACGAGTTATAAATTATTGTCTACCTCGTGCCACGAAAAATTCAAGCTTTTACTAACTAAAATCCTGGTTCTATTCAAAGGGTGGAGAACAAACATGTCCGTTAATCTTCAGCGAGGGTTATTGGGGGGGGGGGGGGGCTCACGGGGGCAACGAACGGGAAATATTGTGAAAAAATCTTGCTAGTAACAAACTTTTCACGTTACATTTATTCCAAAAGCTAGCTAGCTGTAGTATCAAAGTTTTCCCTCGCAAGGTGCCCGCATATGTGTTTTCTAACGAATAGTAGAGGACAAAGTATAGCATGTTCATATAATGCAGCAAACATATTACAATGGGGGACATTTAGATCCTAAATACACCCAGCAAAGGACTTACTTCATAGTCAATTGTGCAATAATATTTGAGTACAAAGTATGCAGTTATGGGAAAGTATTGAGTAAGGGCAATTATTGAGTGGTTTACCAAAGTGGGACAGAGACACCCAAAATGGCTGCATCTTAATTACAGACGGATTGAATAAAAATATTATTATAGTTATAGTTATTACTTGTACTTGTCAAATATTGTAGTGTTATTGTAGTGGTATGTCAAATGTAAGTCTTAACTAGATTTGTTTAATATATATATTAATTTTCAAACCTGTATGCTGTCTAAAACATAAACGTGTTTTGATAAGGTTTTTACCTTAATTTTCACCACTTACACCCAGAGAGTGCACCCATGACAAATAAAAGTAGCTCCAAATGGTTAGTGCAAACGTTGAAGAACCAAAAGATTTTAAATAGGTTCATACATATTATATTACTCATTTTGCACGCGCTTAAATAAACTTGATTAGGATACGAAAGCTCAGTAGTGACAGGGCTGAAATGTTATACTTTAACAGTTTCATGCTTTGACAAACACGGGTCAAAACGGTTTGCTTGTATCATAAACAGCCACGTTTTTACTCCTACTCACCTGACTATTGAATATACCGGTTGTTAATTGCAGAAAATAACGCTAGTTCAGTATTATTTAAAGTTTTAGGATAGAGATAGACGTTCGTCTATTGATAAGCACAATGATTTCATTATTTAAACGACCTGTCCAACAGATTCGTCTGTCAGCATCGTGTCACTAATCAAGGCATCGGGGATTGAACAAAATGAAAGTTCAATTCATTAATCGACAGAAATGCGAATCAGTTACTATTCGTTTAATGTTTCCATCGTGGTTAGGACGTAGATTTCCACAAAGTTGTCTGAACGAGCTCCGTTGCATACTTCACTGCAAGAGGAGCAGCCTGTGAACTGATCATAGTATTGTATGCGTGTGTAACATAACATGAGTGTTTTAGTAGAAGGGGATAAAATATATACCTTAGGCCTATGTATGTTGACTGTGGTGTTCGAAATTAAAGCAAAGGAAGCAATATTAAGGAGAAGCGGTTACATTTTGTTTAATAGGACTTAATCAAAGCATCCCACTGGCTGACAACTAAGGATGTGTGCAGAGCAGAGGAAATTAATTATGCTTGCTTACTTGCGCATCTCCTACATTAGTTGTCAGGTACGATGTACAGAGCAAGCGCACTCACTTGTCAAAGAAGAAGTTAAGGAAAAAAGACTACATTCAATTTTTTTGAAATCCTTACAATGTCCGACAGCACAATGCATTTAAATAAAATATATTATTACGGCGCTCTTTATAATAAATTGCAATAAATAAACGACAACAAAAGAGCTACCTGCCTGTTACCCGGATTAACCATAATAGTGCTTGTGTCAAGCAAGAAGCAAACAGTCAAACTCAGCCGATAAGGAAATAAGCAATCGAACAAAAAAAACTCTTAGCTTTTGGAGAAACCCTGAATTGATACGCCACACGGTTTGCAGCTCTTTGTTTTAGACTGTCTTGCTATTCAGCAAACATGTTTATAATAGATTGACCATGAAGTTGGTTTTTAAGTGTCGTCAAAGAGCCTGAGGGATGATTTAAACATGACACCTCCCTCAAGGAAATGAGCGAAGGAATTTGCATACACCTCTGTCGTTTGGTGGCGCAGCTGCTTGTAACTTCTTCCGTGTGTTTCAAACAATGCAACGGGCTAGAATGCTTCGCTTTGCTTCCCACATGGTTTCCTTTTGACTATGGCGCCCGCATGACAAGTTTTCACTGGTTATCACTGCAGACCATACGAACTGGCTTCTCTGTCTGCTCCAGTTTAACATTGGTATAATAGTTGGCGAATATGACGTTATGATGGTACTATAGACAGAAATAAAAAAGTGCCTCCACCGGAGATTGAACCCGGGACCTTGGCTGTCCGGGCCTTGCTCTAAACCAGCTGAACTATGAAGACACCAGATTAAATTTCCATCTATTTCTTGGTTTGATGACACATTGTTAAAAACATTGTTAATCCCCGGTGGAGGCACTTTTTAAATTTCTGTCTATGGTACTATCATTATATAAAGTGCATATTACTAGGAAAACGCTTAAGTCCCGCCGCGTTGTTGGATGAGCGTAATTGGTGCATTGAGCTGTCATGTGTTATGCGGATTTTCTGTTGTTCTGTGAAAAAATCATTACTAAGCTGAAGATTTTTTTAAAAATTAAATTAAATGTAAAATTAGCTTAAATTTTTTTTTAAAATTAATTGTAATTTTAAAAAAGGAAAAAATCGTAATATTGAAATTTTCATAAGAAATAATTATTCGATTGCGCACAAATTTTACACAAATATATGAATTTATAAAATTAAGGTTCTGTGAAAAAATTATTACAATAGAATAAAGCATATAGGTGTTATAAGTCAAAGAATTGTTTAAAAAAAGAAAAAAACGTAAAATTTCGATTTTCATGAGAAATAGTTTTTTGATTGCGCTCAAATTTCACACGAATAGCTTAATTCATAAAATTAAGGTTCTGTGAAAAAATCATTAAAATCGGACAAAGCATGTAGGTGTTATAAGTTGAAGAAATGTTTTAAAAAATCGAAAAAAATCGTAAAATTGCGATTTTCATGAGAAATAATTTTTCGATTGCGCTCAAAAACGTTGCAGTTCTTCGTTCAGAGATTTCGAAGGCCTCCATAAAATTTCATCGCAATTGGAGTATCGGTTTAGCCGGAATCGTGTTAACAGACACACAAAAATACAGAAAAAAAAGAAAAAAAAAACATTCCGGATTTTTTTCTCCAGTGTAGTGAAATGGAATCTTCGCTACGCTCATCCAATAAGTTATATGAAAAGTCGTACCCCCATTCATTTTAATAAACCTAACTTTTAGCAAGTACGTGGCACATCTGACATTAAACAGAACGATGGTTCTCTAGCTTTAGAATAAAGTTTTGAAAGTAAAAAAGTTCCCTTTATCAATGCAAATAATTGGCATTAATTGAACTATGCATGCTGACTGCTAACTGTAGTTTTGATGAACTGCCACTACTCTGTTATGGACGCATCTAATACGTCCACGCGCGCCGCCCGCTGTGTGTTATGGACGTATTGAATACATCGGGCAATTACTAAAAAAAAAAATGAAATGGAAACAGTAAATTCTAGCATTCGGTGGACTGAGTTTATTTGAGTGATTATGGCCCATTTTCTTACATTGATATTTCTAGGAAAACGTGAAAGGTGAATGAGCCATGTGTTGAGTACCCGCTAACACATTTCCTCCCCCTACATAAGCCTGGATCTAGCATGGGTCTTTCCTCCCTATAGCCTATCATAGGCTAGAGTCGCGTATTATGGCAGATGGCCTAACAGTTGATACGCACTTATTCCAAACAAACTAAAAAATTTATAGCTTATATATCAATCAACTTAAATGCAAGAGTTTCCCGGGTACTCAACACATGACTCGCTTTCTCGTCTAACAACGACTTTGGCGTTATCTTAGTCTAGTTGGCTAAGGCGTCTTTATACCCGGAATGTTGGAGACCCCTTCTAAGTAATACATTGGGTTGCGTTTATACCCGGAATGTTGGAGACCCCTTCTAATACATACATTTAAAATGGGTTGCGTAACATCCTCACCTCCCGGGACTATAGATTCCAGTACATTTTTAGTCCTGGGTTAAGAGGAGTTAGGTTAGAGGTAAAACACTATCCCTGGACAATTCACAAAGGGGTTATTTTCAAGGATACGGAAAAGAACCTCTTGCTGACGGTGATTGGTTGGGCCTTCACGGAGTTACCAGCATAGATATTCCATATAATTGGTTAGATTAGCAGTCAGAGGCCCACTTCCGGGACAATTGGAAGCCATCTTGAATGGGTGAGTTTGCATGTTAATTAGATGGGAGCGATTAATCGAAAAAATATTTTTAAAGATGGCCGCCATTTTGACAGGTGAGCATATTAGACTTTGACACCAAATGATTAGGGCCTACTAAATTCCCTTATGCAATAACTTTGCATTGTTTCTGTTTGTTCAATACCATGCTGCACAAGCTAAAACCATATCAAACAATCCAGTAAAAAACTTTATTGCATTAAAAAAGCATAAATTAAAACGCCAAACCGCCATTTTGAATGGGTGAGATTGACGCTTCAATTTGGTACGCTCGCGCCTGTGCGGAGGTATTGGAAACTGCTAATCTAGCCTACTATAGGTGTTAAGATATCTATGGTTACGAGTTACGTGTTAGGGGTAAAGAGAGTTGTACCAAGAGGTAGGTAAATTATAATGGAAACAAGTATAATTACAAAAATATCTACTTATCAGTGTTGCCAAGCCAAGGGCAACCTTTCAACTAACAAGACAGTGCAGTGAAGACAGATATTGCATCGTGTTTGATTTACAACTAAGTATTAATATAAAGTGTCACTTAAAGTGCGATGTTCAGGTAGATTGTGGAGTGTTAGTGTTCTCAAGTCACAGGCAACTGAGCACAAACAAGACAGTGCAGTCAAGACAATGATATCGTATTGTGATTGTATTGCAACAAAGTAATAATATGAAGTGTCAGTGTCACTTAAACTGCAGTGCTCAGATAGTCTATGGAGTGTTAAATGTCAACAAATGATAGTGACTGTGCACTTTTATTTTTATGGGACTATCTTCGTATTTTTATCAACTTAACGAGCTTATTGTATATCCTATCTAACCATTTAATATTCAATAAAATTTGTACCGTTACGTTATGTGTTTGGTGATTATGTATCGTTTAAAGAGGCCTTATGCGAAAACAGGATGATAAAACTAATTTTGACAGTTAAGGTTGGTCAACTCAATGATTACGCACATACTTATTCGGGATGTGTGGAATTGAATACAGGCACTTTTATTAATTTACTGTTTCTTCAACCATTACTAAGATGAAACTGAATGCTGAGTTTTAGTACTTAAAATAGTTCTAGTAGGCCTACATAACTCTTTAGCTATATATATTCATCTAACATATCTAGTTAGAAATATTCCGCAGAAGACGAAGGTGTGAGCAGATGTGCACAGCGTATATAAATGCAGGAAATAAGACAACAAATTAAATCTATTTTGGTCGTGCTCTCTAGAGTCTGTACATTAATTCTCATATCATTAAGAACTAAGAAGTGATTTCCACCTGCTCATCTAAACATAAGCGTTGCTTCATTTGCACACGTAAGTGCACTGACGATGACGCATTATCTTAATTAAATCTCAATAAATATTAATTAAAACTAATACGTATTTTAAAACTTCTATTTGATTGTAAGCTAATTTCAACACACAACTTCCAGCTAAAAGAAGTAAAGAAGAAGGGGTATAGCCCAGGCACAAATGTATGTGCTTTACTCCAAATCTAAGTTTTTTTTACCGTGGGAATTAAACCTGTTATATGGTGCAATGTATGCCCCTCTTGAGTTGAACTAGGTATATGTTGCGAATAGGACAGTTGTGAAGGGATATGCGAGGGCTGTGTAAGAGGACTCAATCCCTTGCAGACTGAGGAAAACCTCGGAAAAGTTTCAGTCAGGATTGCCGGTCACGACGGGGTTCGAGTCGAGCCCGGGACCTCCTGAATCGGAGTCAAGCGCTTAGCGCTCAAGCCAACGCTGTCGGTGATCTAAGTTTGGTTAGCACGTATACATACACTATTGCGAAAACGTTCAAACTCTCGGGTTAAGTTGTTTCGGCGTATTCACTGTCCAGTGGAGGCGAATGAGGTTTGATATACTGAGTATGGAAGTCACAATGAATTCGAAGTAACATAGCCTTTGCATCTCTATCTCTATAGGCTACCTATGTTACCTCTTGACCGTGTATTTTAATGTGAAAGAAGTATAGTTTCCATGAGACTTAAACATTTTCGGATAAGGTATCACATGAATGAATAAATACAAATAACATTGATACGGAGAAAATTTAAGACATTATTTTGGATAATATTAAAAAAAAATATATAAAAGGTCAACTTTACAGAGCGCTGTAGATTGATTTGGTTGCTGGTCGATACCTGCCAGCCACCGACAATCCTGACTGAGAGTATTTACCAAGGTAAAGGTTTTTTCAACCCAAACAGAAACATAGCTACGTGAAAGGGGGCATGTGTCCGCGGGAGACGTTATACTTTTAAAATATAGAAGGCAGAGCAAAGATAGTTACCCCGCCAGGAATCCCAGAAGTAAAGTATGCAATATGATGGCATTACCACGGTGTAAGTTTACTATAACTTCAGTCCTTGGTTTAGCATCGATCTAGTTTAGATGTTTACCTGTGGAGTTCGGAGACTGGTGATATGTTTGAAATTGTGTTGACACTACACCGTGCTGAACCCCCCACCCTACACACATCAAACAGTATTGATTGACATTAGAGCGTTTAGTCACAGGGAGCAAACATAAAGTAATTAAAGCACAGTTTTTGTAACATAAACCAACCCTTCCCATGTCAATGTTTGTCACGAAACCCATAAACCTGTGTAATTAGTCCCTAGGTATGGAAAACAAAAGTAAGTGTTCCCTTCACCCAACTTGGTATGGTATGGTTGGTCAATGTGCGTGGTAAATGAACAAATGTGTAGAGCTAAGTACGATATGCTCTCATTAAAATAAATTATTAAGGTGCTCTATACTTGGAAATAATTAACCACTCCAAACTAAAAAGTGTTAGCCAAAGCTAAGAATTGCTTGAATTCATGCACGCATAGACGCACAAAAATTCAGAACATTACTGAATGGCAACTTATGTCGGTTAACTTTTAACTTCAATTTTTATTTTTCTTATTTCGTCGCCCTTGAATGTGGGCTACTTGTTAATGAGTCTGTTGCTATTTTAGGTCTTAATTAATCATTCTACACTGCCAATATTTACTGCATCTTTTATTTGTTTTGTAATACTTCATTCTATTATTTATTTGATTACAATCCATGGACAACAAAAAATAATAGTACACATAGGAACTAACAAAATATTAATAACAATACAAATACACAGGTGTTAATATGATTCTCGCAAGAAAAACAATATTGCAAAATCCTTCCTACACAAATTCTTATATTATAATTATGATTAATAATTAACTTATATCATCCCAATGCGAAATGCAAAATAAATAAAACCTAATAGCTAAAATAATAAATAATAATAAACTCAAAATAATAAACTATAAAATAAAACATTTGATATAATTTTTTACTTATATGCGAAAATCAATATTATTACAATACGATTGCGAGAATCTACGGACATTCCTACGAAACACAGAAATTGTATAATAAATGCAAATGCGGGTAACGATTGCATTCATTGAAGAATTTAATGACGAGTAGTTATAAAGCATGGCTATAAGAAAGAAGGTTGGGGATCATTTGTGATTTTAAACATAAACATTTAACACCTGATCATGAGCATTATATATATTAGGCAGTATGTTGCTACAAAGAGTTCTTGAAAGATAATATGGCTTTCAGTGGAAGGAAAATGCTTTTAACAAAAATATAATTCTTGACAGCGGAATAATTATTTGATAGCATCGTTGGCACCAGTGAGCTTTCGAATTGTCAATATTGGATGACACGATTATTCGATAAAACTGTCACCCGTTCCAGATATGAATCACAATATAACAAAGTGCGTTTCAATCGCTAAGTATCTCAAATTCATTGACACGATGTATAAATGGAATCAATATTTCTGGTTTAGATTTCCAGAAATCGTAGCTTCTATTTCATTTCAGAGTTGGGATTTTCTATTATTTTGGAAATTAATCCGCTCGAGACAATCTCTTAAAATATTCATTTGTTTTATACAAACGACTGGCAAACAGACCGTCCGCACTGTGTGAACTGTTACACAACAAATTCTTACAAATACACGGGCATTGGATTCGTATTGCAGAACTCTGTAAATGTTGTCTATAATTTTATTTGTAATATAGTTCATATAAGCTCACCAGATAATGAGACTTTCTTCATGTGACTATTTGGGTAATTAGGACATTTAGTTCGTTGGAAAGTATTGTCCAAGAGATGTTAGTAGAACTCAATCCCATCATCATCCTATGCTATGACTGACGACAACCTTGGAAAACAGTTAACACATATATACACCTAGGATTGGCGGTGGCCGGAATCAACCTGCTGACCTCCTAAATTAAGTCCTGGTGTGATTGTCTCTGTCGATGTCAGAGGGCTAGAGTTTATGCCTGGTAGTTTGCATCGGGTGTAAATATAAGATATATTATTACAGCTTTTCGATTCTGTAAAATTAATTAATTATTATTGAGCGAGCGAAGCGAGCGTCTCCACTTGACTCTTATGGCTCGAATGTCTGTTTTTGTTTTTTTTTTCTGTTACTGCTTCGATACAGGTCGCACCGTTTCTCTGATCGACCTGAAATTTTGCACACATGTACATACCACCTAGGCGGGTTGCTGTATAGTTTTGTGGCAAAATCGTTCAAAAAGTTAAAAAGTTACATTAAAGTTAATTGAAAGTTTTTTTTCAAACTTTAACGGAGACAAAATCTGAGGTGGCCAAATCATTTAGAATGTCCGTCCGATCACGAATATGTTATTTTTATTTTGATCCGATAAGTAGTGTAGTCGGAAATTACATTATAACAAAGTCCCGTTACCATGGCAACGGCGCACGTGGTTTCAGGTCACTATGCACTGCCACCTAGAAGTAATCAAAACACTATCGAGGAAGCAGTGTATTATTTGTAACCAAAGAGTTTAACAAGGAAATGATGTCAAGGTCTTCTAGATGGCGGTGGATTTTATCCATTCTCTCCTATTTTTCAAATTTTCAGCTAAATCGGTCAAGACCTTAAAGACTTATTGGTATGTAACATTATGGGAATGTCTTACTCGGGTCGTGTTGCACGTACCGGTGCTCGCTCAACAACGCGTCCAACTGAGCGTTTTCCTAGTAATTATAATTGAGCGAGCGAAGCGAGCGTCTCCACTTGACTCTTATGGCTCGAATGTCTGTTTTTTTTTTTTTTTTCTGTTACTGCTTCGATACAGGTCGCACCGTTTCTCTGATCGACCTCAAATTTTGCACACATGTACATACCACCTAGGCGGGTTGCTGTATAGTTTTGTGGCAAAATCGTTCAAAAAATTAAAAAGTAACATCAAAGTTAATCGAATATTTTTTTTAAAACTAAACTGCGACAAAATCTGAGGTGGCCAAATCATTTAGAATGTCCGTCCGATCACGAATATGTTATTTTTATTTTGATCCGATAAGTAGTGTAGATGGAAATTACATTATAACAAAGTCCCGTTACCATGGCAACGGAAAGTCGCACAGCTTTTTTGGCTCATGATAGCGGTCAAACGGAGGCTCGGATCGAGTTGAAATTTTGACCATCCGCAAGTTTCGTTCCCAAATGAATGCCATTAGTTTTGTGGTAAAATCGTTTTAAATAGTTATAAAGTTCCATTCAAGTTAATCTAAAGTTTTTTTTTAAAACTAAACGGCGACAAAATCTGAGGTAGCCAAATCATTTAGAATGTCCGTCCGGTCACGAATATGTTAATTTTATTTTGATCCGATAAGTAGTGTAGATAGAAATTACATTTTAACAAAAGTAACGTAACCATGGCAACGAAAAGTCGCACAAGAATTCTGGTCACTATGTACTGCCACCTAGAAGAAATCAAGAGTAAAATAGTTTTCCCAAAGAAATGATGTCAAGGTCCTCTAGATGGCGGTGGATTTTATCCATTCTCTCCTATTTTACAAATTTTCAGCTAAATTGGTCAAGACCTTAAAGACTTATTGGTATGTAACATTATGGGCATGTCGTACTCGGGTCGTGTTGCACGTACCGGTGCTCGCTCAACAACGCGTCCAACTGAGCGTTTTCCTAGTTATTATTACATGGCGTATAATTATGCTCCATTGGTCAGGTGACCGGCCAACCCCTTTACGTCATTTCATTATAACAATGAAATAAAGACCTGGTATAACGTACATGGCTGAGCGTAATGTCAGGCCTGAGTTACGTCATCTTCGTGCACACGGCACAGTGAATACACAAACTCAATGTTAAAATGCGGTTTCACATTAATAATGACCAGCGTAATGTTGTAGACTAACATGACGTTTTGATGCTAGTTTAACGTGCCTTTGTAACTTGTAATTTAACAAGCACTATAAATCAATATGCAACTGACGTGACTTAAAGAAAATACCCAGTTAACTAGTACCCATGCAGATATTGGTTCCAGTTTTAGTTTACAACTAGGAGTAAATATTTTTAGATTGGCTACTTGACTCTGCACGCGTCACGGCGCCCATGCAATGATTTATTTATAGATATTAGACTTGATTTACATCAATATGATACGAGTTGTTTTCTTTTGTTCGTATCTGCAAAGATTTATGAGAGAGAAAGAGAGTAAATGAAGGAGAAAGACTATGTGCGCTGTAACTATAATTAATTATACACTTTGTAAGTCACAATTTTTACATTGTTATACTAATTAGGTAAATAAATGAACTTGTGTTTGTAGTCGAACCACCCAGTTACATAACGGATTTTTAGAATAATGACGAGAGGCTTGTAAAACGTATTTTTGTTACAATTAATTTCGTTGATTGGATGAGCGTAATGAATGAGCGAACGGAATAAAAACTTCAATTGACAACCCTGAGAAAAAAGACCAGTTTTTTGTTTGTTTTAGTGAGTCTTCCTTCGCTCATGACCAGACAGAAGACTACTTCGACCTTGATAAAACTTTCAGAAAACCTTCGAAATCCCTAAACTTGTATGTTGAACATCTATAAAACAAAACAAAACCTAGGAAAATAAGGTTCGATAGACAATACAAAAAAAACGCTCATCCATCAACGCACATGTTAAAAGCGTTTTAGAATCGTCCTCTCGAGTATATTCAGTAAAATAAATTTATATCATACGTATAACAAAGTTACAAGTAATGCATTAAACGACGACACACCCAAGGGAAGTACCTCGATCTACGATCGACTACGCACACAATGAGAGAAACCTTATAGACACGTGTAGGCTACTATGAAACTTTAAATAATTAATGTAATTTGTTTAATCGAAGATGAAAGTAAACACAATTTATGTAATGCTGCTAGCTATCTTGTATGTTGAACGTATTACAGGGTTCGCCATGGTATAAGTCGCAATTGTTGCCTTTGCAACACAAAGTAAAAAAAAAAGCACAGCATGAAAATGATCAAACTATTGATAACATTATCAATTATATTGTGACAAATATTTCAAACTAAACCCACCACATAAATTCGAGAAATGTAATGTTCATTTACACCACAACACGGAAATGAGTACGAACCAGCTTCAGTTGAATATTGTAGAATGGAAGAAACGTAACGTGCGTGTAAACATGTAACTAATGCACGGGCAACCATTTAGTTTTAATAGTCTTCCATTTAGGCGTTGATTGTAGCATGGTTCACGCAGCTGTCTCCATATGACGCACGCTAAGCGACTATTAAGTATTATGCTTAATCTGAATGCCAATCAATGTTAACGCTGGGGCAACATGACAAACACATAGTCTACAATAAATTAGGCTTTCAGTTGGGAATTTATAGTCTTCGGTGCCAACAAAGAGCATTAAATTGTAATAAATGTGGCTTAAAATCAATACTCGAAGATAGGCAAGATTATTTAATTCAACATTTATCATTTCAGTGTCATCTCGATTTATTAAGATTCGTGACGTTCTAAAACTGAATCGCTCAATGCTAGATGGATAGGCCTGGTGAGCGATGGAGTAATTGAGATCACACCAGAACGAGAGTGGAGCTGCAGCGGCTGAATAATGAGACATCAGCACACACTCCAAAACTTTTGTCTTGCCATGCGCATTATATAGAAAAATTCTAAATCTAACATTATCATTTTGTACCATAAAAGTGTTGTTTTACTTTATTTTATTTTTAGATTAAGAGATTCATAACTAATTACATTTTATCAAATATAGTTTTTGAGTCTAACGTGTGAGTACCCAATCCCACACCGCCCCAAAAACTAATGGACCAGACAATGGCACCGGCACGGGGCCCGCCCAGTGTTGAATGCAACATTAATATGGTGCAATACAAATTCAAAAGAACGCACAAACTCTATAAAGATTAGTTTCCGTGGGTACATACAAAATGTACGGAAAATGCAAATATATACTAGGAAAATGCTAATAAAAGTCCCGCCGCGTTGATGGATGAGCTTTTTTGTAAGTTTTTTGTTTGCGTTTTTTGCGTTCATTTGCACTTTTCCTTTGCAAGTGCTTTTTGAATGCATTGCAGGTGATTGTTTCAAGTTTCTATTGTTACTTGTTAATTGTTATTATAAACCTCAAAAAACACATATTAAAACCTTTATTTCTAAGGATTCTGGCTAACTTTTTCAACTTTTTCTTTCAAAAGGTACTACATTACCATAACCCTAATGTCCATGTGAAATCTGAACGTTGTAGCCCCACCCGTTTGTCAGAATCGGCCCAAATGTGACGAAAATATTGCACTAAAAATTGAAAAACTTATATAAAAACCTTTATTTCTGTGGATTCTGGCTAACTTTTTCAACTTTTTCTTTCAAAAGGTACTACATCACCATAACCTCAATGTCCATGTGAAATATGAACGTTGTAGCCCTACTCGTTTGGTCAGAATCGGACCAAATGTCACGAAAATATCGCACTAAAAATCGAAAAATATCGTAAAAGTACGATATTCATGAGAAATATTTCATCGATTGTACCCAAAAACAATACACCTCTAAGTTCAGAGATTTCGAAGGTCCCCTCAAATTTTCATCAAGATCGCATATGCCGTTTTCCCAGTAGAGAGCGAACAAACAAACAGACAAAAAAAACACCCTAGCTAAATTTTTTGGGGAGTCAGTGAAATTGAAGTCTTCGCTTCGCTCATCCAATTACACAAAAAAGTACACACAGAGACAACTACTGATTAAACTTTTTGTGTGAATGTATTAACTTCTGTTTAAGCTTTTTGACGCAGCTGCAAAAGTTCAAATGAGTGATCTGTAGTTCAAAACTGTAAACTAAACTAAAACTAACGCTACAACCAATAAATAACAATCGTTCCTAGCCCGGGCAGCCCCCATGTTTCTATAGCAATTGCTTAAAAGCTAACTGACTGACAGTAAAGGTTTTACAGTCAAGGCCAAAATAATACAAAATGATCCAATTGAAGTTCTCGTAAAGTTTTCGATATAGTCAAACAGAAAATGTATTGATAAAACACATAGGTTTACATGTTGTAATAACATGGTATAGTAATACGTTCATTTGTCATTCATTGTACCGGTACTTTAATGTGGATACATATGCAGGCGCGGACTGGGTCGAAAAGGCCCGGGATGTCGGCCGGCATGTAGTAGGGCCCGTACGAGGATGCGTAGCAAAGCAGGGGTCTGGGGCAAAGCCCCAGCCGCCGGAGGCAATATCGGCGAAGGCGATTTTTTTGTGGTGGTTCGTTATATTTTAATGGCCTAAAACGCTATTTTAGAACGCGATTAACAGGCGCCAACTAAGTAACACTTCCCGAGCTCGCAATTCAAATCTCGCGAAAATTATATTTGAGGAAGCCTTACAACCAATAATGTAACTCGCAAGTACCAAATTGACACTCGCAAAATGCGAGCTTGGGGGATGAGTGTATACTGGACATTTTGATTGAATCATGCATAACTTTCCAATAATAATTTGTAAGCGTAAGCTGTAACCTGTAACGATTCACAGTACTACTTCTACATCCCCCCGCCGGGGCCGGCTGCCCCCCCCCCCCCCCCCACCTAACGCCATCCCCTTGCTAGTTGGAACTGACAAACCAAAACCAAAATACTTGCAATCACATCGAAATTTCTTCTCGTAGCGCGGTGGCGAGAAAGTCAATTAGCCATACATGATAGTCACTAGTTCCTACTGAAAACTGAAAAGTGAGAACACTGAACAACCATTCTCTTTTGAAGAGCTGCCTAAGGCACCCCATGAGTCATCGTTAAGAAAATCTAATGTATTTTGTTCGGATTGGATATTGCTTTACGTCTCATATTTATGCAACTTGGCTAATCGAGACGAAGGGAGGGACGTAAGGGATGACGCGGGGGGACAAGGGGTGGACAGGCCTGTGCTGGTCAGAACCAGCCACAAGCATATGGGGAGGGCAGGGGTTCCCCCACGTCGTGGTCGTCTCCGTCTGTGTCATCATCCGTCCGTGTTGTCTTTGTCGTCGCCGTCGGGGAGGTAGTCAAAGGGAAGGGGTTCCCCGACGACGACCCAGAGCTCGCCATTAGTTTCAGGGAGTGAAACTCCCCTATTCACGGGCCAAACCGCGAGAAGGTGTCGAGTTGGAATTTGAAGGCCCTAACTCTTTCACAGTAAACACAATATATACAATCATATATATATTTTGTCTGAAACAGAAAGTGTAGTGTGTACACATGTTCCACAGGGGCCCGGAATGTCAAAAGCCCGGGGTGCGATCGCACCCCACCACCCCCTGCCAGTCCGCGCCTGTACATATGATCATACGTAGCGATTGGCTTGCGTTCGTATCACAAACTTGACGAGTTCGTACGGAAAACACTCCTCAGTTTACCACTGAGAATTGAGCTCGTCAAAATGACGTTTGTGCTCAGAAAAGTTTATACGACTATTGTTTCATCAGAACTCGAGGAAGATAATGAACGCTTGAACGTAAGCTTTGGCTAAAACGTTCACTGTAGCAGTATTCAGATATGACAGATTTATCTCGTTTAAAAATCCCATCATATCGTTATCGTATAATAAAGCGGAATTGTATTTTATGAAAAGACCCTTCGCATTTCGCAACAATAGAAACATCTTGATATGCCCGTCATTTGATAAAAATGTGATATTTGTGCCATGTAGGCCATGGAAAAATATTCTTCCAAACTGTCATTGGGCAACCTTACCAATAACGAGGATGGTATAACCATGGATATTGTCTACAATAATAACTGGCGTGGTATAACCCGCAATGCCATTTTAACTATTTGGAATTATGTTTGTGGACAGCATTTCGTTCGATTAAATTCTCAAAGTCGGTTTAAGCATTTTGTGTAAAAAAATGTTTGTCATTCATAGTGAGCAACAAACTTCTAGAACGTTGACTAGCAATTATCGTTCATGACGACATGGTTGTTGAACTTTCTATTATTCAGATCAAACGAGGGCTCTTTGAAGTCCTGAGTAGTTAGGTTCGCAAGAAGAGGGTTCGTTATTTTTATCTGCACGAGAAGCCGGACACAACAACATTTTCCTAAAATATAACGAGACAGGCGCTCCACAAAATATGTTATGACTGTTAGGCTAGACTACTTTGATAACATTACATGAACACATAACATGAACAAATGTGTTTTCTTTGATCATGATATAATATGTTTTTCGACAATGAGATTTATGTAACGGTATTGTGTCTCCAATTGTGTGTTGTGCAATAAAGTTGTTTAGAACAAAAGATTTTAATGTAAATGTTATGTGATAACCCCACAACCTGTTTCAAACCGTGCACGTGACTAGATTTTCACCAACATCACTTCTACCAGTGGTAACATCTTGGCTGTTGAATGTTGAGTGCGGGTCCACCAGGGGCGTAACCGGTTTTGAAACGGGGAGGGGGGAAGGGGGGGGGGTCATATTGACTGAGGCGACAAATTTTCAAATCCATATCTTGTCTAAGTGAACGGAAAACGAATTTAGAGAAATAATACTTGAATGAATAAACTAGGAACAAAAAAGGTTGGTATTGGGAGGCCGTAGTAAGATAATAGTTTGTACAATTTAGTACATATAATAATAACTTTCATAACGATTTCGGGGGGGGGGGGTCGAACACCCTGATCCCCCCACCCTTCGCTACGCCCCTGGGTCCTACTCTTTAAAGGTGCGGGGCTGCGGACTGGGCAACACAAGAAGAACGCACGTTCAAGTAAGGTCCAGGGTTCGATTCCCGCTAAAGTCAGTAGTTTTTTAACTTCTGATTTGGACTTAAGTCCGTCAGTTCGTGTCTTAGGAGTTTGTAAACGGTGACTTTGGAGCCGTCCTAGCAACGAAGCACATAATAAATTTCAGAGTTTTTCTGAATCGGCCTTGTTGATTCTGGCGTTGATTCGCGGGTGTTCGCACTGTCCATACCACTGATTGCTATATTTCCTATTAAAAATATCGATCTTTGGTTGGTTATCGCTCACTCGTCGATTGCGTCGGGGCCTGCAGGGTTGGCATGGTCGCTTTGATTTAAAGTCCCCCACTGAAAATCAGTTATATAACTGAGTGGGCAGACTCTAAATAAAATTTATTATTTTATTTATAACTGTGGAGCATGTTAATTTGTTGGGGGGTTGCGGGTGATTCCCGCGATCCACATAACGTATCGTATAACACAAGTCAATCGAGACGATGTGCGATGAAAAATTCCGCATGTTCGTGATCTAAGTCGGGAGTCTTCTAAAATCTTACACTTTATTCCCGATCTTGAAAGATATTTACATAACTCATAACTCCAGCTGTACGCGCACACTTATGCATATTCATTTGTTTTTCAGAAAACAATAACCTTCCGACGTCTTCTCGATTAGGAACGAAAGTTATTTTATCTCTGAGAAAACAAAATATCACCTCGTCTCGGGGAATAATTAGTAAACTCATTAAACTGAAGTGATTTCAGAGACTTCCGAAGGATTACAGTCGTCTTCACTAAAAATAGCTCGATTATCATTTTCAAATTCATTATGAGTTTATGACGCACTGTGTAAACAGCTGTAATTGATCTGCGACGAGCAACGCCATTCGAAAGACGGAAATCTCATTTAGACGCGAGAGCTTTCGAAGCGGAGTAATTTAACTGGAACGCCCTTGAGTGATGCCGATTTGCGATAGCAGCATTGGATTTGAAATTGCCACGCGTATTGTTCTTTTTACAGTTTACACAACGAGGTAAATCGAATTTGTTAGCAATTACTTTTGATTATATTCTAACTTTTCATAAGAAAGTGAAAATGCATGCAGATATGTCGTTTAAATTATGACGGACCTATGATGTGGGAACCAAACTTAAGAAATACAGACTAAAAGGATATTTTCAAATACACCCTGTGAGTTTTCATATGCAAGACACGAAGGTAATACAAAATGAATCCCAAATTTTTAAATTGGATCGGCAATTTTTTTAAACGGATGAGAACATCCAAACTGGGTATAATGCATGTTTAGTAATTTATTTTATAGTTAATACGATGCGTGCTATCATTTCCACACTAGTGTAAGTATTTGACTTAAAAGAAATAACTGTAAGATTATAAAATCTTCATTTATAATCAACTCTTTATAGAGCATGAGAATTATTGATAGGCCTATAATACATATACACACACATAAGAAGATGCATGAGAAGGAGTGTAAGTAGAAAATTTTCGAAATGAACAAGATAAATAATTTATAATACAATAATTAAACCAGATTTGAAATACTGTGCAACAATATTTTTGCTAAAAATGAACTATATGTAAGAAGATATAATTCAAAAAATACCAAAGACCAGTTTTTTTATGCCGGGATCAGAGAATACAACAAATTGCCAGCAGATGTAAACTACATATAGTATACTAGGAAAACGCTTAAGTCCCGCCGCGTTGTTGGATGAGCGTAATTGGTGAATTGAGCTGCAATGTGTTTTGCGGATTTTCTGTTGTTCTGTGAAAAAATCAGAACTTTGTTGAATTTTTTTTAAAATTAAATCAAATTAAATAAAAAATTAACTTTTTTTTTTTAATTAATCGATATTTTAAAAAAGGAAAAAATCGTAATATTGAAATTTTCATAAGAAATAATTATTCGATTGCGCACAAATTTTACACGAATATATTAATTCTTAAAATTAAGGTTCTGTGAAAAATTCATTATAATCGGATAAAGCATGTAGGTGTAAAAAGCTGAAGAAGTTAAAAAATCGTAAAATTGCGATTTTCATGAGAAATAATTATTTGATTACGCTCAAATTTCACACGAATATATTAATTAATAATATTAAGGTTCTGGGAAAAAATCATTACAATCGGATAAAGCATGTGGGTGTTATTAAGTCGAAGAAAATTTTTTAAAAATCGAAAAAAATCGTAAAATTGCGATTTTCATGAGAAATAATTTTTCGATTGCGCTCAAAAACGTGGCAGTTCTTAGTTCAGAGATTTCGAAGGCCTCCATAAAATTTCATCGCAATCGGAGTATCGGTTTAGCCGGAATCGTGTTAACAGACAGACAAAAATACAGAAAGAAAAAAAAAAAAAAAAAAAAAAAACATTCCGGATTTTTTTTCCAGTGTAGTGAAATGGAATCTTCGCTTCGCTCGCTACGCTCGCTACGCTCATCCAAAAATTAAAATGTCGAGAATATATCATTAAAAATAGAGAATAATTTGTAATATTATTATGTGTGAATCTATATGTAGAGAAAAAATTGCAAATTATTATGTGACAATAGTAGCAATATAGCTAAATAAATGAAAAAATGAAATGGATAATTCATACAAACAGAAATTGCATAGTTTTAACTAAAAAATAAACAGAATTTATTTATTTAAGCGCGTAATGAAAAAAAGTTCGGTAACGTATAAAATATAAATTTAAAATATCAATTGACGTGGAACTGATTTCTATAATATGTGTTTCAATATGGGAGCTACACATTGAAACGAAAGTAGAATGCGAGAAAAGTGCTGATTGTATTCTAGTATGAATAAGGTGCCTAATAAGAAACACATACTATTCAGAGTAAAGAGAAGGTTAAACAATTAAATACACAATCCCACTTTTGCCAATTCAGTCGGTTGTAACCTATAGTTGATGGCTGTAGAATAGATTGTGTAAGTATAAGTCATGAAAACTTCTCTTAGTCTTAGGTAAGAGTACACAAACTCATCAAGGCCAACTCTAAGTTATTGAAAACATAAAGATACCATTTTACCGGCAAATGTTTCGAATCGGCACCGTACAAAACAGCTATAAATCAGTTTGATCAGTAGAGCCATAAAACATCGTTACCGGGACTATATTCCAGTTTTACAAACCAATTCCATAAGTGATTCTTAAAATAAGCTCCTCCACCTGACGTACTATGTATCGGTCGGTCATATCTCAATCACGAGTGTTTTATTCGAGTGGAATGCCTCCCTAAACGATTCCAAGAAAGAAATCCAGGGAACGGATCCACTTGGTCATGGCCTGCCAGAGTTACAGCTCCAGTTAGACTTATGTGTAATGGGGAATGGGGATTGTAGTTTATCAAGGGCAGAGATAATGTTAATTGAATTGTTAAATCTAAACTAGGAAAACGCTTAAGTCCCGCCGCGTTGTTGGATGAGCGTAATTGGTGCATTGAGCTGCCATGTGTTATGAGGATTTTCTGTTGTTCTGTGACAAAATTATTACAAAGTCGAATAATTTTTTTAAATTAAATTAAATTAAATAAAAAAATTGACTTTATTTTTTAATTTTTTTTATGAATCGTAATTTTAAAAAAGGAAAAAATCGTAAAATTGCGATTTTCACAAGAAATAATTATTCGATTGCGCTCAAATTTTACAAGAATATATTAATTCATAAAATTAAGGTTCTGTGAAAAATTCATTACAATAGGATAAAGCATGTAGGTGTTATAAGTCAAAGACTTGTTTAAAAAAAGAAAAAACGTGTAAATTTCGATTTTCATGAGAAATAATTTTTCGATTGCGCTC
Organism: Sweltsa coloradensis; assembly: GCA_024449915.1. Classification (NCBI taxonomy): domain Eukaryota; kingdom Metazoa; phylum Arthropoda; class Insecta; order Plecoptera; family Chloroperlidae; genus Sweltsa; species Sweltsa coloradensis. Next base: position 158,014 of record JAMZAV010001145.1, on the reverse strand, counting down.
AAATTTCACACGAATATCTTAATTCATAAAATAAAGGTTTTGTGAAAAAATCATTAAAATCGAATGAAGCATGTAGGTGTTATAAGTCGAAGAAATATTTTAAAAATTGAAAAAATTCGTAAAATGGCGATTTTCATGAGAAATACTTTTCCGATGGGCTCAAAACGTGGCAGTTCTAAGTTCAGAGATTTCGAAGGTCTCCATAAAATTTCATCGCAATCGGAGTATCGGTTTAGCCGGAATCGTGTTAACAAACAGACAAAAATACAGAAAGAAAGAAAGAAAAAAAAAAAAAAAAAAAAAAAAAAAACATTCCGGATTTTTTTTCTCCAGTGTAGTGAAATGGAATCTTCGCTTCGCTCGCTACGCTCGCTACGCTCATCCAATTAATTGTCCATTGCAGTAATTGAATCAAGTCAAAAGTTGTCATATCTTCAAACTTATTCTCGTCGAAGTGGGAAAAACGATAATATAAGTTTATTGTTTAAGACCTTTGTAAAACTAACATTAATTTTTATGCGTAACATTACGCATGATTGTTGCTATTTTTTTAGTACAGGCCTAAACCAGAAATAATTATAAAATCAAACGTGACCGGGGATTCTTAACGTTGAGCTTGGAAAGTTATTGCCAATGATATTTAACATATAGACGTTAAATATCTGGTTATTGCAGTGTCCTTTAAGATACGTCAAATTATCAAATATACGTTACATCGATTATCAGAATGTCCAATGCCAATTATATGTGTACATCAAAAGCATCAGGCGTGGTATTGACTGGAGCAAGTTATAATGAAATAATGATTCGGGCTTTGTCTAACATATTTTTTAACAGAGTAAAAATAATAATACTACGTTGTTTCTAATATTAGTAATTGTGGCTTTCTCATACAACTTAAGGTGACAAGACAAGTGAAAAATGCTATCAGTAAAGCGGCCACAAGAACTGTGGTGCGTAAACACACACCATTGTGTACATCTTATACACGCGCAATACATTACACTGTGCTGTGAATTTAGTCAACCATGTAAAAACTAAAAAGATAATAAAGTTGCCGCTATCAATTGTTCGCACTGTCCCAACAGTTACTAACTACCCAAAATAGTAATTTTGTTAGTAAATATACTTGTGTTTAAATAACAGTACCTCGTTAAAGATACCTTTCATTGTTAAAAGCAAGATAAGGGAAAAAGTAATTTTACAATTTTGTTATCTGTTTAAACTAAATAGCCTCACTAAACGCTCACTCATTTCTGTTACGCAGTTTGTCACTTCAGGTATTTTGCCGTGACTAGTACGTCGAGTTGAATTTATTTTTACCACATCTGCCTGGAGTAACTTGGCTCGCCTGAGTGCTTTGCAGAGCAGCAACGACTTTATTCATATCTCGTAAAGCAATGGAGAGTTCTTATTGTGTAACGTGTGGATAGTGTTTGACTAGACATTGATTGATCGGGCACCAACTAATATATTGATTTGTGTTTAATGTACCTCACTAAAAATCCGTTCTTTTAACTTGAGTGGGTAGAAAATGAGAAATCATTTATAATATTTACCAAATTAGCGATACACGGATTGAATAACACATAAAGCGTAGAAAGTTTTTTTTTTAAATTGTTGATTAAATAAAGTAAAGAAATACCGAGTATGAGATGAAATCGAAGAAAAAGAAAGTATCCTCTTATACTTTGTGTGACTAGTGTTGTAATTCAGATCTAGTATTCAATCACTTATAAACGTATTTAGTTTGTGGCTTGTTTGAAAAACGTATCCCTCGAATCGAAGGTTCTAAGTTGCACACAACCTTGAAATAACCAGATGATATTTTGAGTACGTTATTTTTCCTTAATATATAACTTGGCTCTGGAAGCTGGGACATAATTATCTGCAATATCTTATATACTAATGTTCTTTTGAGAGTGGCGCCAAAGATGTTACTAATCTCAACTACGCGTGCATGGAAGTTGTGCCACTAAACCGACAGAGGTAGCTCATGCGTAACGCGTGAGACTGATTCGGCAGGTCACGGGTTCGAAACACGCCATCTACAATCCTGGCTGAAAGTTTTCTGTGGTTTCAGCCCTCGGACTTGTCCTTAAAATATTCCCTTTCAACTAAATTATGAAGCATCTAAAAAAAAACTTTTTGGTACTTGTCCGCTGTTGGGTACACATAAGATCTAATCGATGTGACCCTCTTCGGTAACTAGCTATATACAGGTATATTGGAGTTAGGACAATATTGTAAAGGGATGTCCGAGGGCTGTTTAAGAGGACTCAATCCCTTGCATTAGCATTAACGACTTAGGAAAACCTCGGGGGAAAAACTACAGTCAGGATTGTCGGTCTCGACGTGATTCGAACCCGGGACTTCCTGATTCGGAGTTTCGCGCTTTACGCTTGAGCCCTGTAGGTTTACTGATATGCATGAGGTTGGAAGTGAGTGACTGCATTGCATCCAGAAGACTTTGAGGTCTCATCGTGCAAAGGATAATACGTCACGTCCCACTGCAGACAAACAAAGAGCCCGTACCGAGTTAAGTTCTATTATTGAACGCAGCCTTGCCAGTTGTAACGTCACAACCCATTGTTGTACTTGAGGATATGCAGCCAATGACAATCATTGGATTCTCGTCGCGTTGTAACATAAGGTCGCGACATCACACATGCGATAGAGGTTTCGTGTGAGATCTTATTTATAGCATCCGAAGCAAACACATGTACCATATATCCACAGTTTATGATTTTAGACTGATCTTTTGCCAACGTAGTTGTCGTAGTCGATTGTTTTGGCCCTGTAACCCACGGCTACTAAGTTCCAAGTGCGAATCCTGGGGTTGGGCATGGATTGGTTTGTATTAATTGTTAAATTATCAATAACCAATTGTCTCGATTCGCGACATTCTCATCAATTACATAAAACGTAACGCCGAAATGTAACAATTAATTTTTTTAATTTTGTGTAAGCCCTTCACAATGGTGCATACCTCATACCAAAACGATGAGGGACGAGGGTTCGAATATTCCAGAATAGGGTATGGAGGGGAGGACATGGATTGTTGTAATTATCCTTCATAGTCATATGTCACCCATCACGGTATCGAATATTATATATATTCTCCATTAATATAGAGCAATATCATGCACTAATAAGAGACAAAGCAAAAACGACCATAACGTTTCTAAATGTATATGCATTTTGCATTATACGTACATTTCTTGTACACACAAAACAGGGTTATGAATTCGGTAAATACTTGCCGTGAAATTATTTTTCTAACAACGAGCTCAAAGTAACCACACATAGAGGGATTCTCTTAAACGAACAATTATCACAACACGTTGAATATCTCATATAAATCTAATGCATTTGCGATAAATTTGCATAAAAGTTGAACCTAAGTTATTTTCTTAGTGCCTGCGATAATTCCTGAGCATGGATGTAAATTAAAACCTTTTACACATCTTACGTAAGAATAATCAGAACACATTAAAAGGGACACCTACTATTTTTTACAAATGCAGCGCAAATTGCTCATTGTGAAAATATATTTATGATAAATAATGATAATAATCACTCCGAAAGTCTAAAGAAAACCTATTGAAACGAAGAAAGACGTGGCTATTCCATAGCACTTTTACCGATATTTTGAAAGTCAAAGGAAAATGGCTGAAAGCTGGTTGGATGAAAGATAAATTTGGACAAAAAAGAAGAAGAAAAAAATAACATTTTTTTGGACGGGACAAAAGCCCTATTTTGGACATTATTTGCAAATTTTGGGTCAATACTAATATTAATGTTCTAGATGCAATATTTAATTTTGAGCTATGATTTTTATTTATATTGTTTCACCACACCTTTGTCTCTGGACTGAGTATAAGGGAAAATAATTTTCTGAATTAATGTTCGATATGCGATTTTTTTGTCACATGGTACAAAAAAGAGTTTTGAACCAGAACACGAAAAAAATCGTTCATCAAAAGTTATTTCATAAAATTATTTTCCCTTGTTTTCAGTCCAGAGACAAAGGTGTGTTTGAGCAAAAAAAATCATAGCTAAAAATTAAATATTGCATCTAGAACATTCACTTTCGTTTTGACCCAAAATTTGCATATAATGGCCAAAATAGGGCTTTTGTCCCGTCCAAAAAAAGTTATTTTTTTCTTATTTTTTATTCAAATTTATCTTTTATCTAACCAGCTTTCAGCCATTTTCCTTTGACTTTCAAAATATCGGTAAAAGTGCTCTGGAATAGCCTTAAACAAATATAATATATACAAAACAAAACAGGCTTTTCGGCCAACGAGAACGGTCGGTGACCAAGGCCACGTTGGGCGAAACGTTCGACATTGTGTATCTGTTTTGTTTTGTACATTTTGTTTAACTAGCAAGTTTCACGCAGCTGTTGGTATGCTTTCTTCTTTCCCCAATCACACACACTTACCTAACCGATAGACATTCTATCACAACCAACAGAAAGGAAGAAAGAGTTATTCTGCCTGAGCCATATTTCTGTGGTAACATCTCTGTGAAAGTAAAGTGAACTAAAATATATTTAATTGGATGATCTGGCATGAGTACAGCTAATTGATTAAATATGGGACTAATAGTTATCAGAAAATGTAGATCTTAATTTCGGGAGAGTGTGATTAAACAACACATTGAAAAACATCGAAAAAGCATTAAATAGTGTAGTCATCGAAATGCAAATACTTGCACAGTATTGTCTCATTTCAACATTAACCTGTTTTAATATTGATGGTTAGGAAATGAAAATCGTTCAATACAAATATTTAATCACTTGAAGTTCGTCATAGCGATTATAAACTTTACTGAAGCAGATTGAAGGATTAAAAATATAAAAAAAGTTCTAGTTTTACATAACTATACCGATGCTTACCTAATGGAAAGAATTGACATTCCCGCGTGTTCTGGCTGTCAAGCTTCGTGATCAGTGTTCTTATGTAACAGCCTTCAGGATCAATGGCCATGCGCTTGGAACTGTAATTCCTCTCATCTTCATAATAATCACTCATAAATTGTTATAGCAACATCACTTTTTTAATAACCTTTGTTAAAAGTCAAATGTCAGACTGTTATTCATCTTTCAAGGACGAAATATGTTTTTTCCTATTCTTAATTCCCAACTTCCTGTTATTAGTATGACGCGTTTCCGCTATTTTATCATTTGTATTGAAACCGTTTCATTCGTGACAAATGAATAAACGACCGAGAATTGATCTCCGAGAATAATTTGCTTCCGGTTTTCTTCGTCAGCTTGACAGGGCCATTTTGTGATTTCTTCTTTCTTCTAAGACACCACTTTCTGTAAAATAGTCGAAAGTTTCTCACATACTTATATGTCGGAAAACAGGTCACAATGAAAAACTTTAGGTTCGAATCCCTTTCATTCACAGCCAGTTGAAACCCACATTACTAAATACATTAAAAGGGATTCGAACAAGTAGTGAGCATCGTTTCGAGTAGACTTAGCACAGAAGAGCGACACGTATAACTATTAAATTAGTGAGTGACGAAAAACACATTTCCAACGTTTGAGAAGAATTTGCAAAAAGAAATGTTTTGAATCAATTTTCTGAAGACTCGCTAATGGGCAATGCTGTTTTATGGTAGACTAGGCTCTGTTATATGGGCGGATTCCTTTGATGTGTAGAATGGTGACGTATGTAATTTAAATCGGAAGCTTCCAATCAGACTCCTCCGTCTGACGCCTCAATTCCGTTTTCATTTTGTTTTTCTGGGGTTTCTTTCCTCTTATTTGACATAAACGTACTTTTACAAATAAGCGTAACAAGGTGTCTTGAAAAAATACGTTAAAGCCAAATCCAATCATCTAACACTTAAAAATTTCCCTTTATAGTGGGTTGTGAGCAAGAAAATACCAATAATTCATTAGAAAAGTAGTTGGTTTTAATTTTAATTAAATAATTAGCATAAAGTTGAATGAGGAGTTAGGACCCTAATTTTCATCAGATTGCACTTTGATGTATTACTTTAAATTAAGTTGCAATTTCACGACCTGAAAGTACTAGAAAAAAATTACCTCCTTTTGGAAAGAAAATACATTATTAATAACAAACAGCTTCTTACATAACATAATAAATTTAACGTTAGCATTTTATGGCTATAGACTCCTCGCGACAATGAATAGCTTATTTATTTAAACATCATGTTGGTTAACAAAACTCTCTTAATATGGGTTGTTTTAATATTAAGACAAGAAGGGGCCGCCAATCTTAGACCAAATGTTAAGATTTGCTCCATGGGCTTCAGGACTTACAGATTCTTTAAAAAACTAGTCAAAAATATGCAATTACATGAAGGGAAACCATTGGCATTTACACTACAGGGGAATGATATAATACGAAAACAAATTATATTGCTATTGTAAATTGTTCTAATTAAATTGTTCTGTTCTGTTTGCAGCCTCCGGGACGCACACAAGTCTCTACACGGGTGATCACGAGAACAATATCGCCTCGACCAATCAACAAGAGTGCGCCACTGCGGGCTTCAGGTAACACACCGGCCAATCCCATCCCTTTGACACTTCATTCGTGTTGAATGAACTATTCTCATGATCATGACTTTCCAAACTTATTTAGGCTATTTATTTTACTATGTGTAAGAACGTTATGTATTAGTCATAGTATTGACCTTGAAATCAATAGAAAAGAAGGGGAAAGTGTGGGGGTTTGTAATACAGATGGGTAATCAGAAGGTTTGAACATTCTGGACCCGGCACCTCCACCATTGACGAACTATTTTTAATGATAATCGAATCCGGTTCCGCCACCAAAAATTGCAACGCACTCCCAATATTATTACATTATTTTTGTATTTTTCTTAGGTGATATGTTGATTAAATAGCTTCGCTCCTTCTTTTGTATACTTCCATACCCTAGCTTGTTAGACGAGTGAGCGCAGCGAACGTAGTCTACAACGCTACTCGATCGGGCCTTGGTCGTGATTAATTCTGTTAAATGTTAAATGTTAAATGTTTGTTAAATGTCTGTCTGTCCGGTCCCATACGGCCGAACGGCTAAATAGATTGAGCTGAAATTTTAAACAGACGTCCGTGACCAGGTAACTGAGAACTGCTAACAAAATGAGCACAATCCGTTGCGATTTAAATCTGCAAGAAATAAAATGGGATTTTTAAAAATATCGGTAGCATTTGTTTAGATTTTTCATATGAAAAATAGGCCACAGCCTACGATATAAAAAAACAATTCAGATATAGTCGCTATCAGTCGGTGATTTTTCGTATGTTTTTGTTGTCAACACGGTATGTCATTCTCTAAAGGTAATGTCATTATTCTTGTTTAAATTCATCAACTAATTAATAATGATGACCAATTGACCATCCACAAGATAAGTGCAATACCGCAGTAGACCCTTTACAGTATACACGCAGTACTACGCCATATAAAGGTATAATTAAAATCGTAGACTAGACCACCTACTTTATTCTAACCTACGTCATAAATGTTAGATATGTGTACGCTTTGCGTAGGCCTAAACCATATGGTCGTGCATTTGGCACAGAGCATTGCTCTGCATATCGTAAAAGACGAGGAAATAGATCTCGCAAACATCAGCTGGTAAGTAAAAAAGAGAAGTATATATACTCCCGGAAAAGATGCGACCTCTGGCAGTCGTCGTCGGGGACCTCTACCCCATAGATACTCTCTACCCCTTCCCTGACAACCCCCTTGACGACGATGACCATGATAACACGAACGAAAGACGATGACGACCACGACGTGAGAACCCCCTTTTTTTCACCTACTCGTGGCTGGTTCTGACCAGCATAGGATTTTCCTCCCTAAATCCCTTAGGCTAGAGTGGAGCATCATAACCGAACGGTTGACGCGCCCTGAAACCAAAACTTAAAACCATTTTCTCTGTTCGCCTCCCTAAGCTTAAATTGTCTTTAATTTTTCATTGACGCTGGAGGCAGTATCTATACAAGTGTAGGAGTCGTACACTAGCTGGCCGTTCCATTTAGCCTGGGGTGTATCTGTTGATCAAGTGTCTGTGACCACAAATGTTTTGTTCAATGATTATACTAGGGAAACGCTAAAGTCGTTGTTACACGAGTGAGTGAGCCATGTGTTGAGTACCCGGTAACGTTACCTTTCCTCCTCATATACCTAAGGCCTACCTAGCCTATCGTAGGCTAGAGTGGCGCATTATGGCCTTACAGTTGACGCGCCCGTATACCAACTAAACTCAAAACCCTATTAATTATACATAATAACTAGGGAAACGCCAAAGTCGTTGTTAGACGAGTGAGTGAGCCATGTGTTGAGTACCCTGTAACATTCCTTTTCTTCCCCCTACCTTAGGCCTCCCTAGCCTATCATAGGCTACAGTGGAGCATTATGGCCTAAACAATGACCAAAACTTAAATACCCTTTTATTATACGAATATTACAATCAAACTTAGATGCAAATGTTCCCGCGTCCTCAACACATGGCTCTCTCGCTCGTCTAACAACGACTTTGGCGTTTCCCTAGTTATATTATATAATTTTCAGGATAGTCTTTAATGATCAAACCTTGCCATTTTCAGTGTCTATATTCTTAATGAGATATGCATAATGTGTCAACAAAAAGCTAGTTACAACAAGCTACTTATAGCAAGGAAGTTAGTTAAGATAAATATTGGGCGTATGAAGTGCTAAGCTTAACAGTATGGCGTTTCAAACAATAGACTCGGCGCTAATGCGGAATTAATTTGAAATTGGTTATAGGCTAGGGACCAGCAATTTCTCAAGATGGCAGTAAAACAACATTTTACAGATAAATCAGTTATGCAAGATGAGGCAAACAAGTGTCATGGTGAAACTGATGTTTGGTGGTATTTACTCGGTAAATTCATTACTACTGTTAACCAATATAAAATAATTTTGGATTTGTGTTTAAATACCCGTTTTGGCTTTAACATAATCATCAGTCATAAAATATCCACTCGACGCAATAAAAATGAGTCGTGTTGCATAAGTATACGACATCCCTAGCCCACCTACAACAAAACAACCCCACATGTCTATGTCAGCACCGATATAACGGTGTTAACTGTTAGTGCACAGTAAATGGGACAGTATTCAATCTTGTTAATGAAGAGTGATTCAGTTTTACTCGGTAAATTAAATTCATTACGATTAACTAATATCAAATGTTTTGTGGATTTGCAACTTGTTGGCTTTGATAATATAACCGTAAGTCGTGAGACATCTACTCGACTCGAGACATCATCAACCAACAATAAGTTCCGTTGCGTAAATACGTTCAGCATTACGTTCAGTTCTGCAGCTTATACAACATAACACAACCCCACATGTCTATGTCATCGCCGATCTAACGGTGTTGATGCAAAGTGAACGTGACAATATTCAATCTTGCTAATGAAGAGTGATTCAACATGACAACTGAACTGTGAAGGCATACATGTTGTGCAATAGCAATGAGCTGGTCAACAAAGGATGGTGCAACGTGGCGTGAAGACATATTACTATATGGGATGACGTCAATGGTTTTCAAATAATAGCCACTAGTTCGCTCGGTTTAACCCAGTGTAATTGGAGTTAAGAACAATGTGAGAATTCAGTTGACCTTAAACTCTGATTACAATAAGATGGTTGAATCAGATTTCAAACGGAGTTTCTATGCTGGTCAAATTTACTATTACAATCTCTATCGAGTATTATGCGCTTCAGAATTATGTAAAAATTGTGTATGCTCTCAACTCGAGTTGAGAGCATACACAATTTTCACATAATTCTGAAGCACATAATACTCGATTGAGATTGTAATAGTAAATTTGACCAGCATCAATTGTACTGAACGAAAGATTCGTGTTGCAAGTACACAAATAAGACAAACAGAGAAAAAGAAATAAGTATAACGAGTATAAGTAAACTGAACGAATACAACACTGCTATGTACTTTTAAGAATTGTCAAAAATGTTGTGTGCCTAACAGAATGAAAAATACAAAACTGCCTGTTGAAATTCTAAACGAATAATATATATGAAGAATTATTGAAACTTGAAATTGAAATCGTCTCTCAATACCAACTTGAAGTGAGAGAATAAAAATAAATATAAAATAAATTTAAAATAAACATTATATCCACTTTAAGAACGAATTTCAGAACACAAAACCGTATTCAACCGAATTTAAACGCTTTCATAATACAGTTATTGATGTTATGAATAATTTTATTACTAATATATATTATATATAGTTTCATTTACATAAAAAGACGGAGCAGAATAACATCGATTACAATTGTCTAATGTATATAATTGTACGTATATTTAGTTTACACTTAGTGTGCTGTGTGATGTACAACTTTTTTGCGAGATCATTGCAAAAACCCTTTTTTCGTGGGCAAGACTAAAACAAATATATTTTTCATGTTTTTACAGATTCCACGACCATCTGAATGTTAATTGCCTGATAACTCCCCGATACGAGTGTATTATATAATTATACTATCTTTTGGCAACGGTAAAACACGTACATTGTTGAGTCATTACACACATAACATCACGTCCACGATTGCTTCATGCGAGATATCTCGTGCCTGTCACGGATCTTCATCTATCTTCGCTGCATGTAGCTCTCTGTACCCGCGCTCGCAGTGCTACACGCGCCATGTTTAAGATGTTTGTTTAACAACTAAGAACCAATTATACAATCCAATAGGGACGCAAACACTTTAATTACTAAACGTTTAAGCTCTTGTTTGATTGTTTAATGATCACGGAAATTATATATTATCGTTGGTTGTTACTCGGAAATCATGTTGTTATGAGGCGGACACTAGGCACGTGGAGACAATATGAGTATAGTTTACAGCTGAGCCATTCCTAGAGTCAAGATGATACATACAGTCATGCAACATTTAACTGGGAAGCTTCGCAAACGCTTTTTCAGGCGCGTTGTTGGTTGAGCGTAATTTTTTAAACCAGAAAAGCGTAAAATAGAGATTTTCATGAGAAATAATTTTTCGATTAGGCCCTACGCTCAAATTTCAAACGAATATATTAATTCATAAAATTAAGGTTATGTGAAAAAATCATTACAATCGGATAAAGCATGTAGGTGTTATAAGTCGAAGAAATTTAAAAAATCAAAACAAAATCGTAAAATTGCGATTATCACGAAAAATATTTTTCGATAACTCTCAAATTTCACATGAATATATCAATTCATAAAATTAAGGTTCTGTCAAAAAATCATTACAATCGGACAAAGCATGTAGGTGTTGGTGGTGTGGTGTGGTGTTGTAGGTGTTGTGAATCGAAAAAAATCGTAAAATTGCGATTTTCATGAGAAATAAATTTTCCGATTACGCTCAAAAACGTGGTAGTTCTAAGTTCAGAGATTTCGAAGGCAGTACATAAAATTTCATCGCAATCGGAGTATCGGTTTAGCCGGAATCGTGTTAACAGACAGAAAAAAAAAGTATTTTTTTCTCCAGTGTAGTGAAATGGAATCTTCGCTTCGCTCGCTAAGCTCATCCAATAAAGTGTTGGCTCGAGCGTTAAGTGTGTCGACTCTGATTCGGGAGGTCCCGGGTTCGAATCCCGTCTAGACAAGCAATCCTGACGAAAGATTTTTCCCGAGGATTTCCTCAGTCGTTAATGCAAATGCAAGGGATTGAGTCCTCTTAACAGCCCTCGGACATTCCTTCACAAATATCCTATCCGCAACATACCTAGTTGGACAACTAAAGAATTGCACCCTGGGCAGGCTTCCCACAATAATTATTAATTATGTAATACAGTTAGTTAGTTGAATAAAGTGTTTCAAGATTCACTGAATCTCCTAGCGGATTTCGGAGAATCTTGATCAAAACATGGTCGCAACCATTTTCACAATATCTAAATTCCATGTTAATCAAGGGATACACAAACTTGACAGTGGTTTAGCCGCGGTCGTTTAGCCGGTTCCCACTCAAACACCGAAGTTAAGCAGCCTCGGGCGTGGTCAGGGGCAGAGTGGGTGAACACACATATACTGGAGAGTTCGAGAGCTAGTGTAACGGCTTCGTTCTCATCGACGTTTGCTCGGCAGTTTGGGTTAGTGGTCAAGGTTACACCGTCTTTTCGGATGCGACGTTAAGCCGTTGGTCCCCTTGGTACTTTTCGAAAGGAGTAGGCTACGTGCCGGTACCGGGTTTCCCCTCCTCTCTCTCTGTTCATACTTCATCCTTATCTATTACCAGTCACCACTCATCGTCTCGAATAGCCAAAGTAAATCAATCAATCAACGAACCTAATTGTCAAATCAAATAATTATTCAAATAGTTTTAATGATACGGTAAATTATTATTCAACATTATCAAATTGTCATATATGTCTGTATTTGGCTATTTGAAAATAAAATAATAATAATGATAATAATAATTCACTATTCATTTTGCAATATAAATTAACTCGATTTTTATATAATAAACACGTTTTGTAGTGAGATTCATAATGGCAGATGTGTATCCCATTCAACGACCGTACTTGTTACTAACTCCACTAAGCGAGTGTAGATTTAGAGGAGCTTGGCTATGTTCAAGCAAGAACATTGCAACCGATTTGTTGACAGTAACACACAAAACGTGCACAAAACTGTTGCCGATGTTACACAATAACCAACCCGCTAAGCAAAGTAGTTTGTGATCTTGATGCAGCAGCTACAAAACAAAATCAACGAAACAAAACAAAACAGGTCATGAACGTGATTGTATTCAGTAACATTTGTTAGATCCCACGGAAAATGTGCCGTCCCTTTAACTTAATTAAGATTTATATTGAACTCATCTGAAAAGAGTGTAACAAAGAATTTGGTCCGAACAAAATGCACGCAGAATTGTAAATGAATGGATGTACACCAAAGTGCCGTTTTTAGTTAAACTATTGGATTCGAATGCAGATACGCTTGCACATCAGGCTACGTTTTCCACAATTAATATGTTTACGACAAGACAACAGACATTAGTACCGGTAACACTTTATAAGCTGTTACTTGTTGAAGATTTATCTATAACTGCCCGAAGCAAGCACACAATATGGATGCTTTATATTAACAAGTCAACTCATCTAGGCCTCAGCAAATTAAACTCGATCTAGTCTCCAGTTATTCGTCGAAATTATATCCCGATGAAATTTTCATTAATTTAATTATTCGTCAAAAAAGTATACACTCGTCGACTTAGTTTCAATGACAAAGCTTATGTACGTCATTGGTTTATAGAGCGAGTGATAATTTAAATCACATGATCAAGTAGGCATACATATAAAGACTCTGTGGAAGCTTTTGTATAGTTCTGGTCTGTAACGATAAATTATTCATATTGATTCGCATGATTAAATTAAAATTGATTAATACCCCGACATTTTAGGGAGGAAGGTTTTGTTCGGTGTTCGGTCACAAGAAAGGCTTCAGTTAGAGCGACTTTCTGTGGCAAGGGGCAATAAGCTCGCTAATTAGACCTATAGAGCCCGCATTATGTAACTGCGCGACACTTGAGGGGTTGGGGGGGGGGGGGGCAGGTTATACAAGCGCGTTGGCCACAGCGCGGAGCAATGCCCGAAAAACTGTATGATTTAATTATTACGGGCGGCCAAAGCTTTCAGTTTTTCATCTCAAGTCTCTAAAAAATTACTTCTGCCAAGCTTTTACGAGATCGATAAGTTGAGGTATAGAGTAAGAATAAAAAAACTTCACAAATTTGTACAGCTCAATGTCAAAGAAAAGCTAATTATAAAACAAACAAAAAACGTGATATTATTATGAAGCTTCTCAAGTAATAGTTTGCACGTGGCAACCAGTACACACAAGGGGTTGGGGGTGGGGGAGAGAACTATATTTTTATGTGTCTCATTTTAGTTTCGCGCATCACACGTCATCTGTGACGGAACGTCAACAAAACCCACTTCGACAATTGTTAGTAATATTTTTTCGTGGGAAGCCTGCCCAGGGTGCAATTCGTGCCCCTCTTCAGGTGTCATAACTACAACTATAGGCATTTTGGAATTTGAATATTTGTGAAGGGATGTCCGAGGTATGTGTAAGAGGACTCAATCCCTTGCATTCACAGTAACGACCGAGGAAAACCTCGAAAAACCTTCGGTCATGATTGCCGATCATAATCTCCACTTTTTGTGATTATCAAAACTTATACCATAAATTTGTTGGGTGAGCGTAGCGATCGAAACGAAGATTCCATTTCACTACACTGGAGAAAAAATCCGGAATGTTTTTTTTTTCTTTTTTTTCCCTGTATTTTTGTGTCTGTTAACACGATTCCGGATAAACCAATACTCCAATTGCGATGCAATTTTACGATTTTTTCGATTTTAAAAAAATTTCTTCAGCTTGTAACACCTACATGCTTTATCCGATTTAATGATTTTTCCACAGAACCTATATTTTATGAATTTAGGTATTCGTGTGAAATTTGAGCGCAATCGAAAAACTATTTCTCATGAAAATCGAAATTTTTTTTTCCCTTTTTTAAAACAATTCTTTGACTTATAACACCTACATGCTTTATCCTATTGTAATGATTTTTTCACAGAACCTTAATTTTATAAATAAATATATTCGTGTAAAATTTGTGCGCAATCAAATAAATATTTCTTATGAAAATTTCAACATTACGATTTTTTCCTTTTTTAAAATTACGATTAATTAAAAAAATTAAAAATTCAAGTTAATTTTTCATTTAATTTAATTTTTTAAAAATCTTCAACTTAGTAATGATTTTTTCATAGAACAACAGAAAATCCGCATAACACATGGCAGATCAATGCACCAATTACGCTCATCCAACAACGCGGCGGGACTTAAGCGTTTTCCTAGTATAGTTTTCGGCAGACCGTAAATACCGAGCTTAGCTGTTCTTGCAGACATTGTTTACGTTATAAATAATAAATATGTTGTACAAATAGAACCTCTTCAAGTCCTTTTCACACATATCACAATTATTTTCATCTCAAATACTTACTTTTTACCAATCCAATAAAACCTTTGTGGTTTAATCTTGACATAGGCGACGAAATTTCCAAGGTTGTACATCCATGTTCTTTGGTGAAGAACGGCAAATAATTTATATTTCCTAGCTTTTCAGCGATTTTTTTGTCTCGCGACTGAATTCCCCTCGACCCCTAATACCCCCACTAACCAACCTGTAGCGCGACACGCACAGGGGTAAACTGTATTATTTGTTCGTGTGGGCAGCCAAGTAACCCCACCGATATCCCGTTGTCTCGCCATTCCCTTATAGAAATTGATAAGGGCAGTTATTTCTGTCATCAAAAGGAATATATAAGTAGCAAACATTCTATTTGTAATTGGATGAGCGAAGCGAAGACTTCTCTCTACCGGGCAAACGGCATATCCGATCTTGATGAAAATTGGAGGAGACCTTCGAAATCTCTGAACTTAGAGGTGTATTGTTTTTGGGTACAATCGAAGAAATATTTCTCATGAATATCGTACTTTTACGATTTTTTTTCGATTTTTTGTGCGATATTTTCGTGCCATTTGGGCCAATTCTGACCAAACGGGTGGGGCTACAACGTTCATATTTTACATGGACATTAAGGTAATGGTGATGTATTGCTTTCTGAAAGAAAAAGTTGAAAAAGTTAGCCAGAATCCATAGAATCAAGGTTTTAATATGAGTTTTTTTAGGTTTATAATAACAATTAACAAGTAACAATAGAAACTTGACAACAATCACCTACAATGCATTCAAAAAGCACTTGCAAAGGAAAAGTGATCCTACGCAAACTAAAAATTACAAAAAAGGCTCATCCATCAACGCGGCGGGACTTAAGCGTTTTCCTAGTATATTAAAAATACGGTTGTGTACGTTTGTGTGAGTAAAGACGAGAATATGCTCTGTAGCTAGAACAGTATGGCTCTAGGTCAATTATTTTTTATTTATTAGACGAGGGAGCGGAGCGACTGAGGATACAATTTCAACTCAAACGAGCCTTCGTAATTAATTTGTCTTTATGTTAAATGTTAAATGTCTGCCGGTCCCATAGGCCTACGGAACGGCCGAACGGCCCAATAGATTGAGCTGAAATTTTAAACCATCCGTGACATCCGTGACCAGGTAACTGAGAACGGCTAGGTAACAAAATGATCAAAATCCGTTGCGATTTAAACCTACAAGAAATAATAAATTGAAAAATATACTGGCAATGTGTAGTTTTTATTTTAACGAAAATGGTTTTGTTTTTGAAGAAGTCATTTTTATCGAATCGTTTTTGTCCGGCCGTGATTTTATGCAGTGACCAAGGTGTATCGAATCTTGCACGCTCAAGGTTCCCCTAAATTCCGCTGGGAGATTGAGTAAACCTTGCAATCTTTACTCGTATTTCGTACTGGCTATGTTTTCCATAGTATTGTATGCATTTCAAAACATGTTTAAAATTTTTAAATACAAGAAATTAGAAAATCTTTCCCGACGGGGGTTTTGAACCTAGATCTTCCACATTTCGAGTATAAAGGACCAAAGGGCGCCTTAGCCATCACTAGACTAGGAAAACGCCAAAGTCGTTGTTCGACGAGTGAGTGAGTCATGTGTTGAGTATCCGGGAACATTTGCATTTAATTTTGATAATAATAATAATAATAATAATAATAATAATAATAATAATAATAATAATAATAATAATAATAATAATAATATTAATAATAATAATAATAATAATAATAATAATAACAATAATAATAATAATAATAATAATAATAATAATAATAATAATAATAATAAAGGTTTAATTAATAGGATTTTGAGCGTCAACTGTAAGGCTATAATGCGCCACTCTAGCCTATGATAGGCTATAGAGAGGCCTTAGGTAGGAAAAAGAAAGGGAATGCCGTTAAAGTGATGGATTAAGACGCCATTTTTACAACATGACTGGTTTTACTAAAATTCTCCAACTCCGATTTTCGCTGAATTTGACTTATTCCTTTACACAATGTGATTTATTTCATATTTGTACTATTTTTCCCCGCTTTGTGCATTTTTTACCGTAAATAAATGTGCCTATTTATAGTGCAAGAGACTGGGACCAAAAAATTGAGCTTTCTAACTTAACAATTTGATATTCGTGATTTTTGAAGAATTTTTAAAGAATTTTGTAAGAATTGTTGCCTTGATCTTTTAGGAATAAAATGCTGATTTTGGATTCCAAATTGACATCAGAGTTGAAAAAATCCCAGATTTAATTGATTTTAAAAAAAAGTTAGATTTTTTGCAATTTTTTATTTTTTCACATTTTTTTACGTGTTTAAATTGAATCTACTACAGGCAAACAAAATATAGGGGACATCCCGGAAATTTGTGTTTCTTTGTGTTTTTATGCACAATGATTTTATTTTTTAACCATTCCAAAAAATCCTTCTAATCATTAGAATTTAATAAGGAAAAATTCTACCAATTTCAAACAAAACAAATCAGCTTTTTACCCGGGTTAAAAGTATGAAAAACTGGTAGATAGAATTGTGTAGATTTCGAAAAGTGGTGGTAAACTAGTATACCTATACCCTATAAAGAGTTTTAATACGAAAGAGACGGGTAACAATTGTTAAAACGGCTTGTGCAATTATAACTTTACAATATTATTAAAGTGCAAGTCGCAACCATTCATAACGTCCATTTAAGTGGTTGGTGATTGGCTGTTGTTTTGTGTAGTTTGGAACGTTTTCGTTGTGTGCTTAGCTTTTGGTTGTACTGACCGATATGTGTATGTGGGTATTGGACTCAATAATTAACGAATATTATCAAATTTCTGTGTACTGTTATTCGAGGGTTCTCTGTGATGGATTTATAGATAGCCGTTTACATTTAGTTAATGAGTAGATAATTTGTGACTCGATAGTGGTGGTAGTAAAATAGGCTTATCATTGAAATGCCACTAAACTTAAAATTTTCGAATACGCCAGGAAGTTCCAGCTTTGCGTGATGATTTATGTTTCCACTTGACAAGCAAACGCGGAGGTAGCTCAAGCATAACAGGCCAGACGACCTTATCCGAAGAAATGTGCGCAGTAGGGTACACATTTCATTTAGCTGGTGTGACAAACTAGGTTATAAGGGTAATTGTGAATGGAATGGCCCAGGGATGATTAAGAGAGGACTCAATCCCGACAGAAGAAAATCTCGAAAAACTTTTAGTCAGGTTTTCTGGTGGCGGGTATCGATCCCGAGACCTCCCGAATCAGAGTCTCACGCGTTACGGATGAGCTGGGGTAGATGCTCCTTCTGTCATTCTCGCATTCATTTTTATTCATTTTTATAATGAAGCATGTTTAAATGCTGTACAAATAAAATTGCAAATATTAATAAATAAATAAATATTACTACGTATGTCGGTGATAAGGCTAACACCAAATTGTTTTTTTATGGTATTCTCAATCCTGCCGCGCGAATGCTGGGGTTGAGAATAGAAAAATATGCCTTGAACATTCTCTCCAAACATTAAAACCCCTAATCACTAAAAGCAGAGGGCCGTAAGGTTGTAAGGTTTCATAATCACACACAATTAAAATGAGACGTGAACAACTAGTGTACAGCGCAGGTGGGTGCAGTATAATAATAATACTACAGGGTTGGCTTGGTCGGCTTTAAATTTTATCTTCCTCGGTGAAAATCAGTTATGTGACTGAGTGGGTATTGACTAAATAAGAATGTATTTATATTATTTAACGTTGCGGTGATTCAAGAATGGCAATAATTTCAATCAAATATGTCTACTTTTCTGTATCAAATAAGTGACATACAAAGTAAGACAATAAGGCAACAAGACAAATAAGTGGGAACTTAATGGTTTTAAGAATATTTTGTATTTGAGAAAAGTCCAAGGAACAATTCGTTTGTTTTACGTGGGTTAAAAGATAAATTGTGGTGATCGTGTCCTGGCTTCTAGATGATTTATAAACCATCATAAAAGTCTTGAACGCAACATGAACCCCTTCTTTATAGAGAGATCACGCAGCCCAGGCCAAGTTTACTTAACGTTGCTGTCCGTTGCGCGGTGTACCGCATTGTACACTATACAGGCATCGACATTATATCGATGAAGAATCAGACAGAATCAGCGAGCACACTCATCTTGTTACATTATACCGCATTGTACACTATACAGGCATCGACATTATATCGATGAAGAATCAGACAGAATCAGCGAGCACACTCATCTTGTTACATTATGACTGATGATCGTTATCGCTGATCTACGCGTTTTGAAATTGAAACGAAAACACAGTAAGGACAGAAGAATAGTTGGGGTTAATGAGTTTTCTGCCATAAAACTTAGGCGTTTCACCAAAGATATAGTTATCTAGATCTATCAAACATTGCGTTCGTTTTTTAATTATTGATGTACTGTGGTAAATTGGATATGATAAAATTAATAGTACGGTAGAGGGAGGTTTGGCAATCAATGGAAGCAAAGGTGGACACCGTATTGTGCCATGTCGATGTCGGAAATGTCGGGGAAATAGTTTTAAAGTTGATACAGAGAGGGTAGTCAGGCAGTGGTTAATAAAAGCCGATTATGATTTTCAGCTTGGTGATCGATGATGTAGACGGTGAACTGGATGAACCCTTCCCGTCCGACTCTGACGGGGGAGACAGCAGAATAGAGGACGAGTCCAGTCAGGACCAATCCCAGGATACGAGTCCTGGCGACAAGGAGAAGTCAGACGCGCGCATACAACAGATCAAGGTGAGCCACGCGCACACGCCGATGTAATGCACGTGCACGAGGTTAGAGGTAGTGTTTTAAAATTGCACTCGATCCAAAATATCTTTGACTTTATTAAATTGTTTTATTTATTTTTTAATATGGAGTAGGAATTAGATTGAAATTTAATAATATTAAAGAAACAAGTAAAAAATTCGTATGAATTAAGCAATACGGGTGCATGCAGTCATTTCTGAACTTTATCTAGTGTTGAAATAATACGTTATTGATTATTTGGCGTACGTTAGGACTTCAACCTTCCTTTTCCACTTTCCAGTTCCATCTCATAGTTTGACCTTACGGATGACTACCTTTTCTAATTGAACCTTTTCACTATAAATAATTTCGCATTGAACTAACTATCGCTTTAGAACACTGGGCCCCAAACTCATTTGACATTTAGTAGCTCGTTCGTGTTTGACGTTTCGTCGGAACCACCCACGCAGTGCTGGAGAACCCATCGATATTTTGTCGATACCTACGTCATTTGAAATTTTTTGTTGTCCAGTTGCAGTTCTATAACCACGGATGAGAGGGCAGAAGTCCGACCAGCTTTAGAATGTTTTGAAACCTGTGTCGACAGTAGGCCTATACAGTACCATCTTATACTACTACATTACAACAACATGAAATGATAATTGCAAGAAGAATTCATGGTCGGAACTCGTAGGGTCTAGCTGCCAACGCTGAAAAATTGCCGCGTTTTTTAATAAAGTTCCTATTCGCTCGGCCGACTGACACCACAGATATTTGAATTTTGGGTAATTGTCACGGACGCAGAACTATAGAGCTCTACAGAATCACTTTTCAAACGATTTACTTTTAAATAATTTAAACAAAATAAACCGACTTTCAGGATTTCGAATTTTGTTTAAATTGGTGCTTCCTGGCCGAGCGAATAGCTATTTGCCAACTGTCAACATGTGTCCTCACTAGAATACACCTTCAAATATTTCGCTGCACGTCGATTATCAGTATCACAACCATCACAGTAATAAAAGTGCAAAAGGCACGAGTTCGCACAATAACAGCTAACCTTCGCAAATTAGTTAGTCAATACAGTGGGTTTATGTATGTTTTTTTTTGCAAACAGTATGTTTGAAATTTTTTGTTGTCCAGTTGCAGTTCTATAACCACGGATGAGAGGGCAGA
This sequence comes from Sweltsa coloradensis, assembly GCA_024449915.1. Classification (NCBI taxonomy): domain Eukaryota; kingdom Metazoa; phylum Arthropoda; class Insecta; order Plecoptera; family Chloroperlidae; genus Sweltsa; species Sweltsa coloradensis. Next base: position 137,060 of record JAMZAV010001145.1, on the reverse strand, counting down.
AGTCCGACCAGCTTTAGAATGTTTTGAAAACTGTGTCGACAGTAGGCCTATACAGTACCATCTTAGGCTATACTACTACATTACAACAAAATGAAATGATAATTGCAAGAAGAATTCATGGTCGGAACTCGTAGGGTTAGCTGCCAACGCTGAAAAATTGCCGCGTTTTTTAATAAAGTTCCTTTTCGCTCGGCCGACTGACACCACAGATATTTGAATGTTGGGTAGTTGTCACGGACGCAGAACTATAGAGCTCTACAGAAACACTTTTCAAACGATTTACTTTTAAATAATTTAAACAAAATAAACCGACTTTCAGGATTTCGAATTTTGTTTAAATTGGTGCTTCCTGGCCGAGCGAATAGCTATTTGCCAACTGTCAACATGTGTCCTCACTAGAATACACCTTCAAATATTTCACTGCACGTCGATTATCAGTATCACAACCATCACAGTAATAAAAGTGCAAAAGGCACGAGTTCGCACAATAACAGCTAATCTTCGCAAATTAGCTAGTCAATACAGTGGGTTTATGTATGTTTTTTTTGCAAACAGTATGTTTGAAATTCATAATAGTGATTTGTGTCCGAGCAATATTTATCATTTCTTCTTATTATTACAATATATTTTGAAATGTCAGCGCAAATTAGGAAACGAAACAGTTTATTTCTCGAAAAATTACCGTTCGTTCACAATCATCACTTCACCACTCTTAATAACGTCATGCGTGGACCAAAAGAGATTGAGATTGCATGACGTCACGTGGATGTATTGAACTTCTTTGGTCGAACTTGATTTGAGTATTATTTTATTTTTTTACAGAACGATCGTGATGAAAAACATACGTAAACTATTTCTCGATTTGGTTAGTCGGGAAACACTCCCGTAGGTGTAATTGTTATTATTTACTACAATTTAGAAATTAAAAAAGTCCGCCACAACCGGGAGTAGTAAAAAGTAAATTATTAAATTTAAATATTAAAATAAATAAATAAAAATAAATTAAATAGTAGTAAATTAATATACGTTAACTAAAAGCACTTGTATAGAGGGTATTATTATTAGGAAGGTAGGCTACTGTATTTGTATTATGTTTCGTCACTTATACACGTGTTTGTTGACAGGAAGATGCGGAGGTCCGAAAGAACCAATTCGCACAGCTACTAGAAGAACACGCACAAATAATGCAACGAATAAAGCAAATGGAAGAAGGGCCCAGCATGCTGCAGGGAACTGAAGTGGGACCTACAGAAGTATAGGGCTAGTATAGTGTTGTGCAAGAGACATTTATATACATACAACACGGTAATCTTACCCATTGCGATACGTTGTCTTTCTCGGCAATAAGTTTAAATAATTTTATTTCGTGTATGATTGTTAATACAAAACTGTTAATATTATTGCTATAATTCTTAATATTATGATTATATTAAAATAGCGTTCAGATGTGATAGCAACTTAAACAAAATTTAGTCCAATATGATTCGAACCAGAATCTCTGGCAATTTTCACCATATACATACTAATCTCGTCTCCTATACCCCGGTCAACTCGTAGTTGGATGAGCGTAGTAGAACTTTCAATTTGGCTGCCCTGAGAATATCTTGGATGCTCTTGTTCTTTTGTATGTATGTTTGCTCTTTACCGGACAAACGACTATTCATATCTTGATTAAATTTTCAGAGGACCTATAAAATCTCAACAATTCACTGGCCACGTTTTTTCGTACAATCAAAGAAATATTTCTCTTAAAAATCGGTACTTTTGGACTTCTTGTATAATATTTTGTCTGGTTGTTCGTTCACTCTCTACCGGACAAACGGCTACTCTCACCCTGATAAATTTTCAGTGGACCTTAAATACCTTTATATGGTCTGAATTTGGGCACAAACAAACAAATATTTAATAAAAATTGTACTATAGCCTAATGGTTTTCTTTGATTTTTATCCGATTGTTTACTCTCTAACGGCTAATCCTACCTTCACGAAATTTCAGTCGGGACTTCGAAACCTTTGAATTTAAGTACACATATGTGAATTTGGTACAATCAATGAAATATTTATCATGAAAATCGCACTATCACGTTTTGATGAATTACGAATGCAGAGAGATAGAGCATAAACATCAACGAAGCGGACTAGTTAAATTTCAATTTGTATGTTAGAGAATGATTGACTGAAGCATTTCACCATTGACCAACCAGTTGTTTAAGAACAACATTGCAGACGGCAACACTAGAGAGTTCTCAAGAAAAATAAACGACGCAGCAAATGTCCCAATCAAAAAATGTCAATATTTTAGGTCGCGAAAGTCATCGATTTGAAATAATAAACAAAATAATCTTAAATCGTAGCCAGAAATTTTGGGTTCGAATTTAGACGGGCATGATAGCTATATATGGTAATTATCGTGTGAGTGTCACATAATATCCATAAAGCTGATCTTTATTTTAAGCACTGGATATAATAATATATGCAAGTGTTATTCGCTAATAAATGAGCATATATATATCACGTGGCTCTTGTCTGGATTTCAAAGCAGAAATGAGATGATTTATAATTATATTGTGGTAATTAAATGTAATGTATAGTGTTATGAAACAAAACGTAGTATATTATAGGTATTCTTTAAAACAATGTGTCAAGTACTATTTAGAAAAATAATAATTTTTATTATCTTGTGAATGTAGGCTACATCCCTACGTTAGTAAACAAGCTGGAAAACTGTTTCCATGATAAACCCGTAAGAGTCAGCGCAATAGTACTAATATACCCCCTGGTGTTTGATGGAGAGAGGAGATCCTGTGAGTGTGTAGGATGTACATACCAATGAAACAAGATAACTTATAGCATTTACCTCTTAGCTGACCTATCGAGTTAACCGTAACCGATAAATAACTTGATTTCCTAATTTTATGAAAGTATAAACAAGTGTGTGCAATTTACAATAGCTTAAAGTTAGGTCAGGCGCGTAGGAATTAGCTTCGAGTGGATGGGGGGGGGGGGACTGTTTTAGCTTCCACATGCTCAAACACTGAATACACCCTAGTAGTACACTGACCGCAACTAGTTTTTTAAGTGTTTGTAGCCATTGTGATGGTGGTATTTGATGTGTAACATTCTGAAGTGGGAGGGGGGGGTTAAGGTCTACACCCTTATAGGGGAGGCAGACACCAGGTAGAGAGCCAAAGGGTTAAAGCCATGAGGTTAAAAACCACAAACAGAACAAATGAACATGATTAGCTGAACTAAAACGAAAGATGCAATGATTGGAGTTGGGAATCCGGAGTTTATGTACTACATTGTTCTAGTATTGGTACAAAGTTTCGGAAGAATGAAAGCTTTCATTCGTAATATTCGACTCCAGAGAGATAAATTTGCATGATTATATGATATTTTAAAGAATAATAGTTGGTGTTTGCTACCGGCAGACAAGGGACTGTAAGCGTTGATAATAACCTGTATTGTTAGTCATGAAATAAATTTCTCAATCGAATCTTGTGTAAGTATGCAGTTAAGTTATGTTAGATTGTTCTTACTAGACAAAGTATGTTTTAAGATAGCAGTAGCACCATGGATATATCTCATAATAGAATTGTAAAGATATGAATTTATGTTGAAATAATAATTTCATGGGAGTTAAAGGAAGGCTACCGACTTAGGAGAAATAAATAATTGTAGATTCAATATCTACTTGACATTGTGTGTGTGCATTGAAACAAAACACTTCATTGTAGCCCTGCAAGTCAAACTTTGGTGTTCTTTGATTTGATGTTCATAACGATCAGACATGATTCTGCAAAAAGGAAATTGCAAAGAATGTTTAACATAGTTGCAAATCACAATAGTTTGTCATAAAGTAGTCCATATACATTTTGCTGTAGATTTCTTTCTTTAGTAAGCCTACCTAAACAAATATAAATGTGTAATTATGTACTATCAGTGTAACATGAAACCCTAAATAAATGTATTTTAATATCTGCATGTCTTTGAATTATTTCATATTTACAAAAATATAATTTCAGAGCGCAGTTTATTATGCCACGTTACAGACCCTACAAGGATGCTTGTAGTCGAGTAGTATGCTCAACTGGTATGTGGAGATTACAGTATAGACAAGAGTGTAGTATTCTTTTAAGTATCCAATTGTTATGTTGCGTTGCTGTTGTGCTATGTGTGTTACAGTACAGATGATTGGCAAGGAGTGAGTGGCGATACTCTTGGGTGTAACGAAATAACTGTAACCATCGATAAGTTGAACGCATTACACTACCTAATAGGCTGCCTAAGTACCGGAACATCGCCTAGCTTCAACCACAGGAAATTGGAATTAAATTAAGCTGGATTGCAGCAACAAATAATACCTTACACTTACAGCATACCACCTAAATACCCAAATGGGCAGTTTTTGTACAGATGGTCACAGTATTGAGGTAGTTCCGGTAAGCAGTACTTAGCAGTAGGGATGTACACGATAATCGATATTATCGATCGATAATCAATAATGGATATTATTTCGATAATCGATAACCAAAATTCATTATCGATTATCGAAATATCAAATAATCGGTCAATAGTGAACGAACCAAACTATTATCTCACGTTGTGCCATGCACTGGCTGGGCTGATGGTCACACTGGAGATTTATGTTTAGAAATGAGCCATCAGTGTTGATGACGAAACCAAATACATGACATCAAAGACAGCGAGGCAGCGAACGAAACGCAATTGTATTGTTTTGACTTACACTTGCCACACTTGAGGTTCCACTTATAGGTCGGAACAGGCTTTGTTGGTGAATCGATATTATCGATAATATCGATTCGATGACTTTACCATTTTGATAATCAATAATGAAAAAAGTATCAATGTGCATCCCTACTTAGCAGAGTGATGTTAATCAAGTCCCCCTAGTGGCTGCATTACTTCTACCACGCTGTGTCGAGTGGCAGCTACAAACCACAAGTAGGAGGCTTAATGGCTGTCAAAAAGCTCCCCAAAACTTCACAAATGTGTACTGCCCATTAAATGTTTTGTAACATGAGTATGACCAGAGAATGGGTCTCTTTAAGTCAAGTGAAGGCTTGGCGCCTGTGAACACCGAATGAGAGAAATACAGACGGCTCATTTGCATGAGGTCGCAGACTCCTGCAATAGTAGGCTACTGTAAACACAAATCTGAACTCAGATATTAAGTTATATTTTATTTCTACAACATGTTAGTGGATTCAAATACAAATTTTAACTACATAGTATGTTATAAAAACTAAATGATTAACTAACTATGGTTGAAAACAGTAAGCAAGTAACACTGACATATTAATGCCCATGGTAATTTATCATTTTATAATGGTTTACAACCAATATTGTGTATGCCCCTACTATACATTCAACTGTATAAAACACGCAGACAATACATATACCGGTACTTGCTTTGATATTCCACAATTATTCTTTTGGTAAACACTTCAAAATTGAAAATTAAACTTCCAAATTGCATTATACTACTCACTTGTAAACACAGTAAACAAGATTTCAAAAGGTATTGCTTCAAAGCATTAAGTACTATATTTATTTTATTTGCTAAAATTGGTATTTGTTTGTTCACCGCTATTACCGCTATGCACTTGAGTATAAATTTAATTTGTAGTGTCCGGCCTACATTAACACATGGCCATTGACACGAATAACATTGATGTAACATACAAACATAGGCCAACACATACACACTAACATGTTGGTAATGGCAAAATAAAAACAGGGACCGACAAATTGTGACATTGCTTGACATATTATATTATACAGTGGGTAAAGGCAGAAATCTAGCCAGTTTGTTGGAGGAACTCGCCCAGATGAAGCAAACAAAGTGCTAACAGTACCGGTACATAATCATGAAGGCCACCAAATTCACTGACTACTCCAGGTTTTCTTGGCTGCAAATTTAGCTGATTGAGAAAAAAAGAAAACAATATTTGCCCCTTGACGTTATGATCGGCAATGCGATGAGTTTTAGAGATTTTCAGGGGAAACAGAAATTGCAGAAATATAAACTATTTCCCTGGTTTTTGAGACTTGTAGACACCCTGCATATGCATGCAATACATCATCTCCGAGTTGTCAAGTTTGCATTTTTACAATAGACCATTTTCAGAATTAACTGCGCATGCGCGATCCGTTGCAAAGCATTATGGGAGAAAGGTGCATTTACATGCTAAATGCCATATGATTGGGATTGTGGCTGACTGCACCGCCATTGTTGTAAACGCAGTTCTCCACACACCCGAGCATATGGCATGGGCATTTAGCGTGTAAATCCCTTTCTCCCATAATGCTTTGCGATATAGAGGGCGCTGGTGATTTTGAAAATCGTCTATTAAAGAGACCAAATATAAGAGAGGGAGAGAGGAATAAACATAAAATTTTAATTCACAAGAACATTAAATAGGTATGAAACCATCGCCCATAAGTAAATCAAGGAGTCTAGTTGTAGTTGTGTCTAGAGGTGGTCGCGTGATCAATTTTACACTCATGGCATGTAACGTCACGTGAACTCATTTTCTGTTCACGCACAGTCACGCATGAATAACATAATTTTTATTTAACTCGTGCACGATCACGTAATATTTGTCAAGAAGCTATAATCGCTCATGCATATTCACGCACAACTACTGACGTTATCAAGCAATCACGCGTACGCACGATTACTCAATTGTTGGTATTTTAAGGAGCATTTAGCATGCACCCTTCTTATTCGATCACCACCAACGTGGTCATGTTAGCATTGTCAGATTGCAGACATTCTGTCGTCACTCGCTCCTCTCGAGAGAGCGGTGAACAAATAATTTACAAGAGATGAATACAAGTGATTGGCAGACAATAAATGCAAGAGATTGTCGGTTTATAACTCTCTCGTCCACGTATTCATGGCTAAATTTTAGGGCAGGTTGCGACTCAAGGCTAACAATAAGGAGGGTGGCCTGGCCTCGCAGATGAGAAGGGCTCGTTCCGCGCCGGAGAAATTAGTGTCACGCACGGTCACGCGTGTCACGATACATGCCCGACTGTTATATTATCACGCAAATTCACAGTACCTAGTACCTATTCAAAGCATTCACGTTCACACACAATCCCGAGGAAAGTCGTGAGTCACGCGAACACCTCTAGTTGTATCCACTATACACAGCTCTTGATTGACTTCCGGTCGAGGGTGTACCAAAGCAGAACAGTTTATTAATTTATTTATTTTTGCTGGCACTGTGTCAATTGAATTTTGTTTGAAATTGTGTTGTCCTCTCAAACACCTGCACACTATTCTGTCCTGAATGGAATGGCCATGACAATGTTTATGAATAATGGTTGCTTTTGGCTTTAAAACATTCAAAAGCTGTTCATAATGTCAGCCAATAGACAATTATACAACAAACAAACAACAAAGTTCAGTAAACCCGGCACCTCCACCAAAAATTATTTAAAAATGCCTACAATGCTTACGATGGAAAAAGTGTGTTTTACAATGGTTTTTTTGAGAATGGAGAAGAATAGAATTACAAGACAAGCATTTGAGATAAAGAAAGAGAAAATAGTGGGAAGACCTTGAGACATATGGCAGGACTAAGCATAAGTAGGTGTGGAGGAATGAGGTGAGCAGTGGTTGGGGACAGAGCAGGATGGTGGGAGGAGAGAAAAAAAGTGGTAAGAGCTGATGTCGCAAGCAGAGAATTATAAAGAAGATGAGATGTCAAGCTTGGTTGTTTGGCTTGGTGCTGATTCTGTGATGCCCAAATCAATGGTGGAAACTGGAAACACTCATTTACCCAACCAATGATATTTGAATTAAATGTAGCACAGGATGTATAAATTTAACTAGTAGGCTACTTTTTAGCTTCTTTGAAGAGATTTCATTATTAGCCAATCTGGTCTCACGTTCTATTTATTTGATGCAAAAATGGTAAGCTACAAGAGAATGAGTGGTGTTTGATCTTGGAAGAAAATTACGTCAGCACAGAGTTAAGATCCTTGCTAGATAGAATAGGGTGGATGAGAGATTACCATGTCCCAACAAAGGTATTTGCTTTGTCTGACAGTCACACATTTGTACATTATCATTATTGTTACAAAATCAAAACAAGTAGGTCAAAATGCTAAAAATTACCTTTTCGTACGGTAGTAAAAATATATATAGGTATATACACTACAAGTTCATTCGTGCACATATATTGTGCCAAGTCCTTGGGATCGTAGCACTGTCGCCCTTTCACTATAATGGCTACTGGTTACCAAATAATAGCACATAACAACTCTCTAGAACAGACAATATTTGGCATTGAAACTGGCAAACTGCTTCCGAAAACGAACACAACTTGTTTTACTTTTAACTTTTAAGTTAAGATTTTGATTAACTGGAGGTTTTTAAGAGTTGTGTGAAAAGTGTGACACGTTATGTAAATGTATTATCAGTTGATCACCCAAACGCTGGCAACAAGGTTGGCAGCAATAGTGCGGTAAATGCGAAATGAACAATACCAACAAGAGAACAAAAATCAACTATTTATTATGCCTAAGTACTGATTTCTTTTGACAGATTCTTAGCTGACACCATGTTCACTAGTGCAGTTTTCTCTGGATGGCATCATTATTATGGGTGTTTCTATATTGTGTTCATCCAATAAGGTTGGCCACAATCCCTGAAAATGTTATATGCATGCACATGAATAATCTAGATATCTTAGGAACCTTAAGGAGGTGACCATTATTAAACATTTAGGCCCATCAAACAACCTAGGTATTACCATGATAGAATGTTAGTTATACTTTCCAAAACAGGTCTGGTATGTATATCTAAATAAGTTATTAGTAATAAGTAGGGATGCCCAACGATATGAAAATCCATTATCGATATCGAAAAAAAATGGCCAAACGATATCGATATATATCGATATTTTCCCTCCAATTTTTAAATATAGTTTCCATGACAGTTCCCACAACATGTGCGTCTTCCCATAGCCACGCCCACTATATGACGCCAGTTCGAACCGTGCCGTGCTTAGCCGCACCGTGCCGCGACCGTGCCGAGTGCACTCTCAGCAGATGACGCGATGTCGACTGGATACTGCAGAATTACTCAATGCCGAAACCAATTTTTTTCATTTTTACGCGTTTTTAACGGAATTTTGGTACTTTGAAATATCGCGATGTAGAAAACAAATATCGATATCGAAAATAATTGTGTGTATCGATATCGATGGGCAACCTTAGTAATAAGTAATAATTATCTTGACTTATGTATGATCACTGGGCTGTTACGTCGTGTCGATAATGAGGCTCTGCTCGACGTTTCACCAAATCATGAATCATGAATCATGATTCATTCTTGAAGAATTCAAGGATTCAAGAAGCCACCAACATGGGTGGCGAAACGTCGAGCAGCGCCTCAATATCGACACGATGAAACAGCCCAGTGATCATACATAAGTCATCTACGGGTCCTGAAAGCCTACAATATCAAAATAATTATCTTATCCTTATCTGTATTATTTTGTATTGTTCTTTTGTAATAGGCTAGATCTGTTGATTTTAAAACAAGTTCCTTATAAATTGATGAACCAAAATTACCAATTGCTGATCAGTTGCAACTGCAATTTTGATTTTAATGCCAACTTTTCCAATAAGTTACTGTACTTTAATGCTAATTTTAGGGTACAAACAGTAATGTGTTGACCATTTCAATTTCTTTGCAAGTTTTTGCTATAAATCAGACTGCAACAAATGTCAGAATATGTTGGTCAGCCTTCAACAAAAGTAATATATTTAGTGGGCATCATCATTTCAGGCAATAAACAGACAACAAAGAAGTGAAGATTCAATAATTATTACTAGGTACTACCTACTGTACCATTTTATATTAGATCGGAGAAGGGTTGACAGGTTGGGAAAGCAAAGAGAACATAAATCCCAGCCTGAAGGGCTGGGGGCAACAAAACTTTTCACCTGCTGATGACAACTGCAGCTAATTTAAAGTTGTTACCTTAATTAGAGGTAGTTATCTCTTTGATTGATAATTTCATATGTATAATTTTGTTAAGAAGATACTACCTAGTGTGAGTACAGGTAAATAAATAAATTAAAAAAAAAAAAAATAAAAATCAAATAAAAGTGGAACCCTATTGAGTTAATTTTCTGACTTTTATATTGATCATAATTCATAATATTCTTAATTCTTTGCCTTCGACACAATAGGGAATGCTCCTCAACTCTAGTATGCGACTTAATTGTAATTAACATAAAATATAATAAGAAATACTCACAAATATAAATTTATTTTAAAAACTCGATTTTTGGCGTATTTATGAAGGTTTTTAATTGGCTAGTGGCGAAGCGGGACTAAAACGCTCCGTACATTGCGTGACGTCAGGACAAAGTAATAGTTGAATAGATCTCCGTGCGGGCGCTGCACCACACGCTCGCCGGCTGGAATTGAATGTAGTCAAATCCATGTCAAGCAATTTAATATGTTCTAATAGTTTGTCTGAGGCATGAGCCTACACCTAATAATGATAATGAATAATATAAAAATGTATACATAATATAACATGCATTGTCAACGAATAATACCTTACTTATCTGCAAATTTGTTTATTCAACATTGTACTTTGTTTGATCTATTACCGACTCTAATCCGGGGAAATTTCTTTATCGACTCTGGTTTCCATGGTAACCAAGACCTTGGGCCCACTGCCTTTGCTAGGAATTGACTAGGAACCAATGAATTTGACACGCGGTGGAACCCCTACCGGCAGACTGACGAAACGATACTTCTATGTGACGTCACATGGATGTCACAGTCAGCTAGGCCTGTTTACGCGTGGAATTTAAACACGAATATTCACACCCTCATAAAACCAAGTAAAAAACATTTTTCAACGGACTTTTTTGAGGAATTGTTTTTTTTTAGTAACAACGTTACGAATATATTTTTAAAAAATTTAGAAGCATTCCCTATTATGCAAATGAATTGTCTCTGGTTTGGTTTATTTGGATCAAGGACGCGTCAACTGTTAGGTCATAATGCACCACTCTAGCCTAAGGGGGGGGGGGGGGGTGGGGAGGGGCCCATGCTGGTCAGAACCAGCCACGGGTAAGGGGAGGAAGGGGGGTTTCTCACGTCGCGGTCGTCATCGTCTTTGTCATTGTTTGTTGTGTCATTGTCATCGTCGCCGGGGGGTCGTCAAGTGGAGGGGGCAAGGTCCCCGACTACGATTGCCAGAGCTCGCCTCTAGTTTCGGCTGGTCAGAAAAAGCCTTTGAAAAACTTTCCTGTCAATTGAAAAAAATAATCATTGTTGATTTTGATGATACTGGTACATACATAATTGGATGAGCGAAGCAAAGACTTCAATTTCACTGACCCCCAAAATATTTAGCTCGGGTGTTTTTTTTTCTTCTTTTTCTTTTTCTGTCTGTTTGTTAGCTAACTACCAGGCAAACGGCATATCCGATCTTGATGAAAATTGGAGGGGACCTTCGAAATCTCTGAACTTAGAGGTGTATTGTTTTTTTGTTTATTTGTAATTTGTATCGATTTTTAGTGCGATATTTTCGTGCATTTAGCAAATTCGACTTAACGTGGCACACGTTATAATCTTGACATTAAGTTAGATTATTTTTAAAGAAAATTGAAATTCATCAATGAGTCCCGATTGTATTAAAGGTTAATACTGTTTAGGATAATCAATAACTTAACACTAAGGGGGGAGTTGAGAAGAATCACTACAGCGTTGCAAAGAACCGCCACAGGTAAGGGATGCAAGGGTTCCTCAATGTGTCTGTCGTCAAATCTTTGTATTTGTTATGTGCATTGTAAAGTCGCCGGCGCTACAATGGGGGGGCAAGGTCCCGCGAACGATTGCCGGCCGCCCCGTATGGGTGGTCGAAAAAGCCTTTGAAACACCTTCTTTCGGCTTCCAAAAACTAGTCATCTTGACTTGAGATACTACTACATAATTGATGAGCGAAGCAAGATCAATGACGCCCCAATTATTTATGCCTGTTTTTTTTCTCTCCCTTTACTTCGTTTGTTAGCTAACTACAGCCAAACCGATTCGGGTTTTAGAAAATATGAGGGACCCAAATTCTTGAACTTGGCGGGCTATGGTTCTGTTTATGAGTACGATTTTTAGGCCCGTCTTTTGCCACCCCATTCGGGCCAAATCTGACTTGCAAGCCGGGCTTTCTTGGGGCTATAACTTAAATGATACATGCGACTCGCTAAATGGTGACTGCTTTGAATTACTCGTTGAACAGTTACCCAGAATCCATAGGAAAAAAGATCATGAGTTTTTAAGTTTAAGCTATACAAGATCAGTAACTAGAAACTTCAACAATCCCTACTGAATGCGTTCAAAAGCAATCTTGGCCTACAGATATTGACCTTCTTCTCTAACAATTTTAACAACTAATACAAAATAATATCTAATTTAGTAATGGAAAACAATAAAATCACAAACCACGGACTTAGTTTAAAAAAAAAAACATACATCCAAACAGACTTAGCGTTTGTCTAGTTATACACATGTACCTACCATACAGTACTATCACAGTTCTCATGTGTGACCATGTTCATTAAGCTCCTCATTGTGGACCGTTTCATGGGACATCAGTATCAAAACAGTTCCTTGTATGTTCAATTGGTCACCATATCTGCTGTTTTCAAATAAGTAACCCAGTCTGAATAGCCTTCCCTAACAAGAATTCAATGATTCACAATGTAGGAAGAGAAAAAGAAATTGGAAGCACATCACGATTTTACACACCAATTCATCGCTTTTGGGCAAAACAAAAGCAAAGATGAAAGATGACATTCCACAAATTTACAAGCCTCTGAATTCTCTTCTACATTTTATTGTAACCTAAAAGTTCTTTATAAGATTCCAGTCTCAAACTTTGAGTATCCCAGGACAAAGTTGAAGATCAACATACGATACGCTCCACTTTCAGACTAATGTTTTCACCCACTTCGCACTTTGGTACATGCACACAACTTGAAACTTTTCATTCTAACAAAAATGTCTAGGTCTGTAAACAAATGGACCAACCCACGAATACCTTTGATAATTGGGTAAGTTAGCAAGAACATTTAAAATGTACTTCACTTTGGATTGAATGCCAGTACTATTGCTTTCAGCATATTACTTAAAACTTCAGCACCTTATAAAATCATATGGAAAACTAACTTAATAGAAATACTTTTCAAGTATAATACCAATTTACTTCAACAATTTTCAGTATAAATACCTTATCAATGCTTGTCCACTTGCACTCTTAAAAAGTGGGTGGTCCATTGCCTTCAACAATAGGTTAGTAATTTTATATTTGTGGCTTGGTCCAAATCATTGGTCTAATGTCTAAGTACATGCATAAAATCATATTATGCTAACTAACAACGATTATAATATCATACAAAGTCACCTGTAAAATATAGGAAGATGCACAGACAATACGAACTTTTTGGCTTGGTCACTTTGCCTCTACAACTTTTCATGATTTAGGTTGGTCCACTGTTTTCTTGATATTACATGATAACTGTGGCGGTGAGAGGTTGGTCCGTTTTACCACTTAATATTTTGCATGTGAGCTATACAGAAATGCACCTAACTCCATTTAAAAAAAAATGTGGGTTGGTCCACTTTGCTTCTACGCCCCTCAATTATCCATCATACTATGGTACTAACCTTGTATTTGACTGCTGTCTACCAAAGCCATTTTCATTTAAATTTGTCATCCAATCATCCTGTAGAACATCAGGCACTGGTTTGCTCTTATTGAACTTCAGCACCTTAGCTAAAATCAATATGGGGAAATACTGTATTGATACATTGCAATACTAAATACAAATTAATAAACACATAGATAATATTTTCATGCTCACAACAAATAAATAAAACAATATCAACTTTCAACTAGGGTTGCCAGCCAAGTCTCCCGTATTTCCCGGGAATTCCAGTCTTTTCCAGTCATTTCCCGCTTCCCGTATTTACTCGACCCGGGAACCATTTATCCCGTATTTCCACATTGTGTAAATTCAACTTTAGTTATAAGTATAAAATTTGAAATTTCATGAACTCCCGTCTTGCCTTCTCGGCTCTGCCCTGTGGTCGCAGTGCTGGGATGGTCTACCCCCACGCCCCCACCCCCTACGTAAATCTTTGGTGGCTTGCCATGCATTCAGGCGATTGCCGGGTTCACCCGTCAGTAAAGTTTGTTGTTGTTTCTCGGCGGCTCAAAAAAAATTAGTGACTGCGGACGCAGGGACGTCGAAGTCCATCACACCACCACGGAAGAAGGCAAAAGGTACAAAGCAGATGTAAATTATAGCAAAAAAGTGGGAAGAGGTTTATAAGTGGGTCGGACCAGAACACTCCAATTAATCAAGGGCCTATTGCACAATCTTTGTTCTCGTCCGTGCAGCAAGGAGAGAAGATAAGTGTAATTGACAAATGGGTACTTTAGTATTAGTAGTTTTAGGGCGCTTTAACAGCAAAGATTATTTGCGTCTCCAAGATAAAACAATTTCTATAAGTGTGAGTTACCACCATATATACTTCTTTCCAAGGGGAGGGACGTAAGGGGAGACGCAGGGGGACAAGGGGTGGACACGCCTGTGCTGGTCAGAATCAGCCACAAGCGTATGGGGAGGGCAGGGGTTCCCCCACGTCGTGGTCGTCTCTGTCTGTGTCATTATCCGTCCGTGTTGTCATTGTCGTCGCCGTCGGGGAGGTAGTCAAAGGGAAGGGGAAAGTTCCCCGACGACGACCCAGAGCTCGCCATTAGTTTCAGGGAGAAAAACTCTTCTAATCACGGGTCAAACCAAGAGAAGGTTGTGAGTTGGAATTTTAAAGAATGTGGTGCCCAATACATGCCTTAATTTGTAAAATTGTTATGAAGAAATGTTATCTTAAAATGCATAGAAATACTCTAAGTGTCCCCAAACCCCCCTGATTTTGTTACTTCATCCCCTTTGTAACTTCCCTATACCCAAAGAATTCCCTTATTTTCACTATTAAAACTTGGCAACCCTACTTACAACATGAAGGAAATACAACATTTAATGTTTATAATAGTACTTGAATAACTAGTAGGCCTATGTTTATTAGAGACTACGACTATTTCGAGGCGAGAATGGAGTGGTTGGTCAGTAAACTCTGTATTGGCTGGAATATGCATGGTAAATGTTACTACCAATTATTAATTGACTGAGAGCACGCAGCCCTCTTCTTTGCAAATCATAATTAACCAGCTACCATAATACTACAATGGAATGTTTAAAAACTAAAAATTGATGACATTCAAACAATACAAACTAAAATCTTGTCACAATTAATGTTGCTTATCTGAAAAAATTCAGTCCAGTCGAGGCCAGTCCAGACTCGGGTCGCATGATAAATGTAGTCGGTGAAGAATATGGAATATAGTGGTCAACAGCGTTGTAAGACATAGGCCTACTACTAACCTATGTAAGATCCAACAAATGGGAGTAACACCACAGCCTCAACTGCAATGATTGCAATCATGTAATAAACAGGAGTGAAGAATCCAGTAGCTTTGCATTCATCTTCAAAATGTTCATACATTTGGTGGAATATTGTACCAATTACCAGAATAACTGCATTCCCTAAAAACAAAATACTAGAGTTTAGGATAGTAGGACAGGTGTAATTATACCCTACTGAAAAGCATTTAAAGAAGAAAAAATCAACTCTTGAAATATTGTAATTAACATTAATGAACTTACTCATATCAGACGTTTACCACTCGCATCGACAAAGCACTTTCACATATGAGTACATACAAACATTTTGAAAATGGCAAAATAAAAACAAAGCCAGAATGGGACTAAGCAAGGAGGTTTGGGAAGGGGCAGTCCCTGAGAACAATAATTGTGCCAAGGCAAACATTTTTAAAGCAGGTTTTTCAAGTGCATTTTGTATTTTTTTTTAACACATTGGACCAGTGGCGCACTGACCATATAAGGACAGTAGCAATTGCTCCTGGTCCCCAAGACAAGGGAGTGGGTGGGTGTCACCGGAGAGGACCCCCACCCCAGAGACCCACCTAACTTAAAAATAGACAATAGTTTAAATAAAATGAACCTTCTAGTATGGAGTCAGTTATGATACAATTATAATATGTTTCCATGTATACAACGACTAGAGATGCACATCAATTCTTTTTTCATTATCGATTATCAAAATGGTAATGTCATTATCGAATCAATATTTGGATGAGCGTAGCGAGCGAAGCGAAGATTCCATTTCACTACACTGGAGAAAAAAATCCGGAATGTTTTTTTTTTTTTTTTTTCTGTATTTTTGTCTGTTTGTTAACACGATTCCGGCTACACCGATACTCCGATTGCGATGAAATTTCATGGAGGCCTTCGAAATCTCTGAACTTAGAACTGCCACGTTTTTGAGCGCAATCGAAAAATTATTTCTCATAAAAAACGCAATTTTACGATTTTTTTCGATTTTTAAAAACTTTCTTCGACTTATAACACCTACATGCTTTATCCGATTGTAATGATTTTTTCACAGAACCTTAATTTTATGAATTAATATATTCGTGTGAAATTTGAGCGCAATCGAATAATTATTTCTTATGAAAATCGCAATTTTACGATTTTTTTCTTTTTTTAAATTTCGATTAACTAAAAAATTAAAAATTAAAGTTTATTTTTTATTTAATTTAAATTAATTTTTTTTAAATCTTCAACAGTAATGATTTTTTCACAGAACAACAGAAAATCCGCATAACACATGGCAGCTCAATACACCAATTACGCTCATCCAACAACGCGGCGGGACTTAAGCGTTTTCCTAGTATTGATAATATCAATATCACCAACAAAGCCTGATCATGGCACCTCAAGTGTGGCAAGTGTAAGTCAAAACAATACAATCGCGTTCAGTTTGCGGTTCGCTGCCTTGCTGTCTTCGATGTCATGTTTTAGACTGATTGGCCTAACTCATTTCTAAACAAAAATCTCGAGTGTGACATCATCAGCCCAGCCAGTGCATGGCACAATGGGAGATAATTCCCGTCTTTAGAGTTTGGTTCGTGCCACTATTAACCAATTATTTGATATTTCGATAATCAATAATTAATTTTCTTCATCGATTATCGAAATGATATCCATTATTGATTATCGATCGATAATATCGATTATCGTGTGCATCCCTAACTTTAGTAATTTTAAACATTTGCAAAGAAATTTAAAACCGGACTGTGTTGAGCCAAAAGGTGAGTGCTGGGACCGAGTTCATACGTTTAAATAGTCGTCCAAAAATCTTCCAAACAACCCTTACTTCTTAATTTTCTAATGCTCATTCTTAAAACGGTCCATGGCTGTAGCTAGATACGTTATTTAAGAAAGATACATTTCGGGAAAGAGTGTTTGCATTATAAACAAATACAAAGTTACCGTAAATGAATGTTCTTTTCATGGTCGCAGAAACGACAAATTGTGCTCAACCATGTGGTAGCAATTGAATTTTCTTTGTCCTAAGAGTAATTAAGAGAGCTATACGAAATACATAAAAATTAAACAATAGCCTACATTGAAGAAATCAGATTGGTGGATAAAAATATAGTGAGGATAATGACTATGGATCTTTGGTTTGTTGTGTGTGAGTGTGTTTAAATACGTTTTCTTTTGGGCAAGTAACACCTCCGATCTTCACGAAATGATATAATGTACATGCATAATATGAATCAAACTTTTATTCAATCAATATTCCACACCAGTACCATACTTACACAATGAAACTATGTGAAATGGAATTGCAAGGTGGTTCCCTGTCTCTTTATAAAAGTCCAAGTATCCGTTCAACCTCAAGGTGTGATGTTCTAGATGTAAATGATGGTGAACAACAAAGGAAATGCACCAAAACACTGCATGGATGTACATCAATATAAAATAAGGTTCACATTTTGCTCGGTCTTTTGGCCAAGTTGTTGCCATGACCACCCCACATACCACTATACCAACCTAGAAAGAGAACAATAGTTAAAACAAAATACTACATATTATTAAATACAGTAGGTCACTAAACAACTTTGAAACATATACTGGAATGAACCCAAACAGACTTACGATAAGCATACTTCCTCTATTCTTTTTTCTTTTTTCTAGAAAATCTTGGTTCATTTCATACCCTAACTTGTAACTATGTCAATTCAAATTTAAAAAAGCCTCAAATATGCAGTACCTATGTTGTAGGAATACCAAAAAAATAGTTTCTCAGATACCTAATTATTACAAATATTAACCTAGAGACAAAAATTACTTTTATTAGTAGGCACCCAAACAAGTAGGCCTATATCATTTCATACCAACAATAGTTACAATTAAAAATCTATATATAGGTAGGCCCAGTGGCGGATCTTGGACATAATCATGGGGGGGCGATTTGCGTGCGCATGTACAGTCGTGGGAAAGGGATAAGCGCGGACGCACGGGGGGTTATGGGGGCGGAGCCCCCCATTAATTGTGCCGAAGGCGAAAAAATTTGAAAATCAGGTTTTTAGAGTGCATTTGGTGCGTTTTTAAAAAAAAGTGGTGGGCGGAATGCAATACGGAAACAATGTAGTTTGTGTGCACCAATTTGTTTTGTCGTCATGTCGAGCTTACAATTTACAGCATGGCCGAGATTTTAACATTATTATAAATGTTTGATCTTGTTTCAATTCATCATTTTATTTATTTATTAAACGTCTATCCTATTTAGTTAAAAAACGATTCACATAGGACAACTTAATAAATCGAAGTACACTGATGCAGACACATTTCAGAGGCAAACTGATTATTTCTGACAACATAAAGGAAAGTTGATTTTTATTGGGAGTTTTAAATAAATAGCGCCGCAGGCGAAATTTTGAAAATCAGGTTTTTAGAGTGCATTTGGTGCGTGCACAATAAAATAATAAAATCATTTTTTTTTTATTTTTAAAGAATCATGGGGGGGCGATCGCCCCACCGCCCCCCCCTGTATCCGCCACTGGGTAGGGCCCTAACCTTGTCGTGGTACTCCGACATAACTGAGAATAAAATGGAAATATACCTATACATTGAATTGAATTAATGCATCCAGTAGTGTGCAGATAATGTATAAGGTGGAGCCTCCATTTTTAAATTGGGTGGGTGTACCCCTGTGTTGGGACTACTTGAGGAATATCTAGTATACTTGTTCCAACGAAAGAATGCAGATGCTTGGTAGTGCCTAGTGGTGGGGGTAGAATGAATGCACAGTAAAAGGAATGTAGACTTTGTGTATGAAAGAGAAATATATTTTACCAATGCAAGCAAAAATTATCTGTGCTTAATCACAGAGTTCCTCAGTGTGCAAGATCCACGCTGAGCTAGCGTGAATAGAATTGACAAAGTTGTTATGTTGGGAAAACAATTTTGAGTCGCCTGCATTCTTTTGTTGGGACCACTATAGACACATGTACCTAGCCAGATATGTTATCTAGATACATTGTGAGTACCTTTTTCTTACAGTACCTAGATACAATTAATAAATTGTATCTGTACCTGTGTAGCTGATGTTTGATTAGGTTGACTTTTCCTCTTTTATCTTCTTTTTACAATCAGCTGAGCCATGCTCTGGGCTGGGCTAAATTCTACCCCGGCCAGACCCAGAGGGGACAATAAAATTCTAAATAGTACATTATTTCTATTAATAAATATATATCATATCTTATTTATTAAAATTTATTGAGTACCGGTGTGTAATATCATTTTGCAATCCTCTGTCCTAGTTGAAAGGGCATTCAGTGCAGAGGGTCGGGGGGGTAAATTGTCACTCCTCGCAGGAACAGGCTAACTGACGGGACGGCATGTTTAAAACATTGTTGGCATTGAAGAACGAAATGTGAATTAAATAAAAATAAAATCAATTTGATAATCCAAATTTATGGGAGAATAATAATACTTAAAATAATTATAATAATGAACTTGTAACAACAAATTTTGTAAATCTAAGACCAGCGGTACAATTTCTTCCACTTTGCCTTTGGGCAGAACATAACCTCTG
Source organism: Sweltsa coloradensis (assembly GCA_024449915.1). Taxonomy (NCBI): domain Eukaryota; kingdom Metazoa; phylum Arthropoda; class Insecta; order Plecoptera; family Chloroperlidae; genus Sweltsa; species Sweltsa coloradensis. The sequence continues at coordinate 116,971 of JAMZAV010001145.1, read as the reverse complement.
TGATGATGGAAACTGTAAAAATAAAATATGGAAAACATTTAAACTCCCCTGAAAATCACAAGGACAAATGACAGTGCACACAATGTTAGACCAAGTATACATGGCTGTGAACGTTGTGGTTTCACCCCTAAGCTAATACCAGCCAGCCACTGTCCATATCAATCACCCCATTAAAAAAAATATATATTTCTCAGAATACTGTAAGCCTACAATAATGCATTTCACATAACGGATTTCTGACTTTGCAAAACTTGATCTAGGTCTATGATTATAATGGCACATGAGGCAGATGCCTGGCCTCAACTGTAAGTTAGCAGGCATTATTTAGTTTTATGATTTTTATGGTACTTTTTGTATCTGCCTGGTTTCCCGTGTACTTTCGTCGTGTGCAGTGTGGTAATGTCCCTGCCAGAATCCAGGAAAGTAGCACTGCACAACTGAACTAGACAAAGAGTTATATAGCCCAAAGCAAACCACAACCACTTACTTACCACAACTAAAAGTTGAAAACCTGCAGCTAGTACAGTGCGAAGTGGTTGGAAACTCCTCGAGGTTGCATTTTCTGTCGTATGCAATTGTTGTAAGTCCGAAAACTCCGAATTCACTGAAGAATCTCCAAAAAATACTCCCTTAAAAAAATTACATAATTATACCTTAGGTTGAAAACATTATTTTTAAAGGCTTAGAAGTAGGCCTACGTAGTAGGATTAGTTTAGTAGATCTAGAAATTTGCAGGTAGGGCCTAGGATTGATTGATTGGATATTGCTTAAAGTCTTATATTAATGCACTTTAACTAATTGAGGCGTTGAGTGGTGATAGATGAGGTAGAGGTATGAACAGAAGGGAGGAGGGGAAACCCGGTACCTACTTCTTTCGAAAAGTACCAAGGGGACCAACGGCTTAACGTCCCATCCGAAAGGACGGTGTAATTTGACAGTCATATAGGTTCCTCCCCAAATCATAGTAGTAGGCCTACAAATATTTACAGTTGAGGAGCCAGTTTCATATGCGGATATGGACACCATTGTGGAAACTCTCCCCACTTCCTGTGATGGATAATAGAATTAATTGCCATAGGCCTACTGTTTTAGAAATCCAATTTTACTGAATCATGGAAACAAAGTTTGGTGTTCATAGGGATGTTAAATGATCAAAGTAATGGAACAGAATAAATTTATGTTATGGTTTGGCCAGCCAGGTAGCAAAGGAAATCTATTAAAAAATGCAATTTAAATTCCTACAGGGTACGTCTGTTACCACCTATTTCTTTACAATTAGACAATATCCTTATAAATTCATATGAAGCGATTTGAAGTAGGCTAGGAGGTAGGCCTACTATCTTGTAGCTTTTTGTAGGCCTATTCATGAGAAAGTTTGTTTTGTTGTATTCATGCGACAATCACAGACGTTTACTTATTTCTAACGTAGGCCTACCAGTAATGTCAAAACAGCTGTCCAAAAAAAGAATATCTGGATGTATAACTGACCAATAATGAACAGAGTAATTATATTTGAAGATTTGATTAACTGTAACCACAAAAGGAAGCATGATCTATGATATTTAATATAAAATACAAGTTTTAATTCAGACAAGGTACGTCTGTTACCACTACCAGCCTACTTCTTGCAGAGGATAGTAGGCAACATACTTTAAATAGGTAGGTACACATGAAGTGACTTGTGAATCTGATTAAGTAGGCTACTATCTTGTAGCTATTTTGTAGGCCTAGCCTACCTATGAGAAGGTTTTTTATATTGCATGCAATAATCACAGAGTTTTTATCATTTCTCACATAGGCCTACTGTAAAAACACGCGCCCAGAAAAGTACCTACGTCTGTCACCGCTTGTTACGATCCCTGTATCGAGTTAAGTTAATATTGTACAGTAAAACTGTTTATATGATGGGAAAGCTCATCTTAATTCCAATTCATCAATATACTTAGGCCTACAATGTATTTTTAATGAATGAATAACAATAAGCCTACAGTTAGGGATGGAATTTGACCGGTCAAATTCAAATTTGGTCAATTGACGGTCAAATGTAAAAATCATAAATTTTATTTTTTAAATAGGCCTAATTAGTATATTTATTTATTTAAATTTTGTGACAAAAGCTTATTTATTTAAATGCTTGTTATAAGCATATTAAGTGGCATATCATCATCGTTATCATCATCGTCGATGCTGTCATCAGTCCCTTTCTCCGATTCAGCTTCAGCTTACCCAGAAGTTATTATATTAGTCCTATATTTGTCTATTATAATTCATAATATAACTACATAATAATTAATAATTAAAATAAAATATTACCTAATTTAAACATTTTTAATCGAAAAAGAAAGAAAGAAATGTTATTGTTTACATATCAATTCAAATTCAAATATAAAAATATAAATAGTTTTAATTTTAAAGCTATATGCACATGTTATCTTTTAGTCTATTGACTGGTCAATTGACTAAAAGTTTTTGACCAGTCAATTGACATTGTGCAACCCTAGGTTTGTTGGATGAGCGAAGCGAAGACTTCAATTTCACCGACCCCCCAAAAAATTTAGCTCGGGTGTTTTTTTTGTTTGTTTGTTTGTTTGTTTTTTTTGTCTGTTTGTTCGCTCTCTACCGGGCAAACGGCATATGCGATCTTGATGAAAATTTGACAGGACCTTTGAAATCTCTGAACTTAGACTTGCTACGTTTTTGGGTACAATCGAAGAGATATTTCTCATGAATATCGTACTTTTACGATTTTTTTCGATTTTTAGTGCGATATTTTCGTGACATTTAGGCCGATTCTGACCAAACGGGTGGGGCTACAACGTTCATATTTCACATGCACATTAAGGTTATAGTGATGTATTGACGTTTGAAAGAAAATTTTGAAAAAGTTAGCCAGAATCTATAGAAATAAAGGTTTTAATTTGAGTTTTTTGAGGTGTTAAATAATAAAACCTTTATTTCTATAGATTCTGGCTAACTTTTTCAACTTTTTCTTTCAAAAGTCAATACATTACCCTAACCTTAATGTCCATGTGAAATATGAACGTTGTAGCCCCACCCGTTTGGTCAGAATCCGCCCAAATAGCACGAAAATATAAATTTTAGATCTTTCTCACAGCCATTGTATGAAAACTTCACAGGAGATTTTATACCTTACGTTTTTGGGTACAATCGAAGAGATATTTCTCATGAATATCGTACTGTTACGATTTTTTTCGATTTTTAGTGCGATATTTTCGTGACATTTGGTCCGCTTCTGACTAAACGGGTGGGGCTACAACGTTCATATTTCACATGCACATTAAGGTTGGTAGTGATGTATTGACGTTTGAAAGAAAATTTTAAAAAGTTAGCCAGAATCTATATATAGGCCTAGAAATAAAGGTTTTAATTTGAGTTTTTTGAGGAGTTAAATAATAAAACCTTTATTTCTATAGATTCTGTCTAACTTTTCAACTGTTTATTTCAAAAGTCAATACATTACCCTTACCTTAATGTCCATGTGAAATATGAACGTTGTAGCCCACCCGTTTGGTCAGAATCCCCCAAAGAGCACGAAAATATAAATTTTAGATCTTTCTCACAGCCATTGTATGAAAACTTCCCAGGAGATTTTATACCTTACTCACAGCCTTGTTACAAACAATCAAAGATCCAACAGACCTAATGATTGCTTTGTATGGGCCGTGTTTATATGTTTTTATTATTTTAAAATAATATTAACATTTTATAATTAAAAAGCTCATCCATCAACGCGACTAAAAAAAGCGTTTGCGAAGCTTCCTAGTTATACAAAAATGTTGTCTAAAGGTACGTCTGTTACCTTGTTTTGTCCCAGGTCTGGGGTCTAGATTTAGACTAAAGTCTAGGGCGACCGGTGCTTCTTTGGCTGGCATCCTATGGGCCAACTTTTTAACAATGCGATGTTAGGGGAAAAGTAGGTTAGCAGGAGGGGATTATTATTGTTACCATCTACCAGACCTACTTTGTTCCAATACTGACATAGGCCTATGCAGCAGAGACTACAGTGGATGAGAGCCTTGTGCAGGCTGTAGGCCCTAGATGAAGTTTTTGAGAAGCATTGTAGGTAAGACTAGGACGTGTCTGAACTATGTTCTCAGTCTCAGTCTCATTCTCAGTCTCATTCTCATTCTCAATCTCGGTCTCATTACTAGAAGTGTAACTTTCGGTCGTTTCTTGGTGGGAGTATTAACAATGCTATCAACATCAAAACAAACAGACGAACAGCCGTGGAGTTGACACAATAGGTGGCCGACTGATTGCGATCTTAACAGTACTTTAAAGTGTTACATAACGTTTCCATATCAAATTTGACTCTGTGCTATTAATTACTATATTATTTATTACATTTAATAACTTATTTGGTTACTCAACGTGATTTGGAAGTGTTTTAGTTGATCGTCTCCCGAGGCCGCCATTTTTAGTAATAAGAATGAAAACGAGTGTGGTTATTCGTTACTTGGTTTCATTCCCGTTCTCAGTCTCGATCTGGACCCTTCGTACATTGCTTCTGACGTCACCGATTATTGATGACGTAAAACCGAGAATGAGATTGAGACTGAGCCACGTTTTTCAAGCAATCAGACACGTCTAGATGGGACCGAATACGGAATGAGGATATCCGAGATCAAGTAGGCGTGAGGAATTTAATGGAGCGAATTGGAGAGAGAAGATTAAAGTAGTTCGGACATGTCAAAAGGATGGAAAGATCGAGATTACCGAGAAGGATGATGGAATTGGAAATTCCAGGTAGGAGACCAAGGGGCAGACCACGACAACAATAGCAGAATAGTGTGAGAAAATATGTAGAACAGCGTGGAGGAGACTGGATTGTGGTGGAAGAAGAGGAGTGGCGGAAGGACAGAAGAAGATGCAGAGGCCTGTCTTCAATGCCGACCCAACGCAGAGTTGGACGTGGCAACTGGCAACAGATAATGATGATGATTACAATTGTTATTTAAAACATACGCGCTTCACGCCATCCCCCATCGCCCTAACCCACTTTGCCCCTTGTTAAAAAGTTGGCCCATACCAACCGAAGAAGTGCCGGGCGACCTAGGGGCCCTGGCCTAGTCTAGGCCTCCCAGGGATCTAGGCCGATAGACAAACCAAATAATAATCATTAATAATCCAGCCTTGCACGTATGCTTTAGGCCACAAAACCTAGTTACTTACACCTCTTGCGTTTCTGCTGTCCAAGCTAACCATAATGCCGTCACTAAGTTCTTTCTTCCTTTGAGAGCTCAGACCAGAGGCCTGCGCCTAGATTGTGTTCTAGGGCCTAGTGTGTGCTGCCTAGCCTTGAGTTAGCGCAAATATTTTGAAGTACCGGTGTTGTTTTAAAAAGTAAAACTTAAAGACACGAACTCGAACCAAGGGCACCTAAAAGGCAGGCTAAATGTACAATGACAGTAAAATTAAGCACCAGGCTCCGCCATATTGATTGTTTACGTCTCATTACGCCACCGCCTTCGTGTATTAAATAAGCCACCGCCTTCTTGAGTCTTGACAGGACTGGTAGCGGGAAACATTTCAATCATTCAAAAACGAAAAACGAAATGAGCCATACGATGAGCAATAAAAAAATGAGCAATACGAGTTTTAAAAATGTATTGATGAGTGATACTGGTGAGACTGAGAGTGAGAGATGACGGTCACTCACCCTATGAGTCTTAGCGTGCTTAAAGACAACAATGGGACTCTCCCTGGAAGACGTGATAATACCAAAGATTAGCCATTGATAATACCTACCAAAAGTTTTAATTGGCGAAGACTTCAATTTCACTGACCCTTAAAAAAATTTAGCTCGTTTTTTTTTTGTCTGTTTGTTCGCACGATTCCGGGCAAACGGCATAAGCGATCTTGATGAAAATTGAAGGGGACCTTCGAAATCTCTGAACTTAGACGTGCCACGTTTTTGGGTACAATCGAAGAAATATTTCTCATGAATATCGCACTTTTACGATTTTTTTCGATTTTTAGTGCGATATTTTCGTGACATTTGGGCCGATTCTGACCAAACGGGTGGGGCTACAACGTTCATATTTCACATGTAGTACCTTTTGAAAGAAAAAGTTGAAAAAGTTAGCCAGAATCCATAGAATAAAGGTTTTAATATGAGTTTTTGTTAGGTTTATAATAACAAGTTACAATAGAAACTTATATATTTGATTCATTCATAAATTGCATTTAATATCCTTTTTATTTGTTATCAAATTTGTTGAATATTTAATGCATTGTTGTAATATTACTATTTCAAATATTTACTTAAATGTAGTTCATTGTTGTGTCTGCATCTATGTAATTAGATTTATTTAGTTGTCCTCCTTTGTAAATCAGTTTTTATAACTGAATAGGATAGACGTTAAATAAATAAACAAATAAATAAAAAATGCATTCAAAAAGCACTTGCAAAGGAAAAGTGGTCCTCCGCTAACTAAAAACTTACAAAAAAGGTCATCCATCAACGCGGCGGGACTTAAGCATTTTCCATGTACTACATACATACATAATACATATACATACAAATCACGAGACACAACATATATGGACCTAACAGTCGCACCCGCGGAGCTCAGCCTAGTGCATCAAGCGAGAATACTCCCATTGGCTAATTTTTAACTTTCAAGTGCTTTTTGATATTATGACAATCGGATGAGTTTTAGGTATTAAATGTTATTAATTAGATGATTAATTAATTTTAAATATTTTTTGGGATATTAATTTCTTGCAAAATAAGCTTTTATTTGATACCAATGTCGACTATGTAGTATCTTTGTTGCATATATTTTTTGGTTAATTTATTAATTAATTTAATTAATTAAAAATAACAAAGTTACAGGATATCAACTTGGGGCCATCGATTTCTGGATTCCTTGAGATCATATGAATAGATTTACAAATTTTCATGCTTGCTTCACGATTTGCACTATTGTTAGGCTTAAAGCCCCCACTATAAAGACAAAGTGTATTAAAAGTTTAACCATCCACATTATACAAATTAAATGCATTTCAAATTATCTTTATTCTTATTGATAATGCCTTCATTAATATGATGCTCTCATCAATACATCTGCTGAATGTTTGTATCTTGTTTTGTTCTATCATTTTTGAACCACTAGATAAAGATTTTATGACTTATAAAAATGTACACATTACAACCATTTAATGATATATTTTCATGTCAGAAAGCTATTTTCTGGGCATATGAAACAAATGTTTCTTTAACCCTTTATAGGGCAAAACTTTTTATCCATAATTTTTCTTTTTACCTTAACAATTTGAAATTTTTGATTTTTTTAATGAATTTTAGAAATTTTTTTGATTTTTTTCCTCGATCTTTTAGGAAAAAAATGCTGATTTTGAAATCCAAATTGCTATCAAAGTTTTAAAAAAATCCAAAATTTGAGTATATTTTCAAAAATTAGATTTTTTTTGCAATTTTTCATTTTTTTTCATTTTTTTTGCATGTTCAAATTGAATCTACTACAGGCAAACAAAATATCCGGGACATCCCGGAAATTTGTGTATTTTTGTGTTTTTATACACAATTCGATTTTTGATCATTATAAAAATCGTTCTAATCATTAGAATTTAGTAAGGAAAAATGCTACCAATTCAGAACAAAACAAAGCAGCTTTTTGACCGGGTGTAAAGTATGAAAAACTAACAGATTTAATTGTGTAGATTTTGAAAGAAAGTGGTAACAATGTGTACCACTAACCTATAAAGGGTTAAAAAATCACCTCTGGCGGCTGGGGGCTCTGCCCCAAACCCCGAAATGGTCCGTGGGCCATTGACCATGCCCATGTCCTCAACACTTTATTATAATTTTCCACACAAATTAACAACACTGTAAGAAAAACCTTTAATGATGGCTGTGAAAACCATTGTTCAAGAAACAACAGAATTTGTTTGTATACAAACAAATACTATTCATCTAGAGATAGGTTGAAGAACTTTGACGAATACACGGCCGAACTAACCAAAGGTAAGAAACAATAAAAAACAATTAATATTATTCTACTATTCATAAATATTTATTTCTGCATGCGATGATAATGACAGTTGCCAAATTGTCGCCTCAAAATAGTAGGTGTCCGTAATGATAATTATTGTTGCTATTAATTTCGAGACGATGAGTGGAAATATATGACGATGAAGGACGATTACAAAGAAACATGCCTTGTGCGGAATCCGAACCCACGTGCCCGAAGAGGCATACGCTTCGGACAGCGCCCTAATCGTATGTGCCACCGCGAACGGCCATATTTTGTACTTCTGAACAGGTTATTATAGCACTACCTTCTTTAATCAATGCTCATAGTAACACATTTAAAAAAATGTAAACACAATTTGAACGAGGGGATGGACATGTGAATGAAAGTAAATAGTTATTACACAATTTATTTTTAGATGGCGTAGCTAGTTTTCTAAGCTTTAAGTTTTTTAGACGGGAAAGGACGGCCAAGACAGGACAGGACAATTGGACATGCTCATACCCCCTTAAGCCTACATGTTTGAACAGTGTCTGTTCTAGAGCTAGCCTCCATGGCAGCAACGGACGTGAGTGGTGGGGGAGAGGTGGACGCCGAGCAACGAGCCAGCTTGCTTGGGAAGGAAGGGAGCAACAAGTCTCTGGATCTGGATCAGTTGTTTGGGTTCAGCGAGGCCCAAAGAAAAGCAGCGGAGGCCGCACTGTTAATGCCCGAGGGAGGGAACGTGCAGGACGCCTTCGTACCCTACAGGATCTTCATGAACCACATCGACTCCTACCATGGCAAGAGTTTGACAAGAGTTAGTTGAACTACTATCATTTCTTGACTACCACGTTAAATTACATAAGAATGCAATTAGGTAGGGCCTAAAGGCCTAGGCCCTACACTAAATAATGAAACAACAAATCACTCAAATATTGATCCATGAATTATAGGCCTGCGCCTAAACAGGGTAAGGCTACATATTCCATAATATGCTTCTGGGTTCTGAAATGAAATATCGAGAGTTCAACTAGGCACTGCCATGCCTTTTGCAGGCCTGCACGTCATTCCCATCGGTAAGAAAACTCAGCTACTATAGAGAGCTGTAAAAAAAAAACACTCAATATCAGGGTGATTCTAAAAGGTCGGCCTAGGCCTATACGAATTTACTTTTTATTGTTTTTGACTACGACTACTTTAGAGAATTCTACCAATTCAAAATAAAAACCACTTTAACATTATTGTTGAAACTTGCCACTACTTTTTTTTTTTAACTAACATAATAATATGTAGGTTAGGATAGGGCCGCGCTTCCTAGGGCTAAATTTACGTTAAGCCCCACCTCCGACAAATTGTTGTTTTCAATAGGCCTAATTTCCTTTCTTCTAGATAGGGATAGGCCTATCCTTCGTCAGAGTCAGGCTCAGGCTGAAATGTATAAAGCTCTGGTTTTCTCTAGTTTCTGACAGATCAAGTATTCGGAGGAGCTGGTGCCGAGCCGGAGCTACCGGGGGAAGGGGAGGAGGCGGAGGAAGAAGAAGACGAGGAAGATGCCGAGGACGAAGAGGATGACACTAGCACCAAGAAGTCCAGTAGAAAAGCAAAGGAAAATATAGAAATCATTAAACATAATTATGAAATTATTGGCACAGTAAAGGATCCCAAAGTAAGTAATAGGCCTAGCTAAGATTATTGACATTTCAATTTTAAAGTAAACCATTGCATCAGAGCAATGGAAATATTCGTACCGGCCTTGGACGAGCCTGTTACTGGGTGACTTGCAGCAAGAAGCGACACCTCACTGCATTCAAGATTGCATTTGAATTTAAATCAATGAACAATTAAAATAATGCCATTTCCTTCAGCTTGTGGGTGGCAACATTGGACATTGTAGTCGAACAGTATTATACACACAATTAAAAATAGTTTATAAATCAATCTTTTCAGTATTTCGTAGACATAATCTTTGGAATTTGATCAAATAGTAGGCCCCTACTAGCCTACTCCAAAATCAGTAAATAAAAGTAAACCACGTCTCGATTTCGCCTAAGTAAATTGGCACGGGGCACAATGATAGTCTGGAATGTATGTTTAGTTGTGAAAATTGCACATACTCCAAACTATACCCAATTATAACCAATTTATTTTAATGCTCAAAGTTCTGTTCGTTGCATCATCTGGCCAGTCTACTGATAGCCTACTTACACTTCGACATGTGCAATAAAAACACATTTTGGTGGAGGTGCCGGGTCGAGCCTATTTTAACTACAACAGTTTTCAAGTTAGAGTCCCTAATTCCTAAAATGTCTGGGCCTAGTAGGTCTTGTCTCAAAATTATTTTGGAACATTCAAACGAAAATGAAGAATCAATATAGGCTTATTGTGAATTTATATAATGCATTTGCATTGCATTTCGAATGCATATAAAACCACACCATCAATAAAAATTATTTCTAGTTAAAATTTTAGGCTCGAATTCAATTGTTTATCTATAATAAAGAAGCGAGATTCTTACTTTCACAAACATGCAGGTGCGTAGGAAGGGGTAGGGGTGGGGATGGGAGGAAAGGGGGGAAACTCCCCCCCACTTTTTTTCTGTGACGAGCCTCCACTTCAGAATGTTAAACATCCAGTTCGCCGTTCGTCACCATTCACCACCACCCCTTATGATTTATAACAGATTATCCCTTGCAAGTCTGATCTAGGCCTACATATATTAGGCCTATTTGTTTGTTATACATCTGAATGGGATAAGTAATGATAACTTGTTTGAACGTGTTCAAGTATCCACTACCGGAAGATGTCAAGGAGATTATCCACGATACCAAGGACAGGGAAGCGTTCTTGACTCAACTCATGAAATGCGGGTTCATCATCTACGACATCACGGCCGACCCGAGCCAAATCAGCGAGGCTCTGTGGGCTTTGCAAGGTACGATTAGGAGCGGGATAATGATAATCGCAGACTAGGACTGACAGACAGACAGACAAACAGGCAGACCGGACACAATTTTAATTCATCCCTCCAACTTTGTTATAGGCCTACTCACTTTTCTATTTGAGAGACTAAAGCCAATCACATCAAAATATGTTATAAGGTAATAAAAATCAGCAGCCATGTAAGATACCCAGTAGGCCTACCGTAGTTGTGAATGTATGTGGGTGGTGTTAACGTTCACGTATTAAATTGTTCATGGAGAACTATCGCCAGACAGACTAAAGCCTTGTTTTCAAGCATGCGGTCGAATGCCAAGCGAATAGGTTTATTTATTTAATCAAAGTTAATAGTTGATAAGATATACATGTACATAGACCCACATTTTAAGTGCTAAGAATTAACTTAACATTAAACTAAATTAATGTGGAAAAATGTAGATCAATCCTGAGGACCACGGAACCTTCGAATGGCGCGACCAAAGTCGAGATCATTTTAACATGTGGTCGCTCGCGTCGTCATTCGCTCGTCCACATGAAAACAAGGCTTAAGGGGTAATTAATTAAATTTCCATTTCCGAGTCCCAAAATCAACAGGACCTGTAACCAACCACCATAGAGAGTAAGGACGCTGTCCATCGCCCAACTCTGGTACACATCAGATTTTTAGTAATAGAAAGTCATCGATAGATAGAAGTAAGAAGCATACCGCTTACCTAATATCCTTATAAGAACAGGGTTACAGCCGGGTTAGTCTTAACTCTGGCGCTAGTGTCTAGCCCCTATTGAAAATGACACTTAACACTAGCCCGAGCCTTCTAAACTCGAGCTACGGTAACCCTGGTCGGAGGCGGGGCTACAGCCGGGTTAGTGAGGCATGGCTACATGGATTATTGTGTATTATTCGTTTAGGTGGCCGTGTGTTGTTGTTTTTGTAATGATTAAAAATGGCTGGCTATATTTTGGCGGTAGGTGCAGAGTTTGATGACGACAATGTCAAAAATTATACACGGATAGTGGATCTTAGTGATTTTGAGTTGTATACGCGAACAAGACTAAATCGTAATTGTTTTAATTATGTTTTAAATCTTTTGGACGTGGAGCTGGTACGCGAAAATAACCGAAATCATGCAGTACCAGCTGACACACAGCTATTGGCAGGTTTGAGTTTTCTAGCTAGTGGTAATTTTCATGGGAATAGCTGCTATGGCTGTATTTCCCAAACAGCCACCAGTGAAATAATTCGCCAAGTTGTTCTTGGATTGAATCGGATAGCTGTGGACCACATCAAGTTTCCACGACCATCGCCGAGATGAACACGACCAAAGAAGACCTGTACCGTTATGGCGGGGTGCGCAATGTCCTTGGAATAATCGACTGCACACACGTAGCTTTCCAACCTTTGAGGGACGAGGAAGCTGCCTACGTGGATAGGCGTGGTCGCCACACTATAAATGTGCAATTAGTTTGCGATGCAAAACTTAAAATTACAGATGCTGTTGCTAGATGGCCAGGTAGTGTCCACGACAGCTTCATTTGGAATCACAGCGAGCTAAGGAACACACTGATGCAGACAGATGGTTGGCTGTTAGGGGATGTTGGTTACCCTTTGGAACCGTGGCTTCTGACAAGGTTCCAGCGACCTATAACAGATGCGCAGACGATTTTTAACGCAAGTGTAGGCAAAACAAGGAATTTGATTGAAATCGTGAATGGTCTCCTCAAGAGTCGTTGGAGGGTCCTAGCTAAATCTGGTGGAGAGATGCTGTACAGTGCAGCTCGTGTCTGCGATATCACTGTTGCCTGCTGCGTTATGCACAACATATGTGTTGACCAAAATGTAGAACTAGGAAATTTTGACCTAGTTCTTCCAGATGACTACAATCGTCCACCAGCAGCAGTTAATGTTGGTGTCGGAGGAAGGGATCTACGAGCACGAGCTGTAGCCATCCGCCAGCGGCTAGTTGACAATGACTTTGCTCAGTAGGTTTTACCTTTTCCTTGATGGAGACCTCTACGCCTCCTCAGCGCAACACAATTTAATTAGAAGGTAGCTCTGTCTACCGTCTCATCAGTATCCAATAAAAAATTAAATAATATATAACATAATGTAAGATAAGAAAATAAAGTAGATGAATTACATACTTTGGTCATTATTATTGCAATAGTTTGACATGACTTTGTCAAGAACAGTTACTGTAGGGCCTACCTAAACTGATATTTAGGCAAACAAGTGGTTGAAAATTACAACGCATATTGAGGTTGACCTAGACTTCAGAAAAAATTATAAATTATGAAAAAACGATCTCTTACATTAAAGAGAGGCTATTTATATCTAAACACCATATTGTTCAGATCTTTTTTTATATAACTTAATCATAGAAGAGGATCGATTATTGTTCTTCTGGCGGGTGTTCTTCTGTGTTTGTAACGTGGTAGATAGCTTTGATTAAGTTCTTTAATGTTTGGTTCATGTCCTTTATCGCCTTTGTTTGGTCTTCCAATGCTTGCGCTTGTCTGACGCCGACATCAAGCAGGTCCCTCTGGAATGTCGAACCTCGACGGCGGCGACGCAATGGTGAAAGGGGGGCTGCAGAACGAGTAGGGGTTGGTCTGGATGAAGTTGGAGAAAGAGTAGTTGATGTTGGGAGGCGAGAAGGACGAACGGTTTTAGTTGGAGTTGCAGGTGTTTGAGTGTTAGAAGAGTTTGCAGTTGGAAAGTCCAAGGCCATTGGTATGATGGCTGATGAAGACGGTAAGTAGTTTGTAAGCGGAAAAATATAAGGCTCGGCTATTGCGACGGCTTCAGTTATTGACGACAAGTCACATGATGATGGTACAGTTATGAGTACAGGAGATGTTGAAGAAGAAGAAGACGACGAAAGAGGTGGGGAGGAGACGACTTGGGAGATTTGAGAAGGTTCTTGCCTGTGTTTGTCTTTCTTCTTCTGCTGCTGTGCCTTAGAATCGGCATGAATATCTCGACCCCCTTTAATACCTTTATAAGTTTCCTCCTTTAGGAAACTTATAACAATTTCTTCAAGAGGTGTTAAGGGCCTAGCTTTTTCCTTCCCTCCACCAATCGCCTTTCCCACCCCTCCACCAGTAGCTTGCATTTCAAGTAGCAAAGCTGCCTTTGCTGCCCGTGCACCACTTTTAAGCTTTTTCCATTTTTCTATAACCTGTAATAAAAACCCCATCATTAATTGTAGTTCCTATGTATAACTGTAGCCTTCTACGCCAATTGATGTGTCTATTGAATGGAATCCCAGCAAACATTTTTGCGGTGTCCCGCACGTTTCCCGAAGTCTGTCCCGTAATGCCGCTAGTGCGGGACCCGTACGGGCAGCCCGTACGGGCCCCGTACGGAAGTGTCCTATGGGCCACGACCGGGTCCCGTACGGGACATCCCGCACTCGTCCCAGTGTGTCCCGAAGTCGTCCCAAACGTTTCCCGCGCGCTCATGCCCGCGACCTACCCTTGATGGTCCCGTGCGGGTTGTCCCGTAGCTCTCCCAGATAGAAATGTCCCTAACATGTCCCTAACATGTCCCGCGCGGGACCCGTGCGGGTTGTCCCGTGACATTCCCTAACCCGCAATTTACCCGCACTTCCCTTGGTTGTCCCGCACGGGGCCCAGAGTCTCATGTTTGCTGGGATAGCTACTGTAGCAAGCTATATTGGTTTAACTTCTAAAGTCTTATAATATGTAAACTATATAAGACCTACTACCCTTAACGGTTGTTTTTTAAATTAATTAATAAATTCTCACTATGTCTTACCTGTTCACGAGTGCGAGGAACTCGGCCGACTGCATTGCAAGCTTGGGTCACTTGATCCCAAGCCCTTGCCTTATGCTCTTTGGTAAGGCTGGGAGAAAAGCCTCCATTCAAAATGTGCCACATTTTCTTTACTCCTGTAGCAATCGCTTCGACCTCTCCTTCAGTAAAGTCTGCATTTCTGGCTCTCTTATTTCCCTCCATTACTCTTTTAAATATGATAAGTACGAGCAGCAAAAATACCAAACCAAACACGCAGCTATGTTTGTTTACCTTTTCAAGTCGATTCATTTGTTTCATTGTTCAAGAGTGATGATGTGTTCGTCATTTTTAACCAATCCCATTGCATGTAACATATGTTGCTAGTGTTTTTTCATTTATTGCGTTGGCTGTTTTACGTAGCTAGGTCGGCGGCACGATACGGCACGGCTACACTAGCCCGAGCTTAGCCTAGGGATATTAGATAGGGGCTACGAAATTGTGCTAAGGTCGGGCTACGGTAGCGCGGAGCTAGCGCCACTAACCCGATTTCTTATTGGCGATATTAGGTAAGCGACCATTCACCAAAAACTATTTGTATCAAAATGGCAAATTAATTGATAAAACCTTGATTACACAACAGTCTAGCGAGCGTATTTCCAATCAATAGTGAAGGTGTTATTATTGATTTGTTTTCAGCGATCGAGAAAGAATTGACAAAACTCAAACAGCAAGGAGCAAAAGCCTTTCAGAAAATGAAAGAAGTCCGTTGCTTCATTCTGATCTCTACGGTTATGACTTGGGCGATGACGAAGCCTATAGATCCAGTAAGTGAATCCTCTTTAGATGCGGGATCGAATGCGATGCACGTACTGAGAATGTTTCTGTTCACTAGGACGACCCGTCTCTACCGTTCACCGAAGCTGATCACCGCAAGAGGAAGCCACACCCCAACTATAAAGAGCACGCGGCAGCCGAGAAGGAGGTGGTGAGGATAGGGAAAACTGTGAGTGCGGCAACAATGCTTTATAGCTGAACACAATCTTGACAAATGAGTCTACACAAACCATAACAATATTAATATTTAATACAATCCAGAAATTAAAAAATCCATCCCGATCGGGGTTCGAACACGAGTCTCCCACTTTCCGGGTGGACGCCTTAGCCAACTAGACCACCGAGACGGTAACTATTTAACTTCTGTATTGTCGTTACATTATAGAACTTGATTTTAATTTCTGGATTGTATTAAATATTAACAATTCCACCTACGGGAGTGTTTCCCGACTATCCAAATCGAGAAACATAACAATATTGTTTTTACCTACCGTACATTTTATTTATGCATTTATATTTTTGAGTCTTTAGGCTACTATTCAAACTCCTACGAGTCATACATAAATACAGCATTAACATTACAATTTTATGTCTAGATTATGCTTTGAAACACAAAACGTAAGCCCAACTCTATCCCTTGCAGGATTGCACCCCATCACATGTATTAGCAAACAAATAGACAGTATGTAGGTTATATGCCTACTGGTAATGTCCAGTAAAATATCTTTATTGGATGAGCGAAGCGAAGACTTCAATTTCACTGACCCCCAAAAAATTTAGCTCGGGTGTTTTTTTTTTGTCTGTTTGTTAACTCTCTACAAGGCAAACGGCATATCCGATCTAGATGAAAATTTGAGGGGACCTTCGAAATCTCTGAACTTAGAGGTGTATTGTTTTTGGGTACAATCGAAGAAATATTTCTCATGATTATCGTACTTTTACGATTTTTTTCGAATTTTAATGCGATATTTTCGTGATATTTGGGCCGATTCTGACCAAACGGGTGGGGCTACAACGTTAATATTTCACATAAAGATTTAGGTAATGGTGATGTATTGCCTTTTTTAAATAAAAAGTTGAAAAAGTTAGCCAGAATCCATAGAATAAAGGTTTTAATATGATTTTTTAAAAGTTTATAATAACAATTTACAAGTAACAATAGAAAATTGACAACAATCACCAACAATGCGTAAAAAAGGCACTTGATAAGTAGGCCTAAATAGATCCCACGCAAACTAAAAACTTACAAAAAAGCTCATCCATCAACGCGACGGAACTTTAGCGTTTTCCCTAGTATAATATTATTTATGGTTATAAATTCAATCATAAGGTCAAACACATTGTAAAGATCTTCCAGCATTTTATTCTCACAAATAAACAAAAAAGGTCTAGAATCCGTACTTTGAGATATCAATCTACTTAATTAACTGCTTCCAGTACAAGGACAAGCTGAAGACAGTGGTAATATGTTCCGGCATCACCTACGGCGGCGAGGAGGACACGCTCGGCTTTCTGTTCAAGCTGGCCTGGAACAACGAACCTGAGATGCCGCTTTTCCTCACGGGGAAAAACAAACTTCCACTGCTCAACGTTCAGGACTTGACCAGGTTCGTAGTCCTACACCCACGGACAGAAGTAAATAAAGTCGGCTTTATGTAACCGGTAGCTATAAAGCGCGCGGATGACTGATTCGAGAAGATCCATCAGAAACCCTGGCAGAAAGTTTTTCCAAGGCTTTCTTCCGTCGTTAATGCAAACTGAAGAAAAAGGGTCATCATGTTATACATCACTTGAACATTTTCTTCACTAATTAAAGAATATCTTAGCCTTAGAACCCTGAAGAGCGGCATGTATTTGCACCCTATAGCCAGGTTTCCCGATAAAAATCAGTTCTGTAACTGAATGGGTAGACTCTAAATACAAATTGATTAACTAAAACAACTCGCATCACATGTTGATCTTTTGTTCTATAGTCTGGTGCATATTTTCCTGGAGAGTTTCCCTCCCAGCAGTAAGTATGTGCTGGCTGTCGAACAGCAAGCCACGCGACTGCGGTCTGCCGTGAAGGCTATAAGCACAGCCATGTCCACGGGCCGCTACAAGAAGGTGCCTAAAGAAGAGGCCTTCCTGTACCCGGAACTAACAGTGAGTATCAGGCAATGTTGAGACAAAGACTGACGAAACTAACAACACTTTGACTCGCAACTTTACTATTGTAGCAACAAATGTACGACATGCTGACGGTGAATCTCAACATGGAGCCTATGTACATGGTGGACAACATCGAAATGAACTGGGCTTCCGGGTCCACCTTCGCAGACAACATACAGCGACTTGTCTCCGAGTACAAGGACGCCAGAGGATTGAAGGAAAGATATATTTTGATTGATTCAATCATTCAATTTCATTTTGTTATTTATTAATCTGATTCACCTATCAATTTCAATTTGATTGTTTGCTATGGTGGGTAAGGTTGAAATAGTTTAATATTATTCGAGATATACAGTTAAATCGACGCAAATTCAATCTCCTAACCATAACCAATATCTAAATATTCTATTGAAATAAAGACAATAAATTATAATCTCATAAGTTAAGCTCTGCATCGTAATAATTAGAAATTCACCCACGAGAAGTAGTTTCAGATTATAACACATTCTTCAGCATAGAATTTACAATGTGTGTTTTCTGTCCAGGCTATGAAGATTTTCTTGCATGGACCACCAGCAGTGGGGAAAACGAAAATGGCTAAACGATTGTGTGAGCATTACAAGCTACACTATCTAAGCACACAAGAAGTTATTGATTATGCAATTGATAAACTGGTAATTAACGTTTTGGTACACACTCATCTTTTTTAGTCCTGAAATACACATTATAGCCATGCAAACTCTGAATTATTAATTACTTACTTAATAAAACCTTTGAATGAGCTAATCGACAAAAGTATTGTGATTTTTTAAATGTAATTACCTTTTTAGTTTTTAACTACTCCTGACTACCTTGTATTCTACTCAAGAACTGATCACCAGGGAATGCAGATAAATTCCAAATAATACTCAATTCATATAAGAGACTAAGTCAGCTACCTAATGTTTCAAGACAATACTAATAGTCTCTTCTTAAAACGTTCACAAATATTTTGCATTAAAACATAATTTTCTGCCATGCTTAGAAAGAGTCAATAGAAAGACTGAAAGCGAAAGAGAGGGCGCAAGAAGAAGACACCAAGAGCAAAGAGGAGAAGGATGACGATGATGAGGGTGAGGAGGAAGAAGAAGAAGAAGAGGAAGAAGAGGAAGAGGAAGGTCAGGAGAGCATTGAAGAACTGACGGAACTGTTAGAGGAAATTAAAACAAATATGGCTCAAAACAACGGTCAACTTGATGAACAATTCATAATAAAGTAAGTTTGGATTTGTTCATTAATGGTTGCTCTCAAAGAAGATGATCTTGTATGAGTGGGGGGGGGGGGGCGATCATCGTGACAATCTTTACTACGTAGGTCCTATTCTTTTGTCACCTAATCGACTATAATCGTTACAGAAGCGTTTTACTTATAATACCGGTCCCCACGTACAATTTTATTTCTTGTATTTCATGCAGTAAATAATTAAATATGATTATGGTTGTGAAGCATGAGCACATCTCTTGAAGGACATTTATTGATTGATAGAAGTTGGCGTCCATATTTGAGGTTCTGGTTTCGAGCACCAGTCGGGGCAAATATTTACGAAAGTACTATACATGATGGAATCGAATGTCAGAGTAAGGAAAATCAAAGTAGAATATGGAAGAAAATAAACGAATGTATAGTTGGAGCATGGGGAACTCATCTTGCTAGGTGAAATCAGGAAATGATCTAAAGCCAATCGTCTGGAGTGTGTAGGGAATTGGGATAGGAACCAACAGCGCATACCGGTACTCCAGGTGGTGTGGGGTTTCACCCAACCATTCAATGACCCAACTCATATCTTTCACCTCACTACACCCAACAACTACACCTCCCAACACAGTATTACACATTTTGTTAATTTTGTTTTGTGATCAATACCTTTTCCGTGTTGAAACATTTGTGTGTGTGTCTTCTAACTTCTAACTTATTATTTCATTTTACTTTCATCTACGAATTTCGGCAGCTTCTGTCTCACCTCGAAGTTAAGCTGTTGGATCCAATCCCAATACTCAATAATAAAAATAAAAATATATTCTATCTCAGGTTTTTCAAAGAGCGATTGGCTTCCAACGCTTGCCAGAACCAGGGTTTTGTGTTGGACAACTACCCGAAGTCACTGGATGAAGCCAAGACGCTGTACGAAGCAGGAGACGAAGAAGAGGAAGTTGGGGAAGAGGAAGAAGGAGGCGGAGGGACTGCTGCAAACAAGAAGTCGATGCCAGGTGAGCGGGTACAAACAAGCTCTTCTCGTATCAGGGGTTGCGGATGGTTTTGAGACAACTAAGCTCCACAGAATATTTTCCAACCAGTGGGGCAGAAGTCATTGTCAACCACCGCAGCACATAACTTTTAGCTCTAGTGAGAGGGTACAAACAAGTCTCTTCTCGTATCAGGGGTTGCGGATAGTTTATATGCATATAAACAAACTTTTGCCACGATCCAGTAGTGCAGAAGTCGACCCTGGAACAAATACCCCATACAACAACAAATACAAATACCATTAATGATAAATTAATTGTAACTCCTTGACCAGACTCAAGTTGGAACCAAGTGATTGATTGTTTTAGTTATTATTTAATTACTATTAGTATCTATGATTAGAAATATCTACAGTATTATAGGCACATACAAATAAATTAATAAATGTGATGTTTGTAAAGGAACGGCATTTATACATGTCGGAAATAACAATGGCTGCTATAATTTATTGCTACAATTAAGTTAGTTCATAGGTGATAACCGTAATATTATGCCTTAGATAAAACCTCTTGGATAATATTGTTCAACCAAAAATGTAATTTCCACTTTGTATGGGTTTGTTTTAGAGTTTGTCATAAGCCTTGAAGCTGGCGATGACTTTATCATAGAACGCGTCATCCAACTACCTGAGAAGGACATACAAGGGACGGAAAATGCCGAGAAGCCTTTGATAAAGCGCCTTGCAGATTTCAGGTAATTAAACCAACAGAGAAGGCCCTACCGGTAAACATTTGCATTCACAAAACCAGCCTTATAACAATAATCTTTGTTTATAGTAACAATGAACTGACGCATTACTATTAGGGTCAACAAATTTTTTTTTAAATAGTCCTACATGTTGTTGTTGAACATAAAATACTGTAACCAAACTTTTTTGGGTTGCCACGGAAAAAAAAGGGGCGGGGTTTTAAAGAAAAAGTCGGAAACCCTTTTTGGGGGGAAACAAAAAACCCCAAAAATACCAACCCAAAACTTTTAAAAAAACAAAACAAACAAATACAAATACCAAAAAAAATTTTAACCCCATTAAATTTTTTTTTTTTTTTTTTTTTTTTTTTTTTTTTTATTTTTAAAAAAAAAAAAAAAAAAAAAAAAAAAAAAAAAAAAAAAAAAAAAAAAAATTAAAACCCCCCTTTTTTTTGAAAAAATTAATTTTGCCAAGGGATAAGTTTTAGTTAAAAAATTTGGGAAAAAAATTTGTTCAAAAAAATTTTCCTTTATTTCCACTTTAAAAAATTTTTTTTGATTTTTGTAAACCGAAGGGTTTTTAACTTTTCAAATAAAAGGCTCACCCCTTTAGGGTAAAAATTTACAAAGGGGAAAAAATTTTGGGGGCCTTTTGGAAAAAACCCTCAGGTTTTAAAAATTTGAAACCCCAAAATTTTTACCCGGGTTTTTTAAAATTTTTTGTTCCCAAAAACCAGCCTTATATAAACCAATAATTTTTGGGAAAGGGGGACATACAGTGAAAAAAAAGGGAAACCTTAAAACGCCTTCTTTTTGGGGAAAAATTTTTTAAAAATACCAAAACATTTGGGTTTTAAAACAAAAACCTTAAACCCAAAATTTTTTAAATATACCAGGGAAATTTTCTCTCCCCCGCATTACATTGGTTTAAAACGTTTTTTTTTAGTCCCTATTTTGGTTGTTTGAAATAAATATGAAAAGGATTAAAATATAAAAGGGGTAAGATTTTTTCCTTCCCCCCTTTTTACTCTGGCCCAGGGGGTTGGATGATCCCCCCCCTTTTTAAAAGTTCCAAAAGGGGTGAAGAGTTTTAAAGTTCAAAAAATTATTCAGGGTAACCCCTTTTTGGGACCTGGCCCGTGTGCGGCTGATCCTAAACCCCCTTTTGGGTTTACCCCATTTGGGTTGGTTGCAAGAAATAAACAGTGCTCAGGGTTATTGCAGGGCTAAAAAACAAAAGAGGGGGCTCTACCCCCGTGGGCGGCTGATCCCTGAACCCCTGTTAGTTACCCACTGGTTGGTTGAAAAGTATTGATCGGGGCTGTTTCACGTTTATGCAGGGTTAAAAAACACAGGGGGGCTCTAGCCCCGGGGTGCGGCTGATCCCAAACCCCCTGTTAGTTCCCCAACGGGTTGGGTTTGCAAGAAATAAATCAGCTGCCATTTTTATATGCAGGGCTAAACAAAAACAGAGGGGAAACTCTACCCTTTGTGCGCTGATCCCTAAACCCCTGTTAGTTAAAACCCACGGTTGGTTGCAAGTATTGATCAGTTTGCTCACTTTATTTTGCAGGGCTCAACACAGATGGCCTCTACCCCGTGGGGGGGTTTGATCTTTGAACCCCTTTTTTTTTTAAAACCACGGGTTTGGGTTTGGCAAGTTGATCAGTTTGGCTCACTTTTTTTGGCAGGGCAAAACAACAAAAAATGGGACTCTAGCCCTGTGCGGTTTGTCCCTGAACCCTGTTAGTTACACCACTGGGGGGGTTGCAAGTAGTAAATCAGCTGCTCACGTTAATGCAGGGAAAAACAACACAGAGGGGAAATTTCTACCCCGGGGTGGGGGCTGATCCCTAAACCCCTTTTAGTTACACCACGGTTTGGTTTGGGAAAGTAGTGAATCACTGCTCACTTTATAGGGCCGGCTAAAAAAAACACAGATGGGACTCTGGGCCCGTGTCCCGGTGATCCCTGAACCCCTTTATTTACACCACGGGTTGGGTTTTGAAAGTATGATCAGTTTGGCTCAGTTATTGCGGGCAAAACCAACCCACGAGGGGGACCTACCCCGTGGGTGCGGCTGACCCCTAAACCCCCTTTTATTTTACACCCCCGGGTTTTGGTTTTGCAAGTAGTGATCAGGGGTTTTCACTTTATATGCGGGGGGGGAAAAAAAAAAAACAGGGGAAAACTCTACCCCGTGTGCGGCTGACCCCTAAACCCCCTTTTTAGTTACACCACGGGTTTGGTTCCCAAGTATTGACCCAGCTGCTCACGTTAATCCCGGGCCCAAAACAACACAGATGGGACTCTGGGGGCCCTTTTGCGGCTGATCCCTGAACCCCTGTTAGTTCCCCCACGGTTTGGGTTTTGAAAGTAGTGATAACTCCCTCACGTTATATGAAAGGGCTAACAACACAGAGGGGGACTCTAGCCCGTGTGGGCTGACCCCTAAACCCCCTTTTTTAGTTACACCATTTGGTTGGTTGAAAGTAGTAAATCAGCTGCTCACGTTTTTTGGGCAGGGAAAAAAACACGAGGGGGTCTAGCCCGTGGGGGCTGATCCCGGGAACCCCCTTTTTATTTTAAAAAAAACGGGTTGGTTGCAAGTAGTTTTCAGCTGCCCCACGTTATTTGCGGGCTAACAACCAGAGGGGGCTCTGCCCGTGTGCGGCTGACCCCTGAACCCCTTTAGTTACACCACTGGTTGGTTGCAAGTAGGGTCAGCGGGCCTAAACGTTATTGAAGGGTTTAAAAAACAAGATGGGACTCTAGCCCTTTTTTTGGGGGCGATCCCTGAACCCCTGTTAGTTACACCACGGGTTTTTGGTTTGCAAAAAGTGATCAGCGGCTCACTTTAAATTGCAGGGCTAAAAAACACAGAGGGGACCTAGCCCGGGGTTGGGGCTAAATCCCTAAACCCTGTTATTTTACCCCACTGGTTGGTTGAAAGTATGTTTCAGCGGCTCTTTTTTATCTGCGGGGCCCAACCCAACCCCAGAGGGGGCTCTAGCCCGTGTGCGGCGACCCCCAAAAACCCCGGGTTTTTTACCCCACGGGTTTTGGTTGAAATTAGTGATCACTGCTCACGTTATTGCGGGGCTAAAAAACACAAAAGGGGGGCTCTACCCCCTTGTGCGGCTGACCCCCTAAACCCCCCTGTTGGGTACCCCCCACGGGTTTGGTTCAATTAGTAAAAGGCTGCTCACTTTTTATTTCAGGGCTAAAAACCACAGAGGGGGTTCTACCCCGGGTGTGGGGCCCTGATCCCTAAAACCCCTGTTATTTCCCAACCACTGGTTTTTTGAAAGTGGGGGTCAGCTGCCACGTTATCTGCAGGGCAAAACAAAACAGATGGGGACTCAGCCCTGTGCGGCTGTCCCTAAACCCCCTTTTATTTTACCCCAAATTTGGTTTGGTTGCAAGTATTTATCAGCTGCTCACTTTTATATGCGGGGGCTAACAACACAGAGGGGGCCTACCCCGTGTGCGGCTGACCCCTGAACCCCTGTTTTACACCACGGGTTTGGGTTTTGCAAGTAGTGATCAGCTGCCCCACGTTATATGCAGGTTTAAAAAACAGAGGGAAACCTCTACCCCGTTTTGCGGCTGACCCCGGGAACCCCCTGTTATTTTTACACCATTTGGTTTGGTTTGCAAGTATTGACCCAATTTTCTCACGTTATTTTGCGGGGCCCTAACAACACAGATGGGACTCTACCCCGTGTGCGGCTGACCCTGAACCCCTGTTTAGTTAAAACCAAACCTGGTTGGTTTGAAGGGATCGGGCTGCTCAGGGTTTTTATGGGGGGCAAACAACAAAGTGGGCCTCTAGCCCGTGTGCGGTTTGATCCCTAAACCCCCTTTTTAAGTTACACCACGGGTTTGGGTTTTTGCAAGTAGTGTTTAAAGCTCCCTCACTTATATGCAGGGCCCAAACACAGTTTGGGACTTAGCCCGTGTCCCGGCTGACCCCTAAACCCCCTTTTAGTTACACCCCCGGTTGGTTGCAAGTAGTGATCAGCTGCTCAGGGTTATTGCGGGGGGCTAACAACACAGGGGGACTCTACCCCCGTGTGCGGCGTCCCTAAACCCCCTTTTAAAGTTACACCACGGGTTTGGTTCCCAAGTAGGGGATAAAGCTGTTCACTTTTATTGCGGGGCTAAAAACCCAAAAGGGGGAAAAATCTAGCCCGTGTGGGGGGCTGATCCCTAAAACCCCGTTATTTTACCCCCGGGTTTTGGTTGAAAAGTAGTGTTTCAGCTGTCACCGTTATTCAGGGCTAAAAAACAAAAGATGGGACTTACCCCGTGTGCGGCTGATCCCTGAACCCCTGTTTTTTACACCACGGGTTGGTTGCAAGTAGTGATCAGCGGGCTCACGTTTTCCCGGCCCTAAAAACACAAAATGGGACTCTCCCCCGTGTGCGGCTGTTTGTCCCGGGGCCCCCCTGTTATTTTTACACCACGGGTTGGGTTTTGCAAGAAGTAAATCGCTGCTCACGTTTATCAGGGTTTAAAAACCCACAGAGGGGACCCCTAGCCCGTGTGGGGCCCTGACCCCTAAAACCCCTTTTATTTTCACCACGGGTTTGGGTTTTGCAAGTTTTTGATCAGGGGCTCACGTTATTGCAGGGCAAACCCAAAAAGAGGGGGACTCAAAGCCCGTGTGCGGGTTCCCTAAACCCCCCTTTTTAGTTAAAACCACTGTTTTTTTTGAAAGTATTGATCAGCGGCTCAGGGTTATTGCAGGGCTAACAACACAGAGGGACTCTACCCTGTGCGGCTGACCCCCCTGAACCCCTTTTATTTACACCACGGGTTTTGGTTGCAAGTAGTGTTCAGCTGCTAAAGGGTTATATGAGGGCTAAAAACCAGATGGGGACTCTAGCCCGTGTGCGGTAAATCCCTAAAAACCCCTGTTATTTCCAACCACGGGTTGGGTTCCCAAGTAGTGATCACTCTCACGTTATATGCAGGGCTAACAACAAAGATGGGACCCCTACCCCGTGTCGGCTGACCCTGAACCCCTTTTAGTTACCCCCGGGTTTTGGTTGCAAGTGTGTCAGCTGCTCACGTTTTGCGGGGCTAAAAAAACACAGTTTGGGACCCCAAGCCCGTGGCGGGCTGACCCCTGAACCCTGTTAGTTCCCCACCACTGGGGGTTTGCAAGTGTAAAATAAAGCTGCTCCCCCGTTATATGCAGGGTAAAAAACACAAAAGGGGGACTCTACCCCCGTGTGGGGGGGGGGGGCTGATCCCAAACCCCGGGTTATTTACCCCCACGGGTTTTGGTTTGCAATTTAGTGACCCAGCTCCCTCACGTTAATGCAGGGCAAAACAACACAGAGGGACCCCCAAAAGCCGTGTCCCGGTTGACCCCTGAACCCCTGTTAGTTAAAACCACGGGGGGTTGGTTGCAAGTAGGGGATCAGTTCTCCCGTTATATGGGGGGCTAACAACACAGATGGGACCCCCTACCCCCGTGTGCGGTGACCCCTAAACCCCTTTGTTGTTACCCCACGGGTTTGGGTTTGAAAGTAGTAAATCAGCTCCCTCACTTTTATTTTCGGGGTTAACAAAAACCAGATGGGACTCAACCCCGTTTGCGGCTGTTCCCTGAACCCCTTTTTATTTCCCCAAAGGGTTTGGTTCCCAAGTAGTGATCAGTTTGCCTCACTTATATGCAGGGCTAAAAACAAAAAAGATGGGACTCAAGCCCGTGTGGGGCTGATCCCTGAACCCCTGTTATTTTACACCGGGGGTTTTGGTTGAAAGTAGTATCAGCTGCTCCCTTTAATGCGGGGCAACAAAAACAAAAGGGGGCCCTTACCCCTGGGGCGGCGCCCCCTGAACCCCTGTTAGTTACACCACGGGGGGTTGAAATTTTAGGGTCAGTGCTCACTTTTATATCAGGGCTAAAAAACAAAGATGGGACTCTAGCCCTGTGCGGCGCCCTAAACCCCCCTTGTTTTACACCATTTGGGGGTTTGGGAAAGTAGTGATCAGTGGCTCACTTTATATGGGGGCTAACAACAAAGATGGGACTTAGCCCGTGTGGGGGCCCCTTGACCCCCTAAACCCCCTGTTAGTTACCCCATTTTTTTGGGTTTGGCAAGAAAGTAAATCACTCCCTCACGTTATAGCAGGGCTAACAACACAGTTTGGGACTCTAGCCCGTGTCGGCTGATCCCTAAAAACCCCTGTTATTTTACCCCACTGGTTGGTTCCCGTATTTGATAAACTGCCACGTTTTTATGCGGGGCTAAAAACACAAAATTGGGACCCTACCCCGTGGCGGCGGGACCCCCTGAACCCCTTTTAAGTTTAAAACCATGGTTTTGGGGCTGTAGTGATCAGCTGCTCACGTTATATGCAGGGCTAAAAAACACAGAGGGAAAACTCTAGCCCGTTGCGGTTTGACCCCTAAACCCCTGTTGGGTTACACCATTTTTTTTGGGGTTGCAAAAAGTGATCAGCTGCCCCGGGATATCCCAGGGCTAAAAAACACAGAGGGGGACCCCTACCCCCCGTGTCCCCGGCCCCTGCCCCTAAAACCCCTGTTATTTCCCCACTGGGGGTTTGAAAGTAGTAAAAAAAGCTGCTCAGGGTTGATGCGGGGCTAACAACACAAAAGGGCCTCTAGCCCGTTTTCCCGGTGATCCCTGAACCCCTGTTAGTTACACCACTGGTTGGTTGAAAGTAGGGGATCAGTTTCTACGTTAAATGCAGGGCTAACAACACAGATGGGACTCTACCCCGGGTGCGGCTGATCCCTGAACCCCTTTTAAAGTTACACCACGGGTTTGGGGTTCCCTTTATGATCAGTGTTTCCCGTTATTTTCAGGGGCAAAACAACACAGAGGGGAACTCTACCCCTTTGGGGCCTGATCCCTGAACCCCTGTTGGGTTACCCCGGGTTGGTTCTTTTTGTGATAAACCTCCCAACGTTTTTGCGGGGCTAAAAAACACAGTGGGACTCTAGCCGTTTTGCGGCTGACCCCTGAACCCCGGTTATTTTTACACCCCCGGTTTGGTTGCAGTAGGTGATAAACCTCCCTCCGTTAATGCAGGGCAAAACAACACAGAGGGGGGACTCTACCCGTGGGCGGCGTTCCCTAAAAACCCCTTTTTATTTACACCCTGGTTGGTTGCGTGTGATCAGCCCCTCACGTTATAGGGCAGGGCAACAACACAGATGGGCCCCCCTCTAGCCCGTGTGCGGTGTCCCTAAACCCCCCTGTTTTTAAACACCCCCCGGGTTTTGGTTGAAAGTATTAAACAGCTCCCTCACTTTTATATGAAAAGGGTTTAAAAAAACACAGATGGGCCCTCTAGCCCGGGGTGGGGCTGATCCCGAACCCCTGTTTATTTCACCACGGGTTTGGTTTGAAAGTAGTGATCACGCTCAGTTATATGCAGGGCTAACAAAAAGAGGGGGGACTCTAGCCCGTGTGGGGCCCTGATCCCTAAACCCCCTTTTTTAGTTACCCCAAGGGGTTGGTTGCAAGTAGTGATCAGCTCCCTACTTTTATATGCAGGGCTAACAACCCCCCCCAAGGAATGGGACTCTAGCCCGGGGGTGCCCTGGGGGTTTTTTTTTTTTTTTGGGGGAAAAATTTCCCGGGGTTGACCCCTGAACCCTGTTAGTTACACCACGGGGTTGGTTGAAAGTAGGGCCCCAGTTTGCTCACGTTTTTTGCAGGGCTAACAACACAGATGGGATTCACCCCGGGTGTGGGGTTGACCCCTAAACCCCTGTTAGTTAAAACCACTGGCTGGTTCCCAATTAGTGATCAGTTTGTCACTTTTAAATTCAGGGCTAACAAACACGATGGGGACTCTGCCCGGGGGGGCGGCTGACCCCGGAACCCCCTGTTAGTTACACCACTGGTTTTTGGCAAGTAGTGATCAGCTGCTAAACGTTTATGCAGGGCTAACAACACAGAGGGGGACTCTAGCCCGTTGTGCGGTGACCCTGAAAAACCCCTGTTAGTTACACCACGGGTTTGGGTTGCAAGTAGTGATCGGGCCCCTTCACTTATATGCAGGGCCTAAAAACCAGATGGGACCTAGCCCCTGTGGGGTTTGATCCGGGAACCCCCCCGTTGTTAAAACCATTTGGTTGGTTGCAAGTAGGGGATCACTGCTCACTTTAAAATTGCAGGGCAAACAAAACCAGATGGGACTCTGGGCCCTGTGCGGCTGACCCCTAAACCCCCTTTTATTTACCCCACTGGTTGGTTTGCAAGTAGGGATCAGGGGGCTCACTTTATCCCGGGGGCAAAAAACAAAGAGGGGGACTCTACCCCCGTGTGCGGTTTGACCCCCTAAACCCCCGTTATTACACCACTGGTTGGTTCAAAGGGGATCAGCTCCCTCACGTTATATGCGGGGCAAAACAAAACAGAGGGGGAAACCCCTAGCCCTTGGCGGTTTTGATCCCAAACCCCCCCCGGTTAGTTTACACCACTGGGGGGGGCCCAAGTAGTAAATCAGTGCCCCACGTTATTTTTCGGGTAACAACAAAAAGATGGGACTCTAGCCCGGGGTGGGGCTGTTTCCCTAAACCCCCCTGTTAGTTACCCCCAGGGGTTGGTTGAAATATGACACTGCTCACGTTTTATGCGGGCTAAAAACCCCGTTTGGGACCTCAGCCCGTGTGCGGGATCCCTGCCCCTGTTAGTTACCCCAAAGGGTTTTGGTTGCAGTAGTGTTTCAGCTGCTCCGTTTAAAATGCAGGGCTAACAACACAGAGGGGACTCTAGCCCGTGTCCCGGCGGGGATCCCTAAACCCCCCTTTATTTTTCACCAACGGGTTGGTTCCCAAGTAGTGATCAGCTGTTTCAGTTATCTGCGGGGCAAAAACCCCAAGAGGGGACTCTAGCCCGTTTTCGGTGATCCCTAAACCCCTGTTATTTTTACCCCACTGGCTGGTTGCAAGTAGTGATCAGCTGCTCACGTTATATGCAGGGCTAACAACACGGGATGGGCCCTTACCCCGTGTGCGGCTGACCCCCCCTAAACCCCTGTTATTTAAACCCCAAAGGGTTTGGTTGCAAGTATTGATAAAGCTGCTCACGTTTTTGCAGGGTAACAACACAGATGGGACTCTAGCCCGTTTTGCGGTTTACCCCTAAAACCCCTTTTATTTTACACCACGGGGTTGGTTGCAAGTAGGGGATCGGGTTTGCCCCACGTTATATCAGGGCAACAACCCGAGGGGACCCCTCCCCGGGTGTGCGGCTGTTCCCTGAACCCCTGTTAGTTCCCACCACTGGTTGGTTGCAATGTAGTGATCAGCTGCTCACGTTATATGCAGGGCAAAACAACAAGATGGGACTTTTAGCCCGTGTGCGGCGGGATCCCTGAACCCCTTTTAGTTCCCCACTGGGGGTTTGCAAGTATGATAAGCTCCCCTCCTTTATTTTGGCAGGGCTAAAAAACACAGATGGGACCTACCCCGGGGTGCGGTGTTTTCCCTAAAACCCCTGTTAGTTACACCACGGGTTTTTTTTTGCAAGTAGTGTCGTGCCCCACATTATATGCGGGGCCCAAACCCAAACACAGAGGGGACCCCTACCCCGTGTGGGGCTGACCCCGAACCGTTTGGTTATTTACACCCGGGTTGGTTGAAAAATAGTGTTTAGCTGCTAACTTTATATGCGGGCTAAAAACCACAAGGGACTCTACCCCGTGTCCCGGCGGATCCCTAAAACCCCGGGTTTAGTTAAAACCACGGTTGGTTGCAAGTATTTTATCTTTTGCTCACTTTTTTATTGCGGGCTAACAAAAACAGATGGGATCTGGGCCCGTGTGGGGCTGATCCCAAAACCCCTGTTAGTTCACCCTGGTTGGTTCATGTAGTGTTTCAGTGCTAAACGTTTTTTTGCAGGGCTAAAAACCCACAGTTTGGGCCCTCTAGCCCGTTGCGGCTAAACCCCTAAAACCCCTGTTAGTTACACCACGGGTTGGTTGAAGAAAAGTGATCAGCTGCGCCGTTATATGCAGGGTTTAACCCACAGGGGGAAACTCTAGCCCGTGTGGGGGCTGTTTCCCAAAACCCCATTGTTACACCACGGGGTTGGTTGCAAGTAGTGATAAAGGGGCCTCACGTTTTTGCGGGGCTAAACACAGAGGGCCTCTAGAGTCTACCCGGTGTGCGGCGACCCCCTAAAACCCCTTTGTTAGTTACCCCACGGGTTTTGGTTGCAATTTAGTGATCAGCTGCTCACGTTAAAATGCGGGGGCAAACCAACACAGAGGGGAAACTCTACCCCGGTGCGGCTGATCCCTAAACCCCCTGTTATTTAAAACCACGGGTTTTGGGGTTGAAAGTAGTGACAGCTGCTCAGGGTTATATGCAGGGCTAAAACACAGAGGGGGACCTAGCCGGGGTCCGGCTGTTTCCCGGGAACCCCCCTGAGTTACACCACTGGTGGTTGCAAAGAAATGATCAGCTGCTCCCGTTATTGCGGGGCCCTAACAACAAAAGAGGGGAAACTCTGGGCCCGGGTGGGGCGACCCCTGAACCCCTTTTATTTTCACCACGGGCCGGGTTTTGCAAGTATGATCAGCTGCTCACGTTATATGCAGGGAAAAAACACAGATGGGACTTTTACCCCGTGTCCCCGGTTTGATCCCTGAACCCCTGTATTATTTAACCACGGGGTTGGTTTGAAAAGTAGTGTTTCGCTGCTCAGTTTTTTTCAGGGCTAACCCACAGATGGGACTCTAGCCCGGTGCGGCTGACCCCTAAACCCCCGGGTTAGTTACACCACTGGTTGTTGCAAGTAGTGTCACTGCTCAGTTATATGCGGGGGCAAAACAACACAGAGGGGACCCCTAGCCGTGTGGGGGCCCTGATCCTGAACCCCTTTTGGGTTAAAAACCCACGGTTGGTTTTGAAAGTAGGGGATCAGCTGCTCACTTTATAGGGGGGGGCTAAAAAACACAGATGGGACTCTAGCCCTTTTGCGGTTTATCCCTAAAACCCCTGTTATTTTACACCATTTGGTTTGGGGTTGGGAAAAGTGTGTTTCAGCGGGCTCACGTTATATGGGGGCTAACAACAAAGATGGGACTCAAACCCGTGTGGGGCTGACCCCCTAAAACCCCTGTTAGTTACACCCGGGTTTGGGTTGCAAGTATGATCAGTTTGCTCACTTTTATATCCCGGGCTAAAAACACAGAGGGGAACTCTAGCCCGTGTGCGGCTGACCCCTGCCCCCCTTTTAAATTAAAACCAGGGTTTTGGTTTTGCAAGTAGGGGACCCGTGTTTCACTTTTATATGCAGGGTTTAAAAACCCCGATGGGACTCTACCCCGGGTGTCCCGGCTGACCCCTAAACCCCTGTTGTTACCCCCACGGGTTTGGGTTGAAAGTAGTGACAGCTGTCACTTTAAATATGCGGGGCTAAAAAACACGGGGGGAAACCCTAGCCCGTGTGGGGGCTGACCCCTTAAACCCTGTTATTTACACCACGGTTTTTGGTTGAATTATTTATCACTGCTCACGTTATATGCAGGGCTAAAAAACACAGAGGGGACTCTAGCCCTGTGGGGCTTTTCCAAACCCCCTTTTTAGTTACACCACTGGTTGGTTCCCAAGTATGATCAGGCTCACTTTATAGCGGGGCAACAAACAAGAGGGGGACTCTAGCCGTTGCGGTGATCCCTGAAACCCTGTTAGTTAAAACCAAGGGTTGGTTTCCCGGGTATGTCAGCTGTTTCACGTTTTTGGCAGGGTAACCAACACAGGGACGGGACCTACCCGTGGCGGTTTGGACCCCTGAACCCCTTTTAGTTACACCACGGGTTGGTTGCAAGTAGGGGATCAGTGCTCACTTTTATAGGGCGGGCTAAAAACACAGATGGGGACCCCTACCCCGGGGGTGGGGGCCGGCTGATCCCGGGCCCCCTGTTAAGTTCACCCTGGGTTTTTTTGAAATGTAGTGATCACTGCTCCGTTAATGCGGGCAAACCAACAAGAGGGGGGACTCTGGGCCCGGGTGTGCGGCTGATCCCTGAACCCCTTTTTATTTTACACCACGGGTTGGGTTTGGGATTTTATGTTTCCAGCTGCTAAGTTTTTTGCAGGGCTAACAACACAAAAGGGGGACTCTACCCCGGGGGGGGGGGGGGGTGTGGGGGGTGATCCCTAAACCCCCTGTTAGTTACCCCAAAGGGTTTGGGTTTTCAAGTATTGACAGTTTGCTCACTTTTATTTGCGGGGCAAACAACACAGTTTGGGACTCTAGCCCTTGTGCGGCTGATCCCTGAACCTCGGTTATTTTACCCCCATTTTTTTGGTTTTGGCCTGTATAAATCAGCCCCCCGGGTTTTATGCGGGGGTTTAAAACCAACACAGAGGGGGACTCAAAGCCCGTGTGGGGCTGATCCATAAAACCCCCTTTTTATTTACACCACTGGTTGGTTGCATGTAGTAAATCAGCTGCTCCAGGGATATGCAGGGCAACAACCAGACGGACTCTAGCCCTGTGCGGCTGTTTCCCTGAACCCCTGTTATTTAAAACCCCACGGGTTTTGGTTTTGCAAGTAGTGTCAGCTGCTCACTTTTATATGCGGGGCTAAAAAAACACAAGGGGACTCACCCCGGGTGTGCGGCTGATCCCTGAACCCCTTTTTATTACACCACTGGTTGGTTGAAATAGGGGAATGCTGCTAACGTTTTATCAGGGCTAAAAAACCCCCACAGATGGGACCCCTAGCCCGTGTGGGGCCCTGATCCCTAAAACCCTGTTAGTTACACCAGGGTTGGGGTTTGAAGTAGTGATCAGTTTCTCACTTATTTTAAGGGAAAACAACACAGAGGGGACTCTAGCCCTTTGTGGGGCTGACCCCTAAACCCCCTTTTTTTATTTACACCACTGGGGGTTTGAAGTAGGATCAAGTTGCTAAAGTTTATGCGGGGGTTTAACAACACGAGGGGACTCTACCCCGTGTGGGTTGACCCCTAAACCCCCTGTTAGTTACACCACGGGGGGGGTTTTAAATTTAGTAATCGCTGCTCACGTTTATGCGGGGCTAACCACGATGGGACTCTACCCCCCGGTGCGGCTACCCCTGAACCCCTGTTTTTTACACCACGGGTTTTGGTTGAAGTAGTGATAGTTTCTCACCTTTATATGCAGGGTAAAACACAGAGGGGCTCTCCCCCGTGTGCGGCTGACCCCCTAAACCCCTGTTAGTTACACCACGGGTTTGGTTGCAATAGGGATCACCCTGCTCACGTTATATGCGGGGCAAACAACACAGATGGGATTTAAGCCCGGTGGGGGGGGGCCCCTGATCCCTGAACCCCTGTTTTTTTACACCAGGGTTTGGTGCAAGTAGTGATCAGTTTCCCCCCTTTTATATGCAGGGCTAAAAAAAACACAGAGGGGCCCTCTACCCCGTGTGCGGCGATCCCGGGAAACCCCTTTTTAGTTACACCAGGGTTTGGGTTTTGAAAATTTAGTGATCAGCGTTTAACGTTATACGGGGCAAACCCAACACAGAGGGATTTTAAAGCACGTGTGCGGCTGTTTCCCTAAACCCCCTTGTTTTTACACCATGGTTGGTTGCAAGTAGTGACCCAGCTCCCCTCAGGGTTATATCCCAAGGGCAACAAACCCCGGGGGGAAACCTCCCTAGCCCGGGTGCGGCTGACCCCTGAACCCCTTTTTATTTTACACCCTGGGGGTTGCAAGTAGTGTTTCAGTAGCTCAGGGTTATATGCAGGGCAAAACAACCAGACGGGACTCTAGCCGTGTGGGGCTGACCCCCCCGGGGAAAAACCCCTGTTATTTTACCCCAAAGGGTTTTGGTTGCAAGTAGTAAACAGTGCCACGTTATATGCAGGGTAAAAACACAGTTTGGGGACCCCCTTTAACCCCGTGTGCGGCTGATCCCTGCCCCCTGTTAGTTACCCCCAACGGTTTGGTTGCAAGTAGTGATAAAGCTGCTCACTTAAAAGGGAAGGGTAAAAAAACACAGATGGGACTCAACCCCCGGGTGTGGGGGCTGACCCCTAAAACCCCTGTTATTTTACCCACGGGTTGGTTGCAAGTAGTGATCAGTGCCCCCGGGTTATATGGGGGGTAAAAACACAGATGGGCCCCTCAAAAGCCCGTGTGGGGGCTGATCCCTGAACCCCGGTTATTTACCCCACGGGCGGGTTCCCAAGTATATCAGCGGGCTCACTTTTATATGCGGGGCTAACAACACAGAGGGGGACTCTAGCCCGTGGGGCGGCTAAATCCCTAAAACCCCTTTTTAGTTACACCACGGGTTTTGGTTGCATTTTAGGGGATCAGCTGCTCACTTTAAATTCCCGGGCTAAAAAACACAGAGGGGAATCTAGCCCGGTGCGGCTGATCCCTGAACCCTTTTTTATTTACCCCAAGGGTTTGGGTTGAAAAGTAGTGATCATTGCTCATTATATGCGGGGGCTAAAAAAAACGATGGGCTTTTAAGCCCGTGTGCGGCTGCCCCCTAAAACCCCTGTTAGTTACACCACTGGTTGGTTGCAAGTAGTGATCAGCTGCTCACATTATATGCAGGGCTAACAACACAGACGAGAACACCGTCCTCAACTTCTTTGACGAGTTGGAAATCCACCCTTTTCTGGTGAACGTGGAAGTCGACAACACTTCGGACATGGACATCACATTTCAAACCATCGTTGACAAGATCGGAAAGGCCATGAACTTCGGTAAAATATAGGCCTTATAACAATTGATATCGCAATTACAGACCGACATGAACCTGGCAAATACTTGTGTTTTATGTATTTATTGTAAATTTTTAGGTCTCACCCCAGAAGAGTTGGACGAGTTAAATAGATTAGAAGAGGCGAACAAAAGAGAACGCGAAGAACAGGAAAGAATACTTGCAGAAGAAAGAATGAATAAGATAACCGAAGAACGACGCAAAAACATGGCAGAATGGGTATGGATTTTATTTTTAGGAATAGCATAAGTTTAGCGTGTTTTAAATTTAAAAATTTGAAAAAAACATTTTTGGGTGTTCTAATCTTATGGTACCAGGTTTCAATTTCATTTACTATATTTCATTTATTTACTAGGAAAACCGCTAAAGTCCCGCCGCGTTGTTGGATGAGCGTGATTGGTGCATTAAGCTGCCATGTGTTATGCGAATTTTCTGTTGTTCTGTGGCAAAATCATTACTAAGTTGAATTTTTTTTAAAATTAAATTAAATTAAATTAAAAATTAACTTAATTTTTTAATTGTTTTTTAAATTTAAACGTAATTGTTTAAAAAAATCGTGAAATTGCGATTTTTATAAGAAATAAATTCTCGATTGCGCTCAAATTTAACACTAATATATAATTCATGAAATTAAGGTTCTGCGAAAAAATCATTACAATCGGATAAAGCATGTAGGTGTTATAAGTCAAGAATTGTTTAAAAAAAGAAAAAAAACTGTAAAATTTCGATTTTTATGATCCATCTTTTTTCACTTGCGCTCAAGTTTCACAAGGATCTCTTCCTTCCTAAAATAAAGGTTCTGTGCAAAAATCATTAAAATCGGATTGTGATGTGGTTCGGAATCAATCAATATTCGATTGATTGATTTCCATCAATAATCAATAATAATCAATAATCGATTGATTGATTAAAATCGATAATCGATTGATTGATTACAATCGATAATCGATTGATTGATTATAGTACACGTATTGATTAGCACTCAATACAGTGGCCTAATCATTCATCAGTTATGGGATTTACTGTATATGTTCAGCATCAATATGTATTGGTTTTGGCAAGGCCTATAAAATACAAAATATAGTACCTGTCCAAGGACAAAAGCATTTCTAATGTTAAAATGTACCTAGTCTTAAAGTGTGCATCTCAGTGAAGCTCACAGCTCTGTTATCTTGAGAAAAGCCCTTAGTCAGCAGTCTAACGACAAAACAGACGAGGCTAGAGGTGCCAATTTAATGCATTAGCCTCTAGTCCAGGTCACCACTATAGACAATAGTGATGGCCAATATAACCAATCCCAGCCATTGATGCAAGGACATGACCATATATGGAAGTGAGCAGGAGAATAACACCTCATCACTTCCCCTCATTGTCAACCATCTTGATCTCTCTCTTAATCTGAATTCCATCGAGTACAGAGGTGATAAGCAGGAGCTGGAAATGTTAGGGCTTGTGTTTTGTAAGTAACTTAGTTATTTTATGATTCTAAAGTAACCCGCATTTCCATTCAACTCCTTCTACATTACAGTCAGGCAAGAAGTTTCCACAAAAGGTGTTAGAAATCAATTGGTTGATTTGATTGATTATTGATCTACAAATCAATTAAGTGAATTCGCGACACAACAGGATAAGCACGTAGGTGTTATAAGTCGAAGAACTTTTTTAAAAATCGAAAAAAAATCGCAAAATTGCGATTTCATGAGAAAAAAAATTTCCGATTGCGCTGAAAAACGGACAGTTCTAAGTTCAGAGATTTCGAAGGCCTCCATAAAATTTCATCGCAATCGGAGTATCGGTTTAGCCGGAATCGTGTGGACAAACAGACAAAAATACCAAAAAAAAAAAAGAAGAAAAAAAAAAACATTCCGGATTTTTTTCTCCAGTGTAGTAGAATGGAATCTTCGCTTCGCTCGCTACGCTCATCCAATTATATTTAAAAACCTTGCATGCAGAATTTGCTTCTGGCGTGGCCC
Source organism: Sweltsa coloradensis (assembly GCA_024449915.1). Lineage (NCBI taxonomy): Eukaryota > Metazoa > Arthropoda > Insecta > Plecoptera > Chloroperlidae > Sweltsa > Sweltsa coloradensis. The sequence continues at coordinate 79,619 of JAMZAV010001145.1, read as the reverse complement.
TACCACAGGTTTGGTAATGTGTTGTGAGTTTTGTTTGCATGTAGTAGTTAGCTGATTTTCAGTGGCCACCATCTACCTGATGAGTCCCAGAAGGACGAAACGCGTCGTGGATTAAGGTATCAACTTTAAATTAGCTGCAGTTGTCATCAGCAGGTGAAGAGTTTTGTCGCCCCTCAGCCCTTCAGGCTGGGATTTATGTTCTCTTTGCTTTCCCAACCTGTCAACCCTTCTCCAATTTAAAAAAAAATTGTATTTAGAGATCTACCCACTCAGTCATATAACTGATAATTTACTTTTTCAGTTTTTTGTTTAATTATTAAAAATTTTCCCATTAACTCTTACCTAGAATAACACAAGTGGAGGTTGTATGCACTTCACGTCTATTTTTTGTGACGAAAATTGCATAATCAGCTATATACAGCCCCTTCCAAAGGATTTAATCTTCAGTTTTCAACATTGTGTAGGCCTACATATGACATTGTGTAACATAATGTTGGCATTGCTGGGAGATGTGCTTCAAGTTAAATAACTTATATTGTAGCTAAAGGTGAACATGAAGAGGTTAACCGTATTCTTCTTCTCTCATCCTCAGCCATTCATTATTAACAAACGGTAGGGCTACTTGATTCTCATATACATATCCTGCAAACAAAGGTTTACATCAGGACAAATATTTTAGATAATGCAATACAATATAGTTTTATCACCTTGACCCTTGTCATGCATGGGTATAAGAAATTTTTAAATACAACGCAATAATATACAATACCATATTCAAAATTGTGGTGGAGGAAACAAAGGCCCTTCAAGGTCCGTAGCGCCATGGATAGTTAGATAGATATTCAAAATTAAACAATAATAACTATATTAAATAATACATATACACACCCTGCCCGATGATATAAGCAGGTCAGAAAAATAAGCCGTTTTATACTGGATAGCAAGGAAGATTTTTTTTTTTTATTATTATTCCTCGTAAGAAAAATAAGAAAAAATACTATGAATAAAAAATAAATAAAAATACAAAAATATTTTATAAACAAAAACAAACTTATCCGCTGTGTGCAAGGTAGAGGGACTGCATTTAAAAAACATATGAACCAAATCCAAATCAAATTCAATCTAACTTTTCTTCAAAGAATTATTGTAATGAGTAATATGCCTTTTCTATTTCTACTAACACCTGTTTTAATTAAATGTGGAGAGTGTCAGTCTTCTTAAAGGCAGTCAAATCTGATGGAAGTTTCGTAAATATTTTATAATTATTGTACCGGTATATAGAATTATTCTGAGTAAGTTTTGTCTCGTACTGTTGCGCACGAATTTTGTCCTTTTGAGGGCTGTAGTAGACTAACACTGATGACATGTATAATATCAGTTGTGGCCATATAAAAAGAAGAAGCAAGGAATTCAAGACGAATTTATTTGTATGATGTTACTACTATTACATAACATAGGTTACATCATGCAATGGATTCAAATAGGAACCTTAAGCTACATTTTTACGATTTGGTGTCACTTATTGGGCTAAGTAGGTAGTGCATTTCATGTAGCAGACACTTTGTAATCACATAGATTTCTGGAATGAACTCAAGCTTGCTGCGATCTTGGCCAAAAATTAAATTAATTTTTATTTTAGATGGTACTGATCTAATCTGGTAAATAAAACTTACTAAAAACTCAAAACCAACTCTGTTAATCCCAAATAAGATCATTACACAAAGCAGGTGATCAGTCCCTCCTATAGTCGGTCTAGTTCATTCCAATATACCAACCTTCTCAATTCTCATCATCATTCAATGATTCAATGGTACAGCCGTTAACACCACATGTTAATTAATGGATAATCAATTTTACTTGTTAAGAACGTTACAATGCAATTTTCTCCTAATGGTGCCTACTAAATGAAATGTTTCAGTATTTAGTGGTACAATTCTCTACACTGTACAAGTCCAGTGATGTGATACTTTGATGCCAATGCAATGGTTTAAATTAGTTTGTTCCACTAGATGATGAATGATTTAAACTCGTTTCAATTGCAAAATTGGTCATCAGGCTCATTATATATATATATATATATATCAAACACCTTTTCCAACATTCGTCGGGTCGAGGGGTGACGAGTCACCAGTTTCTCGGGCTATCTTCTAGTGCTTGCTAGCCAGGCTCAGCCCCCTCATCTTCTTCCTCGTTTTCTTCCATAACCGGCATAACCTGCACGGCCAAAATATTATTGTCTAGTTGTATGTATTACAAACATCCATGCCACCTGTAGGATTCAAAGCAGCATCCCCTGGTGTCAATCACTTGCCCTAACCACATGAGTTACCACAGACTAACTTTGCATTCTCACTAGGTTGAACTTCAGGATAAACTGAAGGAGGAGGAGGAAGCCCTCTTAGCCCTGAAAGGCATGCCTGAACGTCACTACCTCATGCGGTACATAATTCCCACTCTGACTCGAGGCATCATCGAGGTCAACGAAGTACGACCAGCGGATCCCGTAGACTATCTGGTAAGACTAGTTTAGAACAGCTAATATTTAGTTAGGTTATCGATTCAAATATATACGGTGAACAGCCACCATGCAGGCTACGCACTGAATGCAGTTTTGTCTGGAGTGGCCTTGGACAAAAATATTTAGAAAGGAACTAGGCTTATATGAATGAGAAAAAAGGACTATTACCGGTAAGCGAAAAGAAAACACAGACAGTTTTAACTCATTGGTGGTTGACCATGTAGGTAATTAGTATTCAAATGCATATTTTCAACGATAACTATTACCGGTATGTGTCAACTTGTCAATAAACCAGCTGAAGAAATATTTGTCAATATTTGTTTAATTTTTCCACAATAAGTGTAGTGGACAGTACAATAAATCAATTACATGAAGTATGTACATACATACTACATAGATACGTATAAATTGATGACCTATTGTGTGTTTAGGCCGAGTTCTTGTTCCGGGAGAACCCGGAGGGGAAGATGTTTGAGCCGGAGCACACGGACGCAGCGCGAGAACTGATGAACGCAGCCGACCGGTTCCAGTCGTCACTCTTGGAGATTAAATCTATTCCACACTTGCTGTGAATGCATCATGATGTTCAGTGCTTTTGTTGATCTTAGCCTCATGAAATATGACCATTTGAAAAATTTCCATAATCCACAGCTGTAAACAAAGTTGATATTATGTCAATACTTTTTGTTACAAGTCTATGAAATATTATGGTTGTTGTTATTTTGTGGTTATAGGGTATCAAGTTCGTTGTCTAAAGTGGATTGGTTATGGATACACTGTTTTGTTGCCAATTAGTTATTTGTTCTATAACATAATAATGTACTAGTTATTTATTAAATAAAATATAATACATGATTGTATTAGCTAATTGCCATTTTATCTCAAAGATATCGCTGTCACAGTGAATACTATGAAGGTGAGAACATATGTTTTTTAAATTAAATCACTATTAATATATGGAAAATTGTTTGCATAGTCTTGCTTAAGTTTGAAAAACAATACGTTTAACATACCCTGAGAATACAAAAGAGAATACAAAATTTATGTTGAAAATTTATGTTCATTTCTTGATAGAAAATGTGTACTATAGAAAGTATCATCAGAATAAAGTAGGCTGAACTTGATTGGTTAAAAAGGGAAACTATAACTGTACATTGTGAGTTCAAATAGAATAGTACAAATAAAGAACAAAAATTATTATCTGACTTTCATGAGTCAGAGAAACTTGAGTTACTAAGGGTAAAGTTTGGCAAAGAAAAGATACTGTAATGTTGACCCACTTTAATGTAGCAGTCAAAAATAGATGTAAAACATAACATGTACTGGTGATACAATGTATTTTTTCTTTGTGATCAAACCAATTCCATTCTTCTCTAAGGCAGGTATGTTGACCTCCGTTCCATTTCTGAAACATTAAGAATGAGCCGACAGATTACATGTGGTATTTTGGGGAGGATTTCCTGCAGGTGGAAGCGTGAGATACTGATTGATATGAAACCTTTCAAGCAAGGATATGTACACTCTGTGACGGCTACGGGAATTTATTCTGCTTGCCCGGCTAGGAATATTCCCAAAAAAAATACCTAGTAATTATACTAGCTCATTAGCTCGCACAAGATAAAATTAAAATTATAATTAACTAAAGAATCTCACACTAAATTAGCAATTAAATGGATATCACATTAAAACTCTACTTCAGCTCCTACCTTAAACTGTCCCGTGGATGGGAGATGTCCCTTGACGCCTCAGCGTCTGCGCGCGCCGGCAACAATGCCTATAGTCTAGGTATGAGTGAATGGGATTGTTGGGAATGCCAAACTACAAAGATACTGCTTTTGTAAGTTGAACAATGCCCTGGTTCACTATTGAACATTTGTAAATGATGATACAAAATAGGTAATTTCCTACCTACCTACGAGCTCGTTATTCCTATCTGTTGCGATTAAACTAAACAGACATTTATGACATTTTAAAGATAATTCCTTTAAATACAAATAAAACAACTGATAATTAAAAAGAAAAACTGTCTTATGCAGGTACTTATCCTTCTCCCGTTGTATGTATAATCCCGTTATTGTTGTTGATTTTACGATGCGATGATGTAATTAGATGATTCTTTTAGACGACAATTCACTATTGAATTCACTATCTTGATGCACAAGGGATATATTTGCTGCCCTTGAGCGGTACGAAGTGATAGGGGGAGGGCTTTGGTGTAGCAGGTAGCACTGGCGTCGATCCTGGGCTGTCATTTACCCCCCTCTGCTCACACGATTGGTCCCCTTTAGACGAGTATCTCGCAGTTCAATTTATAATTCACATTAAATGGCGTATACTTGCCTATTTAATGTGTAGATGACGTTGAAGAATTAATTGTTCTTTTATTATTGACGGTTTTATAAACGATGATGATTTTGTTGCTTTTCCTGGACGCGGGTTGGTTAGGATAACGATACAATTATTGTACTGCACCTCTATGTTGTGACAGTAACGTTTGGTTTAATTGCCTTTTGGCAATAAACGTAAAAAAAATAAAAAAAAAATAAACAATTAATTTATTTTCACCGTACATGAAAACAGATGTAACAGTGACACTTTGATAACTATTTGCAAATAAAAAACTGATACAATTTTACTTTTCACCGTACATGAAACAGATTTTAGCAGTGACACTTTCACGAATTTTTAAACCCTTAAAAAACTGACTCAATTTACATAAATCCTCTCTTAGACTCTCTCACACTAATCACCAGACCTTCCGTAAATACCGGTTCGGTAACTACTCCGAATGTAGCCCCTATAAAGTTCCCCAACGCGACCACATGCTCCGCAAGATGGCACTCCCCAGACCCTCCATGTTCGACTTTATACGACCCTCGGGTCCAACACACCGAATTTACGTCCACCCAAGGACTCCACACAACACCACTGACTTGAGATGGCCTCGCCTCCTACGAAAACCCAAACCCATGGTCTCTCATGAACACAGCCCTCCCCCCTCAGGTTCCACGGAACTGGCCAATTAATACTCTCTCCTACTCAACTTGAGATCCCTCAACCCATAAGAAAAATTGCGGGGACTTATGCCCTTTGTGTAGGAATCAAGTTAACTCGACCCTTATTATAGGTCAAAAAACTAGCTCCAACCTGCGTCGCATTGCAATACCACAAAGTGAGATTAAATCAGCAAATAGGCCAACACTGCGCTTGACTGAACTAATCCCCTGGACTGAACGTCTCCAAGCCTCCCTAGCTACACGGCAAGTCCTTTATCTAGACTCAGACAACTGTCTCCAGCGAGCATCTCGCCTTTTCACTCGTTTCTATGAAAACAATTATTTATGGTGAAACTACGTGCTTGGTCGACTTTTTCCCAGCAAAAAATAAGCTTCGATCTGGCTTTTAAAACCCTTTGAACCTGGCCTTCGATGCATCTAGAAAATCTCCAGTTGTGAAGATGTTCCTAACTAATTCAATATTAATTAGAATTAATATCGACTACCAAGTGAAATGATACTTTAATTAAATTAATGAAATTAGACGGCAGTGGAATATTATTACCAATTATAATTAAATTTGACATGCAAATATCATTATGCAAATCTAGAAAAATGAGTTGATATGCAACCATATTGAAAATATGTATCTTCAAGGTTTGAAGTAGCCTACCCCCCTTTGGCCTTGACAATTACCCCTTGGGCATAATTTAAATTAGCATATATTTAAATTATTCCCCACCCCACTTGCAATTGAAAACCTTTGAATTGAAAAATTAAAAATTTTAAAGTATAAAATTAAAAACTTCATTAACAACCAATTATTTCTAATGTCTCTACTTTCCAATAGCAATGCATTGTAGCATTAGTAAACCTTCACCTTGCATTTAATTTAAAATTAAAAATTAAAAATTAAAAGTCAGTACTCAAAACTCAAAAAATTCCTAAGTCCTAAAGTTAACCCTTAGGGGGAAAACGGAGTATAGCTAGCGGTTACATCACTGATGTTACTTCCGCGTGCTCAAAGCAACCTTGCTCTATTGTCACCACCAAGACCGGCTCTTCTCGACAAGGTCGTCTACCTCCCCTACCTCTCAGCTGGTCTTCTACCATCTTGCAGTGAGGCTGCATCAAGCTTCCACCCTCATGCGCATGCGCGCCTTTACCATAGCTGTGTTGCTATCTGAGCGGTGTCACGGGCCGACACGCCCCCTCTCGAGCATCTGACATGCTCCTCAGCTGGTATTACTTCCTACTTCCGTCACCCTTGAAAATGCCTATTCCTAGACATTTAGTCTAGTGTAAATATAAAAACACATACAAGTATGGGAATTTATAAAATATAAACACATAAATTTCTACCAGATGATTAGTATAAACGTACCCTGCTCAACTTGAAATTTTAGGTTTCCTTCTTTCCTTGGTAGAAGGGGCTTTCATTGTAATATTCGACATATATTTTGGTGTGCGAATTGGAACAAAATTATATCCCCACCCTCTTTAAATTTATTCATATCGCTGGGTACTCAAAAGACTACCTGAGGTCGCTCCTTGCTTTCCGCAAGTACGAATGACAAATAAAAAATTCCTTTCTTGATAATTAATCCACATTTACGTTAAATCATTATTGTTCATGGGACACGCCTCCAGCAAAGAAACAACAACTTTTGCTTAATTCCGGCAAACCATAGCTGCCAACTTGCTTGATCTCAGCACGGAAAAGCCTCACAGAACTAAATTTAATTAGGGCCCTTTTGACGTTATCATGGGTTTGCAACAATGACAATCTATCTAGGATAACTACCCTCTTGAAGAATACAGGCAACATTTAAATTACTACAGTAGCCTTACTTCCCCAATGCAGACATCAATTAGGGGCCGAGACTAATCCTGTACTCTACATCCAGCTTCACACAAAATTTCCCTTAATTTACATATTACAATGCCTCAAGACTTTCAAGTAATTACCATAAATTATCCGGTCGGGTAGTTCCTTATTACTACCTTTTGATTGATGTTTTTGTTAGAAATTTGCACTTTAGGGGGCAACTTTTTAAGATTTCTTAGTTACTTTTTAAACGTCATACTGTTTGTATGCGTTATCAAAAGAGAATTACTTAGAAAAAATTATATTCTAATCCGTTTCAAATTTTAAAATTATACATTATTATTGTTACTGTGTAAATGCTCATTGCATTGAAAATTACTCATAAATTTGAACATAAGATATAACAACACCTCGTCTCCTGATAGTATTATCATTTAGCACATCCCCGACATTGTTAAACTTAGTTTCTACACAATAAAATTACAAATATACATGGTGTTTTTGTCAGGTCCGGTCATAGGTTATGGGTCTAAGGTGAGGTGGGGTTTTTTAGGTTTACCACATTAAAGACTCCCTTTGGCAATCCCCTCTCATCCTTCAACGCATAGGCATTCTTGCCGGTGTCTGTGTAGTCCACCCCCTCCCAAACTACAAAGCCTGTCCATTTCATTGCTAGTTTTTTTGCCTGTAAGCCGTTTCATTTTCACTTTTCTTTTTCTCCTTTGTCCCATCGTCCTAGATCTTCCACTTTAAATCTAGCTAACACAGCCTCCCCCAATCTCCTCTTCTTATTACCCCTCCTATCGTGCATTCCCTTTCACACCAGTCTAGCCTCCTACAACGATTGATTTCCACTATCCCATTTCCTACTTTCTCTTTCTCTCTTTTCCTTCAAACTTACTTCCAGCTCGACTACCCTTTCTTTGCTCATTACACAGGTTGTCCTCATTATGACACTTCCAGTCACCCCATTTTTCTTCACTAATTTCCTTTTTCATTCCGATTCCAGACCCCATTTTTACGCTTTGCTTTATCAGCACTGCACTTTCTACTTCCTTATCAATCATTCTTCACACATAACTCTTTTTCAAACCCCCACTTCCTCATCATCCTTTATCTATCTCCACCTTATTCAATTTTTTACACAATCATCCTCCTTGGGCCCGGGTCTGTGTAGTCCAAACCCCCCCCCAAACTACAAAACCTGTCCACTCATTGCTAGTGTTTTTTGCCGTAAGCCGTTTCATTTCACTTTCTTTTCTCTCCTTTTTTCCATCTGTCCTAGATCTTCCACCCTTTAAAATCTAGCTAACACAGCCTCTCCAATCTCCTCTTCTTTTTACCCCCTCCTATCGTGGGATTCACCTTTCACACCAGTCTAGCCTCCTACAACGATTGATTCCACTATCCCATTTCCTACTTTCTCTTCTCTTTTTCCATTCAAACATTACTTCCAGCTCGACTACCTTTCTTTGCTCATTACACAGGGTCGCCCCATTATGACACTTCCAGTCACCCCATTTTTCTTCACTAATCCTTACATTCCGATTTCCCGACACATTTTTACGCTTTGCTTTTTTCAGCACTGCACTTTCTACTTTTCCCTTATCAATCATTTCTTCACACATAACTCTTTTATCACCCACACTTTCCTCATCATCCTCTTTATCTATCTCCACCTTTACAATTTTCACACAATCATCCTCCTTATCACTCTCCTTATCAACCTCCAACTCTACAATTTTCAAACAATCATCCTCCTTATCACTCTCCTTATCAACCTCCAACTCTACAATTTTCAAACAATCATCCTCCTTCCCAACCCCCCATTTACAATTTTCAAAGTTCTCCTCTTGCTCTAGGTACTCCACTACCTGTCATTTCCTGACTTCATTGATGGAGTTTCCGATTTAAACTCTTTAAATCTTTAGTTTGTATTAGTTCGCGTTTTACTTTGCATCTCGCGTGTTTCCTGTTCGTTGATTGATTTATTTATTGCCTGTTTCGACCTGATCAACTGATTTTTATTCCTGTAACTTTTTGGGCATTTCACCCCCTTCTACATTTTGATTCTCTTGTTCCCTTATCAAAATCAGTGATTGCTATGGTCACAGTTTTTATTTTTCCATAACTGTCACTTGTTGCTTATCATGTTGTCTACATAACTTGATGATTGTGGATAACCTGTTCTGTGTTATCGATTCTTTCCCTATTTCATTATCAAAGTGAGCTAACTTGTCGGTTAATGCCTTGGCTGACTGTCTATTTTACCTTCCAGATTGTCCTTCACACTCTTTATTTTACTATCTAGCACGCTAACCTGGTTATTTACTCCCTTTATCTGTGCTTGCATCTTTCTTTTCCTTATTTACTTCTTTTTTTACCTCTGATAATTTTCGACATTTCTTCCCTGAATTTCCTCAGTCTGTTTATCTATTTTTATCATATGATTGTCGATTTTTCTGATTTTTGTTGTATTGCTGTTGCATTGTCTGTTGCATTTCTACTGATTTTTGTTGTATTGCTGGTTAGCATTTTCTGTTGCATTCTATTGATTGTTGTTTTTTCTGCTGCTAGCATTTTCTGTTGCATTTCTATTTATTGTTGTTTTCTGCTGACAGTTTTTATTTCTGTTGACATTATCTGTTGTAATTCTGTTGTTTTTTTGTTGTGATTCTGCTAATTGTTGTTTTATCTGTGCCAAAATTTTCTAACGACTGGTTTTCATTCTTTGTTTAAGTGAGTTTGTGCCCCTCGTTTTTTGTGTCTCCCTAGACCCTCATCCTCTGTTGATTTCCCTGTACTATCTACCAACGATTGTGGCTCTGTGATTCTCCTATCATTGTTATTCGTCTCCTTTCCCCTACCTTTTATTGGGGACATATCGGTAGTACTTAGAGTTGACTCATCTAGTCTGGGCTATGTCTATCTCCGTCATGGAAACTGATTCCCATCCCTCAAAACCTCTATCTCTAGCTCCTTTCTGGGCGTGACTTATACAAATCGATCCTTTATCTATTAGATTCACTTACAAGCCATAAACAAACTCAATCTAAAAATCTCGGGTCGCACAAGTTTAACATTAAAATCAATAAAAAATCTCAGGTCGCGGGTTTATAATCAAGCAAAATTAATAAAAATCTCGGGTCGCGGTTTATAATCAAGCCCACTGTTGAACGCGCCAAATTTTGGGCGGCTTAGACTCACAATTGGTGCAAAAATTAAAAAAGAAATCTCGGGTCGCGGTATGATTCATGCCCCTTTGTTGGGAGACAAATTGGGACGGCTACGGGAATTTTTTCTGCTTGCCGGCTAGGAATATTCCCAAAAAAAAAAACCCAGTAATTATACTAAACTCATTAGCCGCACAAGATAAAATTAAAATTATAATTAACTAAAGAATCTCACACTAAATTAGCAATAAATGGATATCACATTAAAACTCTACTTCAGCTCCTACCTTAAACTGTCCCGTGGATGGGAGATGTTTCTTTGACGCCTCAGCGTCTACGTGTGCCGGCAACAATGCCTATAGTCTAGGTATGAGTGAATGGGATTGTTGGGAATGCCAAACTACAAAGATATGCATTTGTAAGTTGAACAATGCCTGGTTCACTATTTAAACATTTTTAAATGATGATACAAATAGGTACATTTTCCCACCTACCTCAGCTCGTTTTCCTATCTGTTGCGATTAAAAATAAACAGACATTTATGACATGTTATGATAATTCCTTTAAATACAAATAAACAACTGATAATTAAAAGAAAACTGTCTTATGACAGGTACTTTATCCTTCTGCCGTTGTATGTATAATCCGTTATTGTTGTTGATTTTTACGATGCGATGATGTAATTAGATGATTCTTTTAGACGCACAAATTCACTATTGAATTCACTATTTGATGCACAAGGGATATATTGCTGTCTTGATGCGGGACGAAAGGATATGGGAGGGCTTTGGTGTATGCAGGTAGCACTGGCGTCGATCCTGGCTGTCAGTACCCCCCTCTTGCTCACACGATTGGTCCCCCTTTAGACGAGTATCTCGCAGTTTTAATTTATAATTCACATTAAATGGCGTTATACTTGGCCTATTTAATGTGTAGATGACGTTGAAGAATTAATTGTTCTTTTATTATTGACGGTTTTATAAACGATTTATGAATTTGTTGCTGTCCGGGACGCGTGTTGGTTAGATAACGATACAATTATGTACTGCACTCTACTGTTTTGACAGTAACGTTTGGTTAATTGCGTTGGCAATAAACGTTTAAAAAAAAGAAAAAAAATAAACAATTAATTTATTTCACCGTACATGAAACAGATGTAACAGTGACACTTTGATAACTATTTGCGATAAAAAACTGAATACAATTTTTACTTTCACCGTACATGAAACAGATGTAGCAGTGACACTTTCACGAATTATTAACCTTAAAAAAATGACTCAATTTACATAAAACCTCTCTTAGACTCTCTCACACTAATCACCAGACCTTCCGGTAAATAACCGGTTTCGGTAACTACTCCGAATGTAGCCCCTATAAAATGTTACCAAAGCGGGCCACATGTCCGCAAGATGGCACTCGCCAGAGCCCCATGTTCGACTTTATACGACCTCGGGTCCAACACAGAATACGTCCACCCAAGGACTCCACACAACCACCACTGGCTTGAGATGCCTCGCCTCCTACGAAAATCCAAAACCATGGTCTTCCCTGAACACAGTCATCGCCCCTCAGGTTTTCCCCGGAACTGGCCAATTAAATACTCTCTCCTACTCAACTTGAGATCCCTCAACCCATAAGAAAAATGCGTGGACTTATGCCCTTTGTGTAGGAATCAAGTTAACTCGACCCTTATTATAGGTTTAAAACTAGCTCCACCTGCGTCGCATTGCAATACCACGAAGTGAGATAAATCAGCAAAATAGGCCAACACTGCGCTTGAAATGAAAAATAATCTCCCGGACTGAACGTCTCCAAGCCTGCCTAGCTACACGGCAAGTCCTTTTTCTAGACTCAGACAACTGTCTCAGCGAGCATCTCGCCTTTTCACTCGTTCTATGAAAACAATTATTTATGGTGAAACTCTGCCTTGGTCGACTGTTTCCCAGCAAAAATAAGCTTCCGATTGGCTTTTTAAACCTTTAACCTGGGCCTTCGATGCATCTAGAAAAATCTCCAGTTGTGAAGATGTTTTCCCAAATAAATCAATATTAATTAGAATTAATATTGACTTCCAAGTGAAATGATACTTTAATTAAATTAATGAAAATATTAGACGGCAGTGGAATATTAATTACCAATTATAATTAAAGTTGACATGCAAATATTATTATGCAAATCCAGAAAAATGAGTTGATATGCAAATTCCATATTGAAAATATGTATCTTCAAAGGTTTGAAGTAGCCTACACCCCTTGGCCTTGACAACTCCTTGGCGGGTTTAATTTGAAACGGATTTTACTGAAAATGTTGACAACACCCACAAATTTGTTTCCGGAGTTTGTTTAAAATTTTAGCACAATCGATTCAGTGGTTCGATCGTTCTTTGAAGTACACACTCGTAGACATTAAAACAGAAATTGTCCAGTTTGAGTCGAATTGTAAGAAATAGTATAATAAATTATGAATGAAAAGTACTACTAGAGTCAAGAAGAAAGAAGAACAGTAAATGCATGAGCTTGTGTGAATCAAATCAACTTCTATTGCCCCTGAAAAACAATATTGTTACTACACACTATGTTTTTTTAGTGAATTAAAAACAATATGTTTGTCTCGATATAAAACAATTAGGCATATGTCTACCTAAATGAATTGTACCGGTACATAGAACACATTTGGGCTAATTTTAAACACAAAATAAATTTTCGTAAACCAAACACTAACACAGATATTCCTTCCCAAAATACATATTATTATATATTGTAAAATAAAATGTGCATAATAACTAAGAAATTGCAGCAGCAAATCATTTTGCAGTAAAAGTTAAGCATACTATGGTTTTAATCAATGGCTGATAGTGGTGTAGAGTGCCAGATGAGAGAGAGAAAAGTTTTAACTACAATAATTAATACTAATGCAATAGAGAATGTATGAAAGGATTGAAGGAAAAATAAGATGGGGAGGCCCAGGAAGAGATGGAAGGAGACAACAGCAGAAGGATAGGAGAGAGATGGGAATGTGTGGAAGAGACACAATTGTAGGAATGTAGGAGGATACAAAAAGGTGAAACAATTTGATTGCAAATCCCAGTGACCCTGCCAACAGCATGAAACAGGGATGGATAATGATTAATGAATTGATGATTACAGTAATTAATTAGTACGTCAATCTTTTTGCTGTTGTTGTTCTCTTCTAGATTGTCACTCAGACATTGAATGACTTGTTTTTGTATGTGTTATAAGTTTAACTGCTGTATTTACTCAATTACAGGCCGCCATCGAGTAATAGCCGCACACCTATTTTTACCACTCAAATTTAAATGGGTGGAATATAATAACTACTATTGACAAATTGCACCACATAATGGCTGCACACCACCTCTTAATACTTTTAAATATACCCGGGGCCTATAAATGTATTTTCATAAATATGGTATAGCTTGATGAATACTCAAATTTATGGTTTTGGGGTGGTATCAGGAAAAGAACATTAATAAACTTTGATAGAATATAGTGAGTAGTACATGTAAACCTTGAATAATTTATTGTTTGTTCTGATAACTACAGAGGACACGAGTTAAAACTAAACTCTATACTTAATACAATACATTCAAGTTTAACATTACATAGGTAGTTGGATATGATGGTAAATCTGCATTTTGGAAGAAACTAACACTCCGTTGCAGGAATCACAAATACACAGAGGGTGTACAGAACTCAGGTCTAACTTTTTGTTTATCCAAAAGTGATTAAAGAATATATGTACCGGTATTTAAAAAGGTGTTTGTATAAGTCTCCCAGTGTCAAGAGAGAAGTAAACAAGAAAGGCATTCATTCACCCATACAATGTAGTATTGTATTGTACATTTGCCATATAAACACCTTTACTTAATACATTTAAAGTAGCCAATGGCAATAGAGTACATGACGTACTTGATATATAGCGGTTAATTCATTGTAGAAATAGAATACACAATTTCATTTAAAATAGTTGCATTGTATGTTTCTGAATATCTATCATTAAAAAAAATATTTTTTTGACAGTGGCATGAAAGTAGTAGAGTGCCAATCTCAATAGATTAACATTTTCAGAAGTAAAAATAAAATTGTTTGTTAAGTCTATTTGTAACTACAACATTAATGCGTAGACAATAATACATTGTGTTAGTATTTGTTTCATTCGCAGAAGAGCTTTTACTGGCCAAATATTACAGTAGTGATAGATTGTTAATATAATTAGATTTAAAAAGATGGGGTTTGTGGAACTTCTATATTTTATCATATATGGCATTTTCTACTTGGATAATACGTGGGATGGTATCATCACAATTACCATACATGAAGAGAAATAGCAAAGTGAATTCTATACTAAATTTCTTACGTACCAAAATACACTCATAGCTTTTCTGGCACAATACTAGACACTGTATTGTTAAATAATACTTCAAGTAATATAAACTTTTAAAAGTACACATGTATTTTAAGTTGAAAGCAATTCGAAATATTATTATTAAGGCCAAACCTCGACATTATAAATTACCGTTGACACTCTTCTACTATTGACTATGCAGTAAATTTCTCATAATAATTTTAAGTTAGCTGTTGTATATTTGTGTATTATACTTGAACTAGATACAGTAAACTACATGAATTGAAACAAGCAACAAGTTTGTATATCTAGGATTTGAAGCTAAGACATACGTAACACAAGTGTTCTCATTCATTAAACCGTTACTCTCATATTTCGTGATGACTAGCTATAAACTACAGTAGGGCAGTGGTTCTCAAACTCTCAAACCTTGGAATGTGAGAGTCAGGGCACAATTTGGTCTTGGAGTTAGCATACAGTGTATTAACAGCAGACTGAAATAAATAACTATAAACTTTTTTTCAGTGCTAGGTCTTTCATTTTCTCTGCATTTAACTCCCGGTATATTAGTCATTACTTTTAACTGTTATTTATACCACGTAGTACACCACCGTACTCACATACTATTTGTACGCATGTATCAATTTTAAATTTCAATGACATCCTTCCAAACAGGTATAAAACCGACAGAAACACCAATTGTCAAGTATGGAGGACCATTCCACCTACACATTCACTGCACATAGCCTAAAGGTTGAGAAACACTTTTCTACATACTGTAGTAGTAGCTTTGGAAAACAAGTTTGTTGACATGAAATTCATCAACTTAATATTTATGTGCTAAGAGTTTCATGGATATTCAAAACAACTTCAGGCTTTCAGAACCAATAGATTTGAAGATATTAAGTGATCTGGGTCCAAAGAGGTATGTATTTAACTTTTGATGCAATTATAGGCAGCCATATAGTAATGTCTGCACCCCTATTTTGAACACTAAATTTATTTTTTAAAGTACTATGTTACAAAAATTAGTAACAAAATACCTGCAAATAATTATATTTTATTAGCAGTTAACACAATGCTGTTTGTTATTATTGTTTGTATGTATTGTAAACATTATTATTTATTAATGAATTATTACTTTGACCACAAAATGAAATAAAAGCTACCTAGTTTGGACACTGCCCACTTTTGGTACAAAGGTGACTTTTTTATATTGATTGATTGATTGATTATTGCTTAACGTCTCATATTTATGCACTTTGGCTAATCGAGACGATGAGTGGTGATAGATGAGGATGAAGTATGAACAGAAGGGAGGAGGGGAAACCCGGTACTGGCACGTAGCCTACTTCTTTCGAAAAGTACCAAGGGGACCAACGGCTTAACGTCCCATCCGACAGGACGGTGTAACTTTGACAGTCATATAGGTTCCTCCACTAACCCAGACTGCCGAGCAGACGTAAAGGAGAACTAAGCCGTTACACTAGCTTTCGAACCCTCCATCTGCTCTAACCAGCGGTATACGTGAGTTTCAGGGTAGAGCGGTCACCCACTCTACCCATGACCACGCCCGATTCTGCTTAACTTCGGTGTTCGAGTGGGAACCGGTTTAAACGAGCTCGGCTAAACCGCTGGCTCTTTTTTATATTAAAAAGGGTAATAATGAGTTAACATTCTCACGTAAAGTACTAACTTGTTTCATCAGTCATCACGATTAAGGCCAAACTCTTCAAGAATGTCTTGTGTCACGGCTGAGGTACATTTGTACAGTATTATCCACTTTCATGGCTTTACTTTAGTAATTTAGAATTTCATTCTAAAACAACAAATATATAAACAAAATACATATCTAGCTATATTAATATTATATATATTATCAGATCATTAGAATAGAATGCCTTACATTAGTACCAGTAATATCAAAGCATCAACTTAAACAAAAGCAACCAATTAAATATTATTGCACAATGCTGTAGAATACATTCCGAGAACAAATCGGCAAGTACATACCTACAACATTCAAACAGCATGTGCTGAGGAAAAGTTTTAATACATCAGGAAGATCAAACAGTTAAAAAACAACAGTTTGCTATTATGTGACAAACAATCACAACCATGAACAATTTGTGGCCCACTGCATCGTTTACAGACATCGTTGTTTACGAATCTCCTTTAGCAACTACGTAACATTAACAAGACATCCTCCTAAACATTCGGTCCACACCACACTTCCATAACAATATAACTGTATCTTCACTATCTTCTTTTATTAGAATACAATGCAAACATTACAAGAAATTATCTGTAATTACAACTTATGACAAAAGCCAACTACCTTTAACAATACCTCATAGCATAGTCATAATAAACTTTAATGAATTATTTAATTGCTCATATTATTTACATTGCAACAGAGAAGTAATATTTAACTTTGTAATCTAATCGGTCAAGTCAAAAACATGAGTAAAATGCTTTTTAAAATCTATTTACAAAATATTTACAATGTAAACTTTTATCACGTGAAATATTAACTACTTCCGACATTAGACCCATTCCCATGGTCCAAGTTGCAATGAAATCAACTGTACTACTTCTTAATGTTTGTACAAGACACCAGCACACAATGAAGGCTATATGAGAAACATGAAACTTCTTGGAGTTCCCCTTACAATGAATAGTCAAGGATGAAATAAACCATAGACATTAACAAAGAATCAACCTTCTCACTTATCTTTAGACTATACACTTCGAGTTCCTTAATTTACGATTAATTTAATATCTATAGTATTCAAGTAATGTTTCACATTTAAGTACGTAAGCGAGTCGGGAGCGCACATCGCTGTATGAAACAAAAAAATATCGTGCAAAACAGTGCTTTATAAAAGGCCTTGCCTACCACAATCTTCTTAAAACAGTAACAACACTATCCCTTTAAAAATTATAATGATATGGATTTATTGAGACAGAGCAAAATCATGGTAAGTCATTTTGATTTTGTGCAGCAGATATTTGGCCAAATAAAACACATTGTGCCCCCATATTTTCTACTTTTTTTCAAAATGTTCATTAACTTTGAATGTACAGGTTCTGTAACATTCTGCTTGTTGTATATAAGCTTACACGTTAGATTTAAATCTTGCATGTGTGAAGTACCAGTACATATTTTGCACAAGAAGCTTGGTTTGTGAACCCATCACTAATTGTAAAAATGTATTGTACAAATGTACATTGCGAGAGATATGGGCCGATTCGAAAAAAGAAAACATAACTGGTATTGCCAATATTTGTTCTAGTGTAGTACATTCCATGCATAACATACGTATAGCAAAATCCAGCTTTGCTTATGTTTATACTACACCTATGTCTCAATAATCATGTAACTGTCATACAACATAGCATCAATAACAATCACTTTGTTGGATTGAAAATTTACTTGTTGCACTGTTTAAAATTAAGGATGACAAATAAATAAAAAAACTCACTATCTACAAACAACATGAATCTCCATTCCTCAAATGACACTGTTAAACATACTTGTCAAACACAAGAGTACATAATATTATAATGATACTACTTTTTATTAAAGCATTATAAAACACATATTCTATTCTAAATATTACTGATACATGAATAAACAATAATGTTATTATAAAATTTAGTTAAGCACTTTTGTTTGCTGTATGACCTGATGCTAGCCCCGAGAGAGCAGATACCACCTGATTACTTGAGCAGCTCGTGGGCCCGTTGGTTGGCTACTGCTATTCGGGTCTCGTTGGACTCGCCCTGAAAGAAGAAGAACCACATGTATTATTATCATTGGAGGCTGAGCTTGAATGTCCTTCCCAAGAATGTTTGAAAATTATTGTTACAATTATAAAACAAAATATTCAATAGTTAATGGATGCTAGAACTTAACTTTTAAAACTAGCTTGAACAAGACATGTCATCTATTTAGATCTACAATGCACCAACAATCCAGATGTTATGAAGTTAACCGTCTCAGTAGCTTAGGGGTAAAGCACTCGACTGGCAATCGGGAGACCGGGGTTCGATACCCCGCTGAGATGGATATTTTAAATTTCTGGATTGATTAACATAAAATGTCAGGCTTGTTACAATGTAATGTGACTGAACTGTAAGCATCCATAATCAGATGCAATATTCATGCATGCATGTTGTACATAATATATAAAAAAAATATAGGGAGCAAAACTACTTAATCAACAGATAGCCAACGAAGAACACACAAATAAAATCTGAATGTCTTTGGTGGAGGTGCCGGGTCCGAAAAATGAAAATTTTTAAGAAATGGGGCAATGGGTTGAAGGGCAATGTCAAGAAACGTATGGCACTCAGAGGTTGTGTTTGATTTTTATCATGCGATTTGATACACACCCAGAAAGACGAACGGATGGACGGAAAAGGGATGCTTTCCCATCATGTTTATGCCAAAGCATGATGCCAATGAAATAATTAGGGAACAGTTTTAATAGATGCCAAAACCGAGAAAGTTGGCAACACAGTATCATGACACTGTGCAACACTTGCAGTAAATGTACATTACTATTAACAAGGCTGCTTAGCAAGCACTTTCAGGTGGCATTGATGGATGAGCCTCTCTCTCGGCATTCCTGCATTGCAAAACAACTTTAATAGTAGTGCTAGTTTCATGTAACATTTTCTCCCCCGTTTTTGAGCAAAGATTTGCTATTTTCTTTAAACATGTCATCTTTGAGCAAAGAATTTTTAAAAAAGTTTAAAGAAAATCTCACTACTACCTAGTATTACGGATTTGTTTTGTAATGTAGAAATGCAAGGAATGAGGGTAAATAGCTCATCCATCAATGCCACTAAGAAGTGCTTGCAAAGCAGCCTAGTTAATAGTAATTTACTGCAGCCAAGCCGCGGTGCGCTACACACTCAGGCACCTTATACAGGAAGCAGAGTTGGGGTGATTTCGAGGTGTCACCCAGCCATCATGAAATGTGATGTGAACTTGAAAACTATCAAAATCGAGGGGACTTAGGTACCCGACAACACATGCCAAATTTGGTTGGGGTACGAGCATTCCTTCTTGGTGAAAATATGACTTGAAACAAGCTCAAAATCACTTTAAGGACGTTGTACTACTACTACTACTATCTAATTTGTCAGTTTCAATTGCCCAGCGATTCTGACCAAACGGGTGGGGCTACAACGTTCATATTTTACATGGACATTAAGGTAATAGTGATGTAATTCCCTTTGAAAGAAAAAGTTTTAAAAAATTGCTGGAAGGCTTCCAAATAAAGGTTTAAAAATAAGCCTTATACAGGCATACAATCAACAAGTAACTATAGTTACGTGACAATAATCGCCTACATTGTTTACAAAAAGCAAGTCTTTGTACCACTATATTTTTTCATTCTATTGTTAATTGGTAATACCATAGCAATTAAATCGACTTTGATAAATTTATTATATTTTAACAAATAATTTTGCAATGGAACTTGAAAAAGTAATGAGATCCCACACCTAACAAAAACTTGAAAAAATACAGCCAAACCTTACACACTCAAAAGAAATGAGATCTAAAAAAAAGGGCCAAACTCATCTACCCTTCCACATTTGTGCATTCTTAATTCATAAACGTACAGTGTCCCGTAACAACACCCTTGAAAAGCTTGGCAAAATAGAATTTGCATGACCTTTACGTTAAAATTAATTAGAAAAAAAGAATTTGGATGAACTATTACGTTTAAATTAATAGTTGCAAATTCTATTTTGCCAAGCTTTTCAAGGGTGTTGTTACGGGACACTGTACGTTTATGAATTAAGAATGCGCAAATGTGGAAGGGTGGATGAGCTTGGCCCTTTTATTTAGATCTCATTTCTTTTGAGTGTGTAAGGTTTGGCTGTATTTTTACAAGTTTTTGTTATGTGTGGTAGTAATTTACTGCAAGTGTTGTCCGTGTCATGATACTGTACTGAGACTACTGACAACTAGCTCTGTTTTAGTTTCTGTTAAAACTGTTAAATAATTACTTCATTGGCATCATGCATTGGCATAAACATAATGGGTCTTAATCAAAATAGTATAATTTTAGGATATGTTCATAAATTCGAATGTAGGCCTACATACAAATTACTATTAGGGAAAAAGAAAAGCAACAATTTTCCCTCTGTTCGTCCGTCTTTTATTTTATTTTATTTTTATTTTATTTATATTGTCCACCAACAACAGAGTTACCTCCACAAGTGCAACTTTGGGTGTGTGCCACATCTCAGAATAAAAACCGAACTTGACCTCTGAGTGCCATACGCTTTTTCAAACGAATAGCCCAGTATTCAACTTCCATATTACTAAAGTAGCTCATGACATTGCCCTTCAACACATTGCCCCATTTCTTAAAAGGACCCTTTTTTTGGACCCGGCACCTCCACCAAGGACGTTCAGATTTTATCTGTGTGTTCTTCTTTGACTATTTGTTGAATAAGTTCAGAGCTTTCAAAGGTTGCCTGAAAATTTAATCTAGAATGTAGTATCTGTTTGTCCAAAAGAGAGCAACAGACCAAAAATTTGACTCAGGGGAGAGGAAGGGGTCTAGGGCAAAGCCCCAGCCGCCGGAGGTGAAATTTTTCCAAGTGAACTTTTTGTTGTAACTGCCAAGAAAACCAAGATTTCCATGTTTGAAGTATAATGGTACACAATTTTAAAAAAATAAGCAATATTTGCTTGAGCACTAGGAACTATGTAAATCAGGTACCATCAACAATCAAATGAATAGCCCAGTATTCAACTTCCATATTACTAAAGTAGTCTGCACACCTTCAATTTGTTTAATTCATTAGCTTTTCTTTAAGCCAGTTATGTTTATCTGTGAATATATAGCTACTAGCTTAGAATTACTCAGTTCATCATAAAACTCTGTGCAATTTACATCTTTCAAGAACTAGATGGCCACTACGGAACATGGGCGGTGAAGACGAACAAGTGTTTTGGACTGCCACATTCAAAACTAAATTCATTCAAAAACTATACTTTTAAAATTATAGCAATTTACGAATTGAAAATCGGAACATTCCTGAAATTTTGGGTCACGAAAAAAACGAGGCTAAAAATCAGGACAACCACGATTTTTTAGGACGATTGGCATTGGCAACCTTACCAGTTCTCCTTTGGAAACAGAGGGCATTCCACATTATTAATTTTTATTCCGTGGACACAGTGCAAAGGCGACATTGTTACGACTACTCAGCCTATGCAAGTTGAACTGGCACCACCTATGTAGGAGACGGTGATGAGGGTGAAGAAACTCACCTTGCGGTTGATTCTGTCGACTTGGCGGTTTTGGTTCTCTAACTCTGAGCCCATGTCGATAGCCATGTTGCGCAAGTTGCCTATCATAGTGTTCACTTCTCCCATGTTGTTTTCCATCTCATCCTCGCGGGCATCGTTGGTGATCCTGAAATTATATTGTTAGTTAAATAAATGTGTTTATGTAGACAAAAATGAAAAAGGCCTTTCCAATATAAAGTAAGCTAGAAAAACAGGATTTTCAACCAAACATATGTAACATTACCATGAGAGAGATATGGATGTGATGGTGTAAGATGCCTGGCATGACATGCCACATAGAACACTACATTACTTGTGTGTGTGGTCCTGGGTTCAATCCCCGGTGGAGGCACTTTTTAAATTTCAGTCTATAGTACGATCATAACAGCGTCTTAGTCACCTACTATAAAAACCAAGGTTAAACATATATATGTATGTGTATTGTGTGTATTTTAGGTGAATTAAACATATGTATATCATTCCTATTTGTGTAGGCTTAAAAAAATAATGAATTACTTTTTTTATGACATACAACAGGTCATAATATATGAGATTTTGCATGGTTCCATTTTGGTGGCAAGTTAAGTATTGGGGTGGTGGAGGTAGTCATCGATGAGGAAGTCATAGAAGAAGCAGCAGTGACGCCACCAGAAGGTAATATTAGATGATTGTAACAAAAAAGAATGTAGTGGCAATAGGAGAAGTAGAAAAGTAACAGGTAGTACATCTGGATGTAGTAGCAAGCCTAGTTAGGGGAGTGGTGGCAGTGAGAGGTCCAGTAGGACTAGTACGGCAAGTTAAAACTTTGTAGTAAAAGGAACAATTCTACAACGAGGTGTCAAAATATTCTAAGTTACTAAATTCACCGACTTTGCCAGGTTTTCTAGACTGAAAACCATAGTATTTATTTACAGGCCACAATGTTCAGAGTTACGGAAACACTGAATTACATAAGGAGTGATTTCTAATGCCCTCTGTGCAAATATTATTTTGAATCCCACATAATTATCTCATAACATGTTTTAGAAAATTAAACCAACTACTGAAATGAATAAAATCAACTCTTAGGGCAGGAACATGTTTTATCACATATTTAATAACAATATTTTAAAAAATTACAAAAATACAAAAACTAACAATTCCTCTTAATTATCCAGGTCAATACAATTCCCTATGACTTGTCCAGATTTTTCTATTTGTGGACACCTTATTCTAGAAGTAATGCCAGGAATGATGCGCTACATACTTAGCAATGTATCCTCCCTGTGGACCGAGGCCGTTACGGTCATCCATGACTCGGGTTGGTTGGTTGTTGACAACCTTGCCGTCATCGTTTCCCTTCCAGGTGCCGACATCCTCCTTGAACGACGCCGATCTAGAGAGCACACAACCCCAAGGTCACACACATGATGTAACACTAACACCTACACATCAAATCTGCAACAAAGGCTTTTCCAACGTCTTTAATTGGCATTGATTGATTGGGCCTTCAGAGAACAACAAAATAGCATTTCTTATTAAATGCTAATGGGAGGAACTAAATAAAATCAATCTTAGTTTTCACATAGCTGAAACTGACAACGCCATTTAACAATATCAAATGAACTTAACCTCGACATAGTGTATAAGCATAACAACTACATTTCATGGAAGCACAAGGACATGTCAAACCATTTGTGATAAAATTGAATGAAATATTTATCGGGCACCAATTAATCTGTGAATAATTCTTACCGCCTTTTTCGTAGCTAATATCATTATGTAGACCTATACTTTTAATAAGTCGTTAATGAATTGCATACTCATACTTTTCATCATATCATCAAATCATCACTCGAGAAATTTGAGCTGCCGTAATGCAATATTTGCAAGTTATATATTATTTTATTTTATTTTATTGCCACCAATAACAGAGTTACCTCCACAAGTGCGATATAGGCATTTCATAAAATTAGCTAATACTAAAGCACAAATATATATATATACAGTCACATGCCATGTAAGCAACACATGTTGTCTCAGTTACCATTACTTCTGTGTATTCAAACATAAACAAAACCAAAAATTTCTTCAATTAATTTATTTCAGCCAGGAATCGTGAAAACTGGTGGTAGTGTGTTGGAACCCGGCACCTCCACCAACAATCTATTAAACACGATTCAAGACTAACAACCAAGCATTCAAACGAATAGACTAACTACTGTAGCAACGTAGCACTTAATTCTAATATCTCAAAGCATCACGAATAATTCTGACAAACAAGACCTTATATTGACGTTTAGAGGAAAAAATTGCGAAGAAGCTGAATATTTGAAGAGATCTTCCTATAAACATTTTTATCAACATACTAAAACTTTCCTACGATCGGAATGGAGATTTGGCCGCCATATTGGAAAATGGTTGCCAAAACGTGTTTGTTTGAGTGTATCTCCAAATTGGTGGGACTAAGACAAAAAGTTACAATGGCAAAAATCAACGTGGTATGTGTTGATTATTTAAGTACCAGCTGATTTCCTATATTTTATACACCCAGCACAGAACAATTGCAGGTGATTCATTATTTTAAAACGTTATTTCCAAATAAAAAACCTTTTCTATCATGTTAAGAAATCTTCCGTAACTATAAAAAATATATATTGGCAACGAAATTGGTTAGTGCATTTACTCGGATTTTTGGGTATTCCAATGTTGGTATTTCCTCCAAAATGCCATATTTGATTGTTCATTATTAAGCACTAAATTGCATTGGAAGAAATATTCTTTCTAGGCTAAGTTCATTAATCAGACTTAAATAACGATCTGAACACAACAAAAATTTTAATCCAATATGGCTGCCAATTCTTAATATTCCCAATCTGAATACTGATTTTTCACTCTTTTTGTTACATCGTTAACTTTGCTGTTGTGGGAATTGGCAGCCATATTGGATCTAAAAATTTTTTTGTGTTCGGAGATCGTTATTTAAGTAACATTAATGTAAGAAGTTTTTTCCTCCAATACTACTTTCGTACAAGTCCAATCATTTCGTAGATATACTCAAACAAATACGTTTCGGCCACCATTTTCCAATATGGCGGCAGAAGCTCCAGTCCGATTGTAGTTTTTTTTAGTATGTTGATAAAAAAAAAAGGTTATAGAAAGGTCTCTGCAAAACTTCAGCTTCTTCACAATTTTTTCCTCCAAAAATTCTTACTTGACAGGATTAGAAGACAAAATATTTGAAAACCTTTAGAAACGCACACAAAATTTAATAACATATATGCCTGCAAGTGCCCCTAATAAAAAAGTGCAGGGTTATTTTCAAAGTGGTTTCACCTCAAACTAAGACTTTTTTTTAAACAAAAATAGTAAGGATAAATACACTTGCACTTGTAAGGTATTTCCTTGTCAGTAAACGAAGCATCGGCTCTAACATTGAGAAGAAATGAACCACTAAGTACGTGGCTCGATAATCTACAAGCTATGTCACTAGGATCGGGTCAGACGGCACTAGAGTCTAGTCCCAGGCAAAAGCCTGTGTGTACGAGGGCGGCAGAAAAATATCACGTACAAACTGTATAATATGAGGAATAAGTCTTAGATAACTACCTAAACATTGTTCATCGAATGATGCCTCACGCAGTACATGCGCAAAGACGTGGCGACCTTTGACCTTTGCGAACTGCAAGTTCAACGAAGCCACAGGTTATTTGTTATCCGGGCCGGGATTATTCAAAGGCAAGTGTTTCGAAAGTTTGGGTGAGGCCACCCTAACCCACAGGGCCACAAGTCACCCAAAACAATATAATTACCGTATTGAAGGGTTAAAATTCACGAAAGTACAATGTAGATCGGAGGTAATTTTCGTGAAACTTGACACTCGCACAGACGGACGGACTGAAAAGTGATGCATATATACAAGGTAGTTTGCGCTCCTTGTTAATATATTTCAACGTTATTGTCTCCCGCCATCACTACATCCAACCAAATTCAAATATAATTCTCCACTTCAACTCATGCCTTTGTCTCGCAAGGTATCCATGCCTGTAAGTCTCACTTCTAAACACCCTAGTAGGCTAGTATGCTGGATAGTGTCCCAATCTCTTCAAGAAAAGCTGGCATCTACGACAAGACCGAATTAAGGTTACACCACTTAGAACTAACAGGAGTAGAGAGCCTGTATTGCTTTTCATTATACCATTTTCTTTCTCTCCGCCTTTCATGTAATTTAATAATTTCCCTTTTAGTGAATGGATGAGTGGAATACAAGCACAATGTGTCATCGTAGGTCCGCTATTTCCATACATTAGTATGTTTTTAAAAACAAATAATAATAATACAAATAACTAGGAAGCTTCGCAAACGCTTTTTCAGGAGCGTTGTTGGATGAGCGTAATGGGTGCATTGAGCTGCCATGTGTTATGCGGATTTTCTGTTGTTCTGTGAAAAAATCATTACTAAGTCGATTTTTTTTAATTAAATAAAATTAAATAAAAAATTAACTTAAATTTTGTAAAATTTTAATCGTAATTTAAAAAAAGAAAAAGATCGTAAAATTGCAATTTTCATAAGAAATAATTTTTCGATTGCGCTCAAATTTCACACGAATATCTTAATTCATAAAATTAAGGTTCTGTGAAAAAATCATTAAAATCGGATAAAGCATGTAGGTGTTATAAGTCAAAGAAATATTTTTAAAATAAAAAAAAATCGTAAAATTGCGATTTTCATGAAAAATAATTTTCCGATTACGCTCAAAAACGTGGCAGTTCTAAGTTCAGAGATTTCGAAGGCTTCCAGAAAATGTCATCGGAATTGGAGTATTGGTTTAGCCGGAATCGTGCTGACAAACACACAATAATACAGAAAAAAAAACATTCCGGATTTTTTTCTCCAGTGTAGTGAAATGGAATCTTCGCTTCGCTGCTACGCTCATCCAATAATACAAAAAACTACCAAAAAGACGACATTTAATTTTGTTAATTAAAATCTTATTAATCAGTACACAAAATTGCTCGGGAAATCTCTTGGCAACCTAAGATTAATAACACCTGTGCGACGTGAACTATTCTGGCTTCTTCCTGCCCTTCAATTCACCCTTAACTGCAGTAATCCCAAGCAAGGTGCTTCCCTAATTTACCCGGTAAAGAACTTTGATTAAAAAAACAAACCAGAAACAGATTCAGTAAAACTCGACAGTTTGAATTGGGAAGTACGTTTTGTCCATCTGTTTAGGAGTGTATTCGTAACGATGGTACGAGCTTAAAATGCACTTTAAACACTGTAAAAACAAAGAAAAGTGACACTCATTAAGCTTTTAATGGAATCGTAAAACACTGCTAAGCATCATAATGCATAGAAACAAATCCCTCAGCAGCGCTTACTATAGGGAATGTGCATTGTGCTCAATAATAGTCAAGTGTTGCAACTTCATCCAGCACACAGGTTCACGTAGCCTAGACTGAGGGAAGTAGGAACACACGGTTTATATTTCTTTATAACACGTTGATTAGGCATATATTCTGATTCTAATAAACTTCTCAGGTTGTAGTCGGAACAAGCAAAAAACAGTACTTGTAACACCATCGTGTTATCAACGATCTATATTTTGTCTTACACATGGTTATACAACAATGGTGATCTTGACGATCATCAAACAATAATTACTAATTATTATACAAAACGTGATAAAATTATATTCTCGCAAACGGCAATGCTATACACATCTGTGCAAATTATTTGCAAAGAAAAAGTAAAATTACAAGATAAGTATCCTGGAAATGAGGCGAGTATGTTGTAAATGACATTAAGAATACTCCTCCATTCTTGAAAGGGAAATAAGTCTAGAAACAAAATAACAGTGGGTGTAATAGACCACTACATCGCTGAGAATATTATACTAGCAGTGAGAGAAGAATGTACTAAAACTAGGAAAACGCTTAAGTCCCGCCGCGTTGTTGGATGAGCGTAATTGGTGCATTGAGCTGCCATGTGTTATGCGGATTTTCTGTTGTTCTGTGAAAAAATTAGTACTAAGTTGAAGATTTTTTTAAATTAAATTAAATTAGATAAAAAATAAACTTTAATTTTTAATTTTTTTAATTAATCGTATGAATTTTAAAAAATTGAAAAAACAAAAAATTGCGATTTTTATAAGAAATAATTTTTTGATTGCGCTCAAATTTCACACGGATATCTTAATTCATAAAATTAAGGTTCTGTGAAAAAATCATGAAAATCGGATTAAGCATGTAGGTGTTACAAGGAAAATAAATTTTCAAAAAATCGAAAAAAAATCGTAAAATTGCGATTTTCATGAGAAATAATTTTTTGATTGCGCTCAAAAACGTGGCAGTTCTAAGTTCAGAGATTTCGAAGGCCTCCATAAAATTTCATCGCAAACGGAGTATCGGTTTAGCCGGAATCGTGCTGACAAACACACAAAAATACAGAAAAAAAGAAGGAAAGAAGGAAAAAAAAAAAAAAAAACATTCCGGATTTTTTTCTCCAGTGTAGTGAAATGGAATCTTCGCTTCGCTCGCTACGCTCGCTACGCTCATCCAAAAAGAGAAAGAATACGTCGAGGGAGATAATGTACATCAAGAAAACAAATAACCTGCATGACCAAGAGCCTATGTGTGAGTGCGGACAGGTATAGGATCCGAGTCACCTCCTGATTTGCACCCGACTCGAAGAACCTTGTACCCAAGGTCCACTGGATTTCCGCTAGGCTTCGCTGCCGCGCACAGGCCGATGGCCAAGTAAGGTCGTCCGATACACTTCCACTATGGGGCCGCCATGATGGATCACAACTGTGGGTGAATTCGCGGCGAATTTAAACTCGGGCGCGGCCCGCGAGTGCATTGTCCACGGGAAGATACTCAATTTGAAGCGCATTAACACAACATCTATTATTGTTTCAGTATAAGCATTAAGCGTCGCGTAAATAGGCTTAATTATATGAACAAAATAAATGCAGAAAATAATTTAAAATCAAATTAAAATGATAATAGGCCTAATATTATAATGCTGGCATATATTTTGCCTTTTCGGCCTATAGGCCCTATAGACCTTGTACATAGCCTTTTGCTACTCAAAATAACAGGCTATACTGTATTTTATTTTATCAGGGAACAATAAGGAAATGTTTTCCAAGACAAAATCATCCAAACCCAATCATCTGGAATGGCCTTATTTTGTAACTTCAAACTTGTAGGCCTACTTGAATGATAAGATTATAGACCTAATTTAATGCTTCATTGCCTTGTATTACAGAAACATGATGGGCTATATTTTATTTTTTATCAGACCAGGAAAAATAGGTAGGCCCTAACGTTTCCAAGGCCAAATCCAAATCATCTGGAATAGCCAGCTTTGTAACTTCTAACTACTTGCAAGATAATATTAGGTCTATATAATGAAATTTTATTACAGAAAAATAATGGGCTATATTTTATTTGTATCAGATCAGGGAACAAGGCAGGCCTCAACGTTTCCTGGTCCCCAATCTTCTGGAATGGCCAACTTTGTAACTTCTGCAAACTTACCGTACTTCAATGATTTTGCAATGTTATTAATAACGGAGACGCATGGGAGTAGGCCTATGGCCATTTATTAATAATAAATATGATATTTTTCCAAAACAGAAGCACACTGCCAGGTCCCAGGTTATTGTATAAAACAAATCCCAATAATATTTTGAGATTATGCATCCTTCAACCTGTATTTTAGTCCAAATCTTCAGGTAGGCTTATCATTGATGATTTTCAAAGGGCAGGGAAAACAATGAAACATACTAGTAGTTGGGTGTAACAGTGCATGTAAAGCAGGTGGGACAAGTCAAGGAAGAGTACCTAGGTGATCGAGGATATATTTTTAGGTTTCGACATTTAATATAGGCCTACCCCAAACACATACTGTTTAATGGGTCCACATTACAAAATAAAATAGGCCTACAATAAAATGTCATGCAATACTCAGTGCTTTTAAATATTTGTCTTGTAGGCCCCATCTATTATTATCTATACCTTAGTACTTATAATATGCTTTCGCTTCGGCTAAATGTTTTGACGATATCCATATTATTACTACTTTGTACCTGTCAATGGAAATAAAAAAATATGAATTGCAAGGAATTTCAAAGGAAGGGTGGAATCATAGATAATAATGGTTGGAATAATAATATATAGTAGGCTAATTCAAACTAAAAAAATCATGATTTTATTATAAATGTAACAGGTCCATTAATTAATTTAAGTTGCCTACAATAAAAAGCATATTATAGGTAGGCCTAGTATACCGGTACCGGTAAACTAGATTAGGTGTAGGACCACAACATGGATCTTCAATTGATATGAATGGCAATTCTAGTAAAAACATACATAGGCCTACTAGTAAAAAAGATTGTATAAATTATAATAAAAGTCCAAGCATAGGCCTGGAGGCCCATTCAAAACAAATTATTGAAAACATGTTTGACATGGATTTCTACAAGCTAATATATTTGGCCAACCTATCAATGAGACTTGAGAATGAGAAAGTTTTTATAGCTTGGTTATTATATTATATACATAGGGTAGGGCCTATGGGCCTAAATCATAACTTTTTAAAAATTAAAAAATGCTGCAATTTGCATAATTTTTTTAATATGAGACTCCTTTCAAAGAGATGCCAAGCCGAAGCTTTATCACTTTCAATGAGATGATAAAATATAAATAAAATAGTTTTTCTCATTGGCACACGACACAAGTAAAGAATAGAATACTTCCCCAAAGGGAAAATTACGTCCACAATTTTACGGAAGTGCGGCGAAGTGTAGGTAGCCAGGCCAGGCCTAGGCCTACCTGAAAATACTTTTTGGAGAATTGTCTTCAAAACGTTTTTCAAATTGGCTCATGACACGAGTAAAGAAGATACCCTACTTCCCCACAAGGAAAATTATGTTCAAAATTTTTCCGGAAGTGCACCGAAGTGTAGGCCTACCTGCACCGTAGTAGGGCCTATCAACTCCCAAACCCAGCAAACCGCAGGGGCAACCCGGGCAACCGATATTCCAAATGGCTGAGAAGTTAGAGGCAACCTTGCTTGGAAAAGCCTTGTTACCTACACTTAGGTATAGTGACCGTAAATAATTTGATGACCACAGACAAACCACAAATGATACAATTTTTAGTTCCGAAACCCACTAGGTACCTAGTAAAAATCTTTGTCGTTCGATCTTTCATGTTCACTGGTGGCCGATTGTCCTACACTGAAGGCTGGTTGTCCTACAGTGAGGCTGGTTGTATTGCACAGGTGGCTGGTTGTCTGCACTGGAGGCTGGTTTGTCCTGCACAGATGGCTGGTTGTCCTACAGTGAGGCTAGTTGTTGTCACTGGTGGCAAACTGTTCTACACTGAAGGCAAGTTGGTCATGCACAGATGGCTGAACTTTGTCTTGCACTGGTGGCTGGTTGTCTACACTGGTGGCTGGTTGTCTTGCACTGGAGGCTGGTTGTCTACACAGGTGGCTGGTTGTCTTGCACTGGTGGCTGGTTGTCTACACTGAAGGCTGGTTGTCTTGCACAGGTGGCACTGGAGTGGAGGCTTGTTGTTGTGTTCCTGTGGACAAGAAAGGAATGATGTGTCTAAATCTTAACAAGAATAAATACTAAATAGTCCAAATCCATGGCTACAACTAGGCCTAAGGCTTATCCGTAGCCGTAGGCCTAGGTCAATTTATGGTAATTATGCGATTGTGCCTAAACTTGCCGCATACGACATCCCGTGCTTCTACATATGGAAGGACTTGTCCCACTGAAAATCAGTTATAACTGAGTGGGTACAAATTTATTTATTTAATTATTTATAAATGCAAAGTTGTAGAGGGTCCAGGTTAGAGTAATGCGGTATTGCGCAAGAGTGCGGGAGCTTATATTTGGTAGGCATAGATAGACCTAGGCCTACATACTTTAATTTGGACATGTTCGTTCGGTTTGGTTCAAACTAACTTTTACCAAATCGCCTAGTGCTGTTTGGCACAATAACCAAATTACCAAATTAATTATACGGAGTAGAGAACTGTAGGCCTTTTGGATCCAGGGTTTGTTAGGGTAGGGCTTAAGATAGCAAAAAAAAACACATGTACTTCATGTAGGCCTACATCCCACATGCAATTTGCCATACAAAATACCCTGCGGCTATTTAACAGTTAGCTACAGAAAATTTACATGATCAATTTTAGCTGTAAACTAGGGCTAGGCCTGTGACGGTAAATTTACGCCTGCTATTTTAACCGTAGCTACGGGAACGGGGTAAAGTTGCCCTAAGAGAAGGGACAATTATGTTGTGTTCTATTTTTACAGTATAGGCTTGACTAATTGACTAGGGAGGCCCTAGACCTACAGAATTGATTTACACAGGGGCTTAGGCCCTAGATAGGCCCCAAATACTAGCCGCCTAGAAATGTCACCGGTCCTTGACCAACTGCAGGAGTGAGAGACAACAACAAGATAGATTGACGACTGCTAATTTAGCCGGAGCTACGGAGTTTGTTTTGTAGGCCTAGGCCTACGTTCAATTAACCTATATTGAAGGCCAGTGCTAGGTACCGGTACCGTTAGCCTCAGAGGCTAGGCCTAACTACTCTGCTAGAGCCTAGCTAGCCCTATGTTTAATTGGGGTTGTTTTGTTTGTAGGCCTACCTAAACCCTTTATGACCAGGTCTTTGACTTTGTGTAAATCACTTGGCCAAGGTCCTAGGCCTAGGCCTATGGAGAAGGGATCACACAAAGCCTAGGGTTAGGCCTAGGCCTAGCCTCCTAGGCCCTATCCCTTGGTTTAGTGTAAGCCTAGGCCCTATCCTTTGGTTTAGTGAAGTACTCATTATGAATTTACCATACCATGCAATAAATATAGGCCTAAGCCTAGGCGGCTAGTATTTGGGGCCTAGGGCCTAGGCCTAGATCTAGGGGATAAGCCCCTACTATCAGCCTGCCAAAGTGGGCCTAGGCCTCTCCTCTAGCCTGCCAAAGGATATGCCCACCTAGGCCTAATTAAATATGTTAAACTTTAAACTCTTGCTGAGGGCCAAGAGTCCATACCAATCTAAATACAGAACATAAAAATATAATTGCAATTCGCTAGGTTAGCTACATACCTCACTCAATCTGGAGCTGTCAATGCTGTCCATCACGCCTGCAATTTTAGACCCATTTAGCTCTTCTTCTCGGAAAAGAAGGAAATCTAAATAGTCTAACACCTTCCCCGGACTTTCCGAACAATTTGGTGCTACACACCCCGTCATTTGAATGAGAGAATATGCTCAAATATAAATAAAAACACAACACCAAATACAACGCAGAGTAGTGGGCGCCATGACGAAACTAGGTGGTTTGTGATCCAAGATGGCTTCTAATTTCGCGTCTGGATGACCTTACTTTACGGCTTCGTAAAACCTCCGCTAGGAGTAGATACAGGGGACCTTGCCTTGTAACCATGCGCGATATCTTGGAAGCAAATGAGAAAGGAATGGCTGTTGCAAATTTCTGGAAATAATATTGTGTTTAACCGGACACGGAAAGTAAGTAAGCATACCATAGTAGTAATGTCCTGTTTATCTCAAGGCAAATACACATGAAAAAAATCATTTCGGATTATAAAACAAATATTTGTGTTTACAAAATCGAGCTAGAAAAACAATAAAAATGATCGTGCACGTTCCTATTCATTGAATCAGTTTGTTGCGTGACATGTTCCGAGTTCTCGGTAGTGATAGTCACTATCGGAAGATGGGCGGCTGTTACAGGCTGTGACGTCAACAGTTGCACGCATGTTTACGCCACCCCTCGTAGGACGAGAGCTAAGAAATAACAAGCCGTTCTCCGCCAGACGAGCGTTTAGCCCGTTCCGTATGTGATGCCACCGAATTGATTGTATTATAAATAACAACACGGGCTATTTTCAGCAAGAAACGCTAGTTCCAAGAAGCCCTTCAAAGCACGACCGAATCAATTGAGGCCAATCGATAATGGGTTTTAAATGGGAATATTTATATGGCATTAAATTAAATTATGTGACTTAACATTTGATCTAATTTAAAACAGAAACCTGAAAATAGGTTTTCGATTAATTAGGGCGTGGACATGATAGGTACTTTGGGCTCACAGAGAGATGCAAAACAATAATTGGATGAGCGAAGCGCAGACTTCAATTTCACTGACCCTCCAAAAAATTTAGCTAGGGTGTTTTTTTTTGTCTGTTTGTTCGCACGCTACCGGGCAGACGGCATATTATGCGATCTTGATGAAAATTGGAGGGAACCTTCGAAATCTCTGAACTTAGACCTGCCACGTTTTTGGGTACAATCGAGGAAATATTTCTCATGAAAATCGTACTTTTACGATTTTTTTTTCGATTTTTAGTGCGATATTTTCGTGACATTTGGGCCGATTCTGACCAAACGGGTGGGGCTACAACGTTAATATTTTACACGTACATTAAGGTAATGGTTATGTACTGCTTTTTGAAAGAAAATGTCGAAAAATTTAGCGAGAATCCATAGAATAAAGGTTTTAATATTAGTTTTTTGAGGTTTATAATAACAGTTAATAAGTTACAATAGAAACTTGACAACAATCACCTACAATGCATTCAAAAAGCTCTTGCAGAGGAAAAGTGGTCCTACGCAAACTAAAAACTTACAAAAAAGCTCATCCATCAACACGACTAAAAAAAGCGTTTGCGAAGCTTCCTAGTATATTATAACGGGTGTACTCCACGGTCCACGGGTAGGCTAGTTGATTACGTGGATTATTGGAACTGAATAAGATAGACGATAAATAAATAAATACATAAAGTGCCCCCAACTCTTATAAATAGTAATTGAAGAAGTCAAGAGACACTGTCAAGTAAGATGCAAGAGGGACAATGAAGCAAGAAAAGTATGCTCAGTTTGCGAATTAACGACTTTGCAGAGGGGGCGATGGCTTAGAATAGTAGTTTCGTTGGCAAATTGGGGTCTGGGGCGAGGCCCCAGTCGTCGGAGGTGATTTTTTTTGGGGGTATTACTGCCCTTGAGATGGCCTTAGAAGCGATCTGATGAAAATTTTTGGGTCATTATTGCCCTCGAGATGGCCTTAGAAGTGATCTGAGGAAAAATTTTGGGGGTATTATTGCCCTCAATATGGTATTAGAAGCGATCTGAGGTATTATTTTGAAAGGAATATGTGTAAATTGACGCATTATTTATTAACATTAAGAGATAAAGTCACTTGATATGTTATGAGATGAGATGGGAATCCAGAGGTGGGGATTTAGCCATCCCCGGCAGGGATACCTTTCAGTAAAACAGAGCCAGGGATGAAATTACCAGAGGGGGGAAATCCCCCCACCCCCCCGTCAATTCGCACCCTGAATGAGGGCACATATGCTTCTGACTCTGTAGTGCACGCACCCACCTTTCAGAGTTAACAACAATTATTTATTTATTTACTGTTACTTAGGTCTACAGGTATACAACAGTTTTGTCAACTGAGTGAATAGAGTTCAATCATGATTGCAAAAGTATTCGGCTATCCAGTTTAAATATTATGATATTGACTTAAGTTACGTAGTATGAGCCGGCTACTGATATGCTAGGACCACAGGTCAAACACGTATTACACAACGTTGACATAATGTTCAGAGGCATGCAAAAATATACATCGCCTTTCGAGAGACCAATGATTTCTGTTTCTCATCTTCAAGAGTGAACGGTGATCTGAAGGTGGGAACATAATTCTATGATAAATGAGTATAGATTTAAGTTTTGAACCGTTATTTCGCATAACTGATGCAACAAGGCTAACCGTAGCGAACACAACGGAATTACAATAAAAACATACCACTTCCCCTGCAGGGCTAACAAAACAAACGTACAACACACACAACAAATAATAGCCTGTAGCATTATAAATACATTAAATAAATAAAAAGTTCGACACACAGAGTGTGTTGTTCTAGGAGGTTTAAACATATCAATTCCATTCCAATGAGTAAACAGTAACTCGAGTCTGAAGTACAGTTGTGTTGAGGAACTTCCTACACTAAGCATTTTTAAACATAAATAAAGTCATTAATGACAGTATGCACATCCTGGCTAAAATGTTGGGGTTGCTCTATGATGAGATACATATTTCGGGTTGTTCTATTTATTCCTGATAACAAGTCAAAGCAAGCCCTTAAGATCAACAGGTGCATAATTGTTATGCAATTTTAAGAGAGGACGGCCATACTGGAATAAACTATGATATTTGCACGATGCAAACTATTGTCACATTTGTGAATAGCGGTCGCCACTGAGAAGAACCTACCAACATTGTAAAAGTAAATCAAAGGTAGTTTGGAAACTTCTTTACCAGACAACTTTACAGCACTGTATATCGTGTTCCAGTATGGTGATGTTGGATGATTTTTACACATCCACAAATGTAACTTATTAATTCAAAGAGTGGATTAGATTGGATTTAAAAAAATTGATTAGCCACCATATTCCAAGGTGAATTCCTTGCCCTTGACATACTTCTGGCCGAGGGTGTACAGTCACTCTCAGAAGTGATGTGTGCCGAATGGCTCGACAAAAGCTAACGTTATTACTATGAATATATTAATATATTCTTATGTATTTCCCTTCCCTGGCAAGGAGCACTTGTGGGAGAACCAACTACATGTGCCGTGTTAGTTTCACGTGCTTCAGCAAGGCTCTTCGAGGCACGAGATTTCTACAGATTTTAAGTGTTTTAGCAAAATATTTGCTAGCGTCGACGCCGTTTCTTTTTGTTGAATTTAACAACAAGGATAAACAATAAATAAAAAATAAAAAAACTTGATTACGTGAACGAGTTCACTACTATCAAACCACCTGGCACAAATCTCACTCAGTAACTGTTAAATCAAAATACCCGATGTGTGGAGACTACTTTTATCGGGTAATTTATAGGCCAGGTCGCAGACAGGGTGGGCGGTCTAAGGAAGGTGACGGGATGGCAAGATGCGAGGAAGATGAAGACGACACACGAACAAATCAGTCACGTTGTGCCCCTCCACAGTGACCACAAGTTAAATTAGTATTCGTTGCCTCGGTCTTCACGAAGTAATGTGTTGCTACTCACTTGTTGCAGGGCAGTACACACAGGCCGCAACACTTCTCCATGCCAGTGAGATTCTTCTCGGCCTCCTTCATGTCGGCGTTGATCTGGTCCATGCCTTCCTCGATGCGGTCCAGTTGCTCTAAACACCGCAGGCAGCGAACAAGGTCAGTACTCAGCATAATACACATCTTACCATGAACAGTTTCTTATGTATCTCAAAGCTAATCAATGTATTCTGCTTTGATGAAAAGATGGACGTGCGTTTAAAGCAAAAGTAATTTCACGAAGAAGTCAAATAGACCTTGTGTTTTCTGCTAGGTTAACTTTACAGTAGCTTAACTGTACATTTTATTTATTATAAATACTGTCGGAACATTATAATAATGAATGTTATAAGAAGACGAAACAAGACCATCTTTTCAACGAAAGTGTAATGGCCAATGGTTGCCAAAAGAGTGGTTCATGAAATAATAAAAGTTACGACCTAGTTGAACCTAGCTTATAAATAGCAACAGTTTCATGATTATATTTTATGGTATTTCCACATGATAAATGGTGTTGGAACCGTATTTGAATTGGTGGTGTGAATCAAAATACAATAGGGTTTAAACTAAAAATGTGTTAAGTACAAAATTCAAGGGTTAAATAATAATGTGTGAGTGCAAAAGGTTTAAAATAATATTAGTAAATTAAGAAGCGTGCAATTGTTAATGGAAGTTATGTATAGAACAGATTTGGTAATGTATGTAGAATCAGCAAAATGTAACACTTACAGTTAGATACACCTTGGAAGCTTGTGTAAATGATGTCTGTTCGAGAGTGTTCATGTCATACCTTCGAAGAACTAAGTATTAAGTTACTATTCTAGGTAAATAGTGTGTCCCAACCCCTAAGCTTAGACAGTTGCACATTATGTGGATATCGAGTGACGTTCAATGTAAACTCAGAAGGTGGTGTAACTCTAATTGGGAGCTTCATGTTTGTAAACACCGACGAATCTGGTGTGAATGGTAGGGCTATGCTATAGCTGAAAACGACCGGCTCTTGATATAACATCAAACCTCAACTTCTTATACAGTCAAAATTATACTGTCTCATCTAGGCTAGTAGGGAGACTATTTCAAACAAAATATAAATCATTTTGTAAACAAAAATGTTTTCGTTAGCGTCTAAGACAAATTGTTTCATAAGTCGTACGTGGTGACTAAGTTAGAGTGTTAAGGTGGTGGAGGGCATGCCCGAGGGGGGACCCAATCCCAGCATTCGCCTTAACGACCGAAGTTAGTTTCGGGAAAACTATGATACAGGATTTCCGGCGGCGGGTTTCGAAGCTGAGAACTCCGGAATCCTCAGTCAGACCCACGCGTTACACATGAGATATCTCTGTCGCTAATCATTTTGCAAGGAAACGTTGTCGATATGTGTTATTCGTTTGTCTCCACTCGACTATTTTATAAAGGTGGAACAAAAACAGTAATTTTTACAAAGATGCCTCCACATCCACGATGTTAGTTTGTAAAACGAGTGGATTGGATTGGTACCTGCTCTTTAGCCCTTTCGTTACCAGTGTATCCATACGGTAACAGAAAGTCCTAATAATTTATCAGGGTAATTTTTTTTGTGCTTTGACCTCATTTTTTAAATTTATTTTTTGGTAAATAAAAAATAAATACATTTTTTTCCCAATTTAATGGGACAAAAAGTGCATTTTTTAAAGAGAAGATAGAAAATACACATCTGCTAAAAAGGCTAAAAACCGGAAAAAATGGTTTCGTCCTGGAAAAGTAAGAAATTTCCGTACCGCTGTCATTTGAGATACACAAAATTTAAAATATTAAAACAATCAGAAAAATCTAGTTTTAGAAATGCACTTCAAATTTTAATTTTAACAAATAATGAAGATTTTATTAAAAATCCAAAATTTCCTGCAAATTGATTTAAAATCATGCTAAAATGTTTGAAAAATTATTGGAATTTTAATTGGGTTAATTACAATTACCTAATTTAGACAAAATTAAATAAAATTATACAAAGACAAAGCCGGTACTTGTGTAGTTGGTGTGACCCAACTTTTCAATACCGTTTTTTTAAACTAAAATCAACATAAACACTCACCATTGATGAAATAAGTCAAGAACAACTCATTCTGTACTATTTTATTACATTCCAGCACCAAAAATATAAAATAGAATCATCACGTTTTTGGTGTAACAGTAACAAAGAAAGATCTTGAATGAAAAAAGTTTCGTGTTTGGTGGAGGTGCCGGGTCCAAGAAATATTTCTTTTCCAATAATTTCAAATTGTCAGTTATTCTTTATGCATCACTCGGAACGTTCAAATACGCGTATTTTATTACCAGACCATATCAGAATATTAATTAATGCATCATTTTCAATTTTTTGCCGAGCAATTTAAACTTTGTGAAACGTTCAAAGCAAATGTAAACAGAAGTATGCAAACTTTGAAACCACAAAATTGAACAGGTAAAACGAAGGAAACTGAGCAGGGTTTTATGCTGGGATAGATAACAAAGTAGTTTCACAAAAAATACTTAGTGTGTTACATGAAGTATGCATGCTTCATTTACAAAAATGTCGAGACAAACGCGCCGTCCGCGGTGGCACACGGTTAGAGCACTGGTCCGAAGCTCTACGAGGACGTAGGCTCGAAACCAGCATAAGCATTTTTTGTAATCGTCCTTCTCCCTCATCTATCATTACTCATAGTCTCGAATAGCATTAGTACATTAACAGAGACGTTAACCAACAAACAAATCATCATCATCATTGAGACAAAAATGCCCAGATTTAGATACGTACTGGTTCAATAAAAACAAAAACATACCAACGGCACATAAAAAGTAAATTTACATATTCCCAAAATCGATTACGCTTATTTCAAACCCATTAAACATTATAAACGACGAAGTGAAACATCATTGGATGAGCCTAGCGAGCGAAGAGAAGATTCCCTTTCACTACACTGGAGAAAAAAATCCAGAATGTTTTTTTTAAAGTGTGTATTTTTGGCTGTTTGTTAACACGATTGCGGCTAAACCGATACTCCAATTGCGATGAAATTTTCTGGAGGCCTTCGAAATCTTTTAACTTAGAACTGCCACGTTTTTGAGCGCAATCGAAAAATTATTTCTCATGAAAATCGCAATTTTACGATTTTTTTCGATTTTTAAAAAATTTCTTTGACTTACAACATCTACAATCTACATGCTTAATCCGATTTTAATGATTTGTTTACAGAACCTTAATTTTATGAATTAAGATATTCGTGTGAAATTTGAGCACAATCGAAAAATTATTTCTCATGAAAATCGAAATTTTACGTTTTTTTAACAATTCTTTGACGAATAACACCTACATGCTTTATCCTATTGAATGATTTTTTAACAATTCTTTGACGAATAACACCTACATGCTTTATGAATTATTATATTCGTGTAAAATTTGAGCGCAATCGAATAATTATTTCTTATGAAAGAGCAATTTTACGATTTTTTCTTTTTTAAAAATTACGATTAAGAAAAAATAAAAGATTAAAGTTAATTTTTTATTTAATTTAATTTAATTTAAAAAAAATTGACTTAGTAATAATTTTTTCACAAAACAACAGAAAATCTGCATACACATGGCAGGTCAATGCACCAATTACGCTCATCCAACAACGCGGCGGAACTTAAGCGTTTTCCTAGTAACCTACACCACAGCGAGGGAATTTCTGTCTCGGCTCTGGTGTGGGCCTGTGTCTGGGAGTATATCAACAAGTGGTAAGTGCATGGGACGCATGTGAGAGCCACAACTGTTGTAGAGCTCATGCAAGAGGCTTTTAGTGCACACACATATTATGTGTACGTGGCACGTTGACTTTATTATCTGGGATGTTGAGAAGGAAGTTGACAGTAAGAACATATACGCAAGTGTGGGCTCTCGGAAGACATTTTTGCACTGCAACCGTAGTAAAATAAACCCGTAATGTGCAACTGTGTAATCATGGAGACACATAGCCGTATGTATATTCGTTATTTAGTGTTGGCTGGTGCTTAGGTGTTAAGAAATTACTGGAATCTGCTACCTGCCGTTCCGAAGACTGAAGGAGTCTAGACTTTCAAAATTAAATTTACGTGAGGAAAAATTGTGCTAAGTGACGACTCTGCATATTAGATTTTACACGATTTAAACCTTGCCATGGTTGAACTAAGCACAAGGCAGTCACCAAGGAACGACTATGCATACGGCCTTGAAGGACGGATGCAAAGCAGCCACGAAGTGACGACTATGCATACGGCCTTGAAGGACGGATGCAAAGCAGCCACGAAGTGACGACTATGCATACGGCCTTGAAGGACGGATGCAAAGCAGCCACGAAGTGAGTTAGTAGATAGTGATAAGACATCGCACATTCAAAAGGTCTTGTGTCACCCGTATGGATGTCCGTTGCCTTGTCGACTCGGTGACAACTACGCATCCAACCCTTCCATGTGAGCTTAATACTCCATAATGTACCACGACCAATGCATGCATGTTAACTTCAGTAAATCTATCTACATTTTTAAAAAGATCACCACGATCCCTTAGTTAAGAAGCATTTGTTTAGAGGCTATAATATAGACGAATAATAAATGAAGTTTGAAAAGCACTAAATTATTTTCCAAGAGAAAGAAGAAAGTCCAGATAATTCTACTGCTATAAGAAAATAAAATACGATACCTAATCTAATCTCTAGTGTCCGAATTGTTTCCAGACTATTTAGTTATCAAGCATTTTGTAGAACATGCAAGCTAATGAACATGTTATTCATTTAAGAATTGTTAAAGCTTGCTTAGCTTTTCAATTGCTCTACAATGCAAGTCAAGATAAAGGGTGTTTGAAAGAGTCGGCGAAATTTTTACTGGAGTGAAATTACATTACAAGATTGAAGTAGAAAAGCAAAATAGTGATTTTATGCGATTATTACAATCTACGACAGATGTTTAAAAATGTTACTATGAGACAAATGTTTGTGCGTAATAACGACCATGTATTAGTCTCATTAATTTATAAGATAAGCAGAATATAGAATCTTAACGACAAGTTGATTTAGTTCATAAACAGTGTTCTATTCTTT
This sequence comes from Sweltsa coloradensis, assembly GCA_024449915.1. Taxonomy (NCBI): domain Eukaryota; kingdom Metazoa; phylum Arthropoda; class Insecta; order Plecoptera; family Chloroperlidae; genus Sweltsa; species Sweltsa coloradensis. The sequence goes on along the minus strand of JAMZAV010001145.1, from coordinate 37,214 downwards.
ACAGTAAGGAAACAATTATGTGAAGTAGAGCTACATAAGATTATGTAGGCTGCACAACACAAAGCAAACGGTTGAACCTTACCCCCTTGTTCATCCAACATCACTAGCGTTTTCATTCCGACTTCGTGGCTCTACAAAAATAGTAACAGGAGGTGATCAAAGAGCCTATAGAACTTTCCCTAGCACCGAGCTCAACGCGCGCCGCGTCCACCGGGCTACACCTAGAGCTACACCTGGAGGCGCCGGTGTACGCGGCGCTGCACGGCCAATCACAGTAGAACAGAGAGGTCAACCCTGGTTGAGCTCGGAAACAATAGGTACTGGCTACATACGTGCATCAAATAAGATAACACAAAATACAAACACCTACAAATTAATTAACCAAATATCTAAACAAATTAATTAATTAGTTAGAAAGAAATAGCACATGCTTTAATACAAAAACGTTATTATAAAATTGAGAGTGAATTAGTCTAATCGGGCGAGACGTCTCCTAGCTCACTACGCCACTAAACTACGTCGCTAAACTACGGGCTTCGTCGGACAGCGCCGGTTCCTGTTAGTGACAGAACATTCAACCACCACCATCACGGACACCCTAGAAGAAGTTAATCATCGACATGGGTTAGTGGTTGCCCAAGACTACTCGCACACCTAGCCGTGCGACTAAACTAAGCACTGGTATTCCTTACCCCCTTGATGGCTTAACACTGTGAGCGTTTTCCCGCCGACTTCCTCACTCTACAATGGAAGGAAAATAACAAACAAAACAAATCATAAAAGGAAATTATTAAGAAAAACAAAATAACACATAGAGTTGAAATTGAGGGTGAAATAAAGATTGTAATCCTACAAGACAATAATGTAAACAATAGTCAGAACCTAAAAGAAAACAAAAGTGAAAAAGCATACACTGCTGTAAGCAGGAAATTGAAACGGAGATTCCAACATGTTTCTACGGAACCAACACCCTTTCCTCGACTAGGACGTGTGGGGTTGGGAGTGGTAGGCTGCACCTGCGCACAACGTTCATCGTGCCGCAAGCCACGAAGCAACGTCACCACACTTTGGGAATTATTTACACAAGTTTGGTGACACATTTACATGCAGCAAGGAGCTTTGCCAGGCTTACGTTACGTTGGTTAGCATTGGTTTTATTAGATCGTATATTTAGGGTGTTCAGATCATTTAATGCTGGTATTACATCAACGAGAAGATGTTTTATTGCCAAGTGCTTAATGTATTAAGTTTTAACACTGAACAGATGATCATTGACATAACGTTGAGCACCTTGCAAGGAGCTTAACACCATGTCATCAACTAACAAAGTGTTAACCAGCAAGGAGCTTAACACCATGTTATCAACTAACAAAGTGTTAACCAACTATCACATTTGAATTCGAGATTATAGATTTATGGATTTATATCAATAATAAACACCAATTACTTTATGGAAACACACGATTAGTAGTAGTTAAACAATCAACTTACGTTTGTGGTTTTATTTATGTGCATTTATAGATGATTTAACCTAAGGAGGATGAGCATACGAACAGATAGGCTTCTAGACAAAGCAGCCACGCATGTATGCATGCAATGTGTTTTGTTCGGGACCGGGACTGTGAATTGCCCGATGGATAATAAACCAAAAAAACAAAAAATAATGTTTGTGCAGTGAACGTGTGGATGGTGGTGTCCTGTGGGTACAGGGTGGGTCTAAGGGTGTGGGTGTGGGCGTGGGTGACTCACCTCCCTGGTCGTCCAGAGCAACCAGAGTGCGGATGCCAGCTTCCTTGCTCTGAGCAGCACGAAAAAGAACACAACCATTTAGTTTGCCTAACGAGACAAAATGAACAGAACCATGTTTTGCGGCGTCACTGTTGGGAAAGTGATGAATAATATGATGTGTACAATGTAAGTGAAATACATAGAAAACAAGTTCGTCAGCGTCATGTCTTGTTACACGTACACGCGCGCTTCGTGCGGTCATTAGTCGAACCACTATAGTTATAAAGAGCGCCACGCACTAGAAAAGCGCAACTAGTTGTTTCATTTGAACTCTATGGTTGAATCGCTTTAGAGTAGGTGTAACATTAATCGAAACAGTATATATGATGTGTTGAGTCTTGGGCAACATAAAATAAAATTCGTCAAATGATGTATTATTAATGAAGTCAAAATTACGAGTGTCGGGAGGCAGTAATGCCACAATCAATGTAGCACAGCAATCTCGCATCTTCGTTTCCTCGACAAGAATCGATTTATGTTATGGAGCGCTTACAGTGACATGGTTTAATGACAATAATTATAGAAGAAAAATAGAGCAATCATTCCTAGTCAAAAAGTGAAAAGGCGTTAATTTGTTGTAGGAAAGCCTTGAAATTTTGAAACGAATAGTGAAACACAAGTTTTGAAGAACATTTTGATTTTTTGCTATGCATGGTATATGGCTACAAAGTAAGGTTGCGCGACTGAAGGCTACAACAAAACAAAACCACGAGCGATCACAGGCTTGCGACCGTTTGAATTTAAAGAAGAAATAAAATGTGTTCCATTACCAAGATATATCCTATCATAAACTATTTACAATTTATTCACAATCCTATTCCAAATCATTTGGAACGTAAATGCAGAAAATGGTTTTCAATAAATAAAAGTAAAAATTGAGATGAACTTGGAATTTCATTTGTTTTCCAATAATTATACCGTAATAAAATAAACAAACGCCAATAAATTATAATGTAAGAGTTATTGACTAGTAACAATAAAAATCGCAAACATGTATTTACAATTTTATCATGCTTGTTTAGAACATTATTAATGCCAATACAAGGAAACTAGTGTGAAATAAAATGTTCCAAGCCGTGGTTAGCGACGCATTGCCGTGCTACGATGAATGTTGCGGAAATCTGGTGTGGTTTTGTGAGAGAAGCCACAGGGATGAATGTAGTATACATCGTGAATTGTTTGGAGAGTGTTTAGTTGTCACACTTGTAGTTGTACACATGCAGTTTCTCAAACGATCAATCGATTAGTCGGATGGAGTGTTGGACATCGACACATAGAACGTACATTACGTAACAATTACAAGACAGTAAGTACAGTCTGGCACAGAGATTCCACAACATAGTAAAGAGAAGTAACATAAAACATAAAACAACAAGTATAAATTACAGCAGCCACTAGACAGATTTGGGCATAGGAAAACCAATCAGATCAGTTTGTTAATAATAAAAAAACACCTACACAGAAAAGAGGCACAACAGCAATGCCCGGCAGATAAGCTTCACGAGCCGTACATAGAGCAAGAGGGGTAAGCATAGAGACAGATGGTGTGTGTAGAGAGAAAGATAGAGCAAGAGAGCGGTTCTAACGATAACAGTACACTGTAAGAATTATTAACCACGGAGAACTTGATACTGGAGGGGTGAATAAAATCCTTGGCTTTCACAGACAAAACAGGATTTTGGTTGAGTAATTTTACTGGAATAACAAACCACGATGGAACTGGAAAGTTGTATCGTTTCATTTATATATTGTTTAAAATTTAACATCGGTGAAGCTAAGATGATTACAACTGAGGGATAATAATGGTTGTTACTCATCATAGAACTAATTTAAGTGTATTGCAGCTACAAATTCTCCGTGGTTGACCCAAACTGAGGAAGAACTCGACAATCATGCAGCAGCTGACATCGACTTCGCTCTTGCTTGGTGTCTACTGCACTTGAAAAGGCCTTACCTCGGCAGCCGCTTGCTTGCACCCGTCGCTTGCTACCTGCCCTGCCCACTAGGGCCTAGACTAAGCTAGGTCTGCCTTGGCGTAGGAAGCTTGCACCTGCCTGCACCAAGGCAGACTAGGAGGCTACACTTCCTACACATCTTTTCTCTTGGAACAGAGAGGGTAGTTACCTGAATGTCAAATCTTGTTGTAGTAGCCTACGCACAATGTATTGCATACTCATCTTCAATATGCACAGAGAGAATCAAATCTGCTAATCTAATGATAATATCTTGACAAAAACTTAGCTATCCGAGCCATGTCAAGTGAAAAGATTGCATAGAAAGGTTTTGTCCCTGGTCTAACATTACATTTCCATTAAGGCAACATGGCCCACACAGGTATCTATTCTATGGTCACCTGGTTAGTGATCCAACTAGATCACTTGCACTTGCAGATCAGCTTAGAGATGCATGTTTGTGACCCAACGACATTGTAATTTAGATAAGACGTATAACGTAAAGATATGTTCAAGATTGCCATGGAACAAAACTACTGCTTTAATTTAAAGTACAATTTGAATTTTGGTAACAATTAAATTAGGCATGTATTAGAGAGGACAAGATCTGTACCTCTCTGCCCAAAGAATTAAAAGTGCATTGATTGTCTATTTTGAAACTAGAAAACATTAAGGTTTGGTACGTTTTTTTCTTAACATGTTCCACCAGGGCCATATGCATTTTTGTGGAAACGAAATGTTACACTGTTTTAAGAGTGGACAAAGTTTTTGAGATGCGATACGTGCAGTCGAATCTCGAAGCCCAGTCAAAGAAGTTTGATCTACCGTTGAGTGGGCGCTCGAGAAGGACGATGCATCTCACTTTAGACACTTTCCTGTCATCCGAATTTGATCTACAAGGACAATTTAAAAACCCAGTGCTAGAAATGGCATACGCGATAACTATGTACCCCGAAACCACCCTATCGGATTGAAAACGTACTCTTGCATTTTAGAAGTTGATATCCACCTATCGATACCCATAAATAAGCCAAGAACGGCGGCAATGTGCTATATTAGCGATTGGTAACCCTACCGAGGGAAAATATTGGTCCAAGTTAAGAATTAGGAGATACAAATTCAAAACCATGCTGATCCAAATCGAACACTGGGCAAGTCCAATGCAAGATCGAATCAGTGATTCGGCAGAAACAGTGTGCTAACATTTATACGCACTTACATAAAACCATGATTGTGATGGCTCGATATCTACAGTCTCCAAGAACAAATTGTCCTGCAAAATGAACCCTGCAAACTTTTTCAAAAAATATACCCAAATAGAACGCCCACATAATCTCTCTAATTTCTAGTTGCAAGAACTGTAGTCGGCCTTACTACTGTGACATCTTTACGATAAAAGGTAGGCATTACTTTCTGTAAAAGGTAGACCAGACACATATTAATAAACAATTCATAGAATGCATGATGCTCTAGTCAAAGAGAGCTGGAAACATCAAGGGGATCATGTGCACACTAAACAGTAAGGGTTGCACAGCCAGGGAAAGACGAGACGCGATTACTTGACTTGCAATACACACCGAGATGAACTAAGTCTTTCCGTAGCCGTGGGGTAGGGTGGGGGGGAGTGCGCAAGTGACACACCAAACATCAGAGCACAGATCATCCAGACAGCGTTCAGGAGCGATGCACGAACACATGGTTGAAAGTCAAGGCACGGGAAGAAAGTGATTCACAAGAAAGAGACAGTAATAGAGACAGAGAGACAGTAAGAGCACGGGGGACAGGGCGTGGCAGACTTGCAATTCCACGTGGCGAACGCAACATCGACAACATGGTAGGGGGTGGGTGGTGACATCAATCAAATCACTACGTTACCAAACAAACACGTTTCATGGTTGCTGCATGCAAAACTCACATTACAAACATAGAACATGTTACACTTCATGTACAAATTTATGTCGAACAACAAAACGCGTGTCAGTGTCGCAATAATTCAATATACAATAGACATCGTACATAAATGTATTAGGTCAAGAAACACCACACGTAAATATTGTGGTTGCGTGCGATTCACGTTAAACTGCAAATCTTCTCACACACATTGGTAAAACACAAAAACTGAGATGGATTAATTGTCAACCAAGACTGATAAATAATATTATAGTATAGACGTGAGTTACCGAGTAATCTTTCATAAAATATAGTAAATACATTTTTAAGAAACAAATGTTGAGATAGTTTCGAGCATTTACTTGACTTACTGAGCAGTGACACAGTACAGTTGGTGTTTGCAGAGATTTATGAAGAAAGAGAACGTTTCAAAAAAGTTGATTGTTTATTGAGTTGGGCATTGCTCTCAATTTTGCGTCGGAAAAACTACTTTAACTATTTTACACAATATCATCAAGAAAATAAGTAAATTACCGGTATCTAAACCACAAAGTTGTCAACTGATGTAGAAACAGGCTTTCTTTAAAACTCTAAAGACAATATTATATAGCATTTTCCACAAAGAAGGTCATTTCCGCTCAAAGTTTGTTTGTGTAGGTGGATGGGAAACGGGCGATCAGTCCTTGAGTTTTTCTTGGACGCGTGTCGTCGACAAAACAAGGATTCAAGTGCATGAAGTGACGTCAAAGGGGGGCGGGGGATGCACCCATAAATACACTGCACGGAACGATCGAAGACGGGAATCTTTCCACTCGGCCGTCAGATCTAATAGCGTGATACGAGATTTTCCATTCGATTTGGATTGCTTTATATAACTTGGTCAATTGACACTGATGTTATTTAAAACTATAGCCATAGATAAGCATACTACACGTATAGGCCCTAATCAGATATTGACACCATTACAAAAAAATCAATTTTGAAAACAGAATATGCTGATAATCTAATGTGTTTTGGTTGCGCCAATCACCATTGAGGGTTCGAAGTAGTATGCCGAAAAAATATATGTTGCAGGAACATAATTACAATACTCGAGAGATAATTGAATTCAAAATCCAGAAATTGTGTACGTATTAGCGTAGTTGTGTACCACAGATACACAAGCCCAGTAATAAGCGAACAGCGATATGACAGAGGTAAATAAATGTATTGCCTTTGAGTTGAGGCTTACAAGGACATTCGTTAATCTTAAAATAAACCTGGTTTATTTACAAAATTACAAACAGAGACATCGGCTGATTCTATAGCAATCAAGTTTTACGAAGTCAACTTGGAATAAAATTCGAAAAAGCGCCGATGGGATTACACGCTCGAATAAATACAGCCTACAAGAGATGACACGAGTTAATATTAGATGTTTCTCCGCAGGGCCTATACATTGAGATAGGCACTAGCCAGGTTCCATATTATCAATTGAAAAAACAGCTTCCACATTTTTTAAACAGAGTTTGTATTGAAACTTGGTGACAATAGCAGGATATGCCTATATCCTGAATATACTTTAAAATGTTATGGTACACAAGAATTGTAACAGTTTTGGAAATAAAATAAGTTAACATACAACAAACGTGTCGGCAACGACTAGGCCTACTTGAGCTATTGAACTTAGTTGCAAATTGTATTGAAAATTGGGGATAGGTTGGGGGGGAGAGGCTGAATTGTTAACAAAAATTTAAAAAGTGCGAAGTTTTGTGTTGCATTTTGAAAATATTTCTGTTATCGGTGAAAACAATCTACTTCGTATATTTCCTTCTGATGGAAATAAAGTGCACTGCGAACACGTTTTAGTCGAGTTCAACGAGCCATCTCGTACCTAACTTTCAAGGCAATCAACACGAACGCGTTAATTACGAAAAACATCGTTCATAAATAAGAACACGCTGTAAAGACTTGACGTTAATAAACGCAAAGGCTTTAGATGAAAAGGCGTACTGAATTTCAAATTGGATTTGTGTTTAATTTTCGATTAAGAAGATTAAAGGAAAGGCAAAAGCCCGGCACGAAGTTAAAAACAAAAAGTTGCCGATTATAAGCACAAGAAATACAACATGATCATGAACAATGAACATGCTGACGAAAAACGAGTCATGTGATAAGATAAGATGATTTTCGTTTTCCTGGAAAGTTGAATTGTTATCGATAGTTGCTATGTACATCAAAGCTTTGAAATTTCCTAAAGGCAGTGTTTCCGAGAATAGCCTGCCAAGTACAGAAATAAGTAAGCTGTCTACAAAGGGCTGAATTCGAGGACTCCTTACTGTTGGACATCTGACGAGCTAAAAATAGAGCTTCCTCGCACTCCGAACTCGATTGTGGAGGCGTTAGTGTTCTCATGTGAGAGGTAAATTCAACGATATATTTCAACAGGAGATAGAAACTGATCAGGACTGAAAATGAACTCTTTTCATTACACGATTTAGACTCAATAAAATCAAATATAGGCCTATAAATTAGCTGATAAGCATGAACAAAATACGTTTAACAATAAGAACGAAAATAGATACGACTTTACTCCATCTTTTCTCAAGTATGCTACTCTAAAGACGGTTAGACTGGCTTTGTCGGAGATTAAACTGCAAAACCTTTGAACTGCTATTTACCTTCTAATCGTGTTGTGTTGTGTCGGTGGATTAAGGTGTACATCAACCACTTTCTCTCTGCGAGCGGCAGAACCAACCTCAACGTCGTTCCTGGCCCGGATAAGATGTTGACTTATCGGCGGCCTGTGGCAGTGTAGGCGAGCATACTTACATAATAGTTATGCTGGACTTTGGTCATTGTTCGCTCGTCGATGGTGTCGGCGCATACAGGGTTGTATTGGCATGCTTAAATTTAATGTCTTCCACTGAAAATCCGTTCTGTGATTGAGTTGGTAGACTCTTAATACGAATTTATTTTATTTATTTATTTGAGTGATATGTGCAGTATATTTTCCTGACGCGCTGAATCTAAACACGTCAAAGGTAGGTACCGCAACAAATCAAATATCATCAATTTATAACAGTACCGGAATCGTTGACAAAGTTTGAAGTATTTATAAGTTAACCCTTCGCGAGTACTGGTCATAAATTAGTAAATTGATGAATCGATTTCAATCACAAAGTGTACAGATTAACCTGACTACAAGGCAGGAAATCCGCAGTGAATAGCTAATTGATGATAAAGGGAAGCTTCTTTCCACAGAATTAATAATGTTGACCTAGAACTATGCACGGTTAATAACAAACTAATTAATAATGGCAATGTAATTAATTGTCAACAATTATTGTTGGGCGGACTACGTATTCGCATCATCGCAGCTAGCGTGTCCCTCGATTGTCAAGCGCAAGTAAACGTGCACATACAAGCTAGATTAATTAAGCTTGTTTTTAATAGAGGTCCGCGCTGCATTGTTCAGAACAATGACCCATCACCTTTAAGAGACCATTTTCAAAGTAAGAATTCTACGTTCTCAGTATCAACTTAGTTTTACTTCAATTTCGTCTGAAAGCTGGAAAGCTCGCGCTAAGCATGTTTGCTGTGTATACTAAATTACTTATTCAAGAGTAGGAATTGAAGCACAGACGTGGAAAAATTGAAAGAAAACATCTACGTATCTGTTCGAAAGGTCAAAGTTCCAAGCTTGGATTTTGCAAGAAAACTCGAAAGACGAACGAAAGAACGGGATTACTTTCAACAAGTGAATAACCAATCTCTAAACTTCAGCTATGAATATTGTCTCGTTTAATCAATCTCAGTTTTTGAGAGACCGTTTTATGAGCCAAATAGAAAGATAATATTGACAAAATGACTAGCGGTTAAATGTAGTGTGTACTCACCTCCTCGCATAGTGCTATCATGCGCCGGGTACTCTCCAAGGACTGAAACAAAGAAGCACACATTAGAACCGAAAAACACAATTCTCCCTCTTAGCTTATAATAAAAGTGAAAATGTTTAGGCCTATTCTATATTATATTATATACCCGTAACACGTAGTAAACTAGCAGAGTTGTGCTAGTTGCTCCTAGTTCTAGAGATTTATTCTGGCTTCCAAAGCAGAAGGTATTTCTGTGTTTTTATCAACTCTGTAATGGACTACTGAACAATGAAGTGTGTTTAAACTATTACCCTACCTGTACTAAACTAGAATAAATGTGGATAGTTTGAAAGGTTATTTTCACAATTGTCAAAACCTAAACATAGAAAAAGTTCTGAAATTCAAAACAAAGTTTCGTGTTTGGTGGAGGTGCCGGGTCCAAGAAATAATTCATTTCGAATAATTTTACATGGTCAATAATTACTCTGTGTTATCACTCTTAACCTTCTGATATTATTGTTTCAAAATCAGATATACTTTAGAATATTAATACATGCATAAATCAATAGAAACAGAGAAATTTACACTTTATGGCATTTTTAGAGCCAAGGTAAACAAAAGTATGCAAACGTGTAAACACTCATTGAACAGGTAAAACGAAGGAAACTAAGCAGAGTTTTGTGCTGGGATAAATAACAAAGTAGTTCCACAAAAAATATTTGGTGTGTTACATGAAGTATGCATGGTTAATTTAGCAATGATTTCATTAATTGGGACAAATATGTTCAGATTTTGATGAGGTCCAATAAAATGTGACGACAACGACAAATAAGACGTAAATTTGCATACTCACAAAGTCGAGTGCGCTCATAACGAACCCATTAAACATTAAACACGACGAAGTGAAACATCACAACCCAACCTACGCGAAAGCGAGGGAATTTCGGTCTCGACTCAAGTGCTGGGCCTGTGACTGGGAGTATATCAACAAGTGGCAAGTGTATGGGAACGCAAGTGAGAGTCACAACAGAGTAGTGGGGCTCGTGTCACATTATAATCACATCGAATGTCAGCAACCCACTACGTTGCACTCTCAAAGAGGGTCTACGGTAGACGAAGCTAAAAGAGGGTGAAAAAACGAGGGTGGCTAAAGAGAAATGGTGTTAGTAAACAAATTATTTAATGACGGCGAGTGCTTTATCAAAAGATCAAAGTCGAAAATGTAATGAGAGACAATGAAGTTAGAGGGAATGTTTCATCTTTCTAGGTAATAAAAAGAGCCGATCGGCGTGGAGACCGGTTCAAAACGTTCATTCTTGTAATCCATGACATTTACAGATAACTGCAAGATCACAAGTCAAATACACACATTTATTGAGTACAGATATCATAATCGAACATAAAAACAAACTAATGTTCACGTAACAATAATGTAGGCTAGCCTATATACAATATTGGAAAACATTTAATCGCGTGTAATCAAAAGGAAATGTACTAATACATTCTAGTAAAATATATTACTTCAAATTCATCGTTGTCGAGAATAAAACCTTTCCGTGTCAAGTGTCAACGGAGAATATTTACATGGACTAGGCACCTCGTAGTCGTGCGTATGAAGAAACGGAGTCAATTGCATTCACATCCATAAGTCACTAGAGGCCCTTGTCTACTAATCACTCCCACGGTAATCACTTAAAACAGTTTTCCACTGCCACGCTCATATTCTACCACTTCCGGCGGAAATGCATGGCATCGAGTACGATCGATGAATGACACTGAAAAACTAAACGTAATGACGCAATACATACTACTTTTGTTTGGTCAAGAGAAAGGCAATAGTTCAATCAACTAATTAATCATTGCAATGTACAAAGAACACAGTACCTATGTACATTCTTTTTGCAATTGTATTAATTTAATTAATTTGCATCCGGAGTCACATTGACAAGGAAACGCTGCAGCGCTGCATTAGAGAAAGCTGCTTACAAACGGAACAATGGGTAAAAACCCCTTAGGCCCAGAGTCCACGCTCATGTACAACTTCGGGATTTTATAATACGATACGATACGATATTATGACATTGACTAATTTTCCTTAAATAAAAAAACCGTAAATTATAATCACAGTAGTGGTGATGATTTTATGTGTTATTGTTGTTGTTGTTGTTGCTGCTGCGTGGGCATATATAAATTAAATCGAAATTGGAGTCACAATATAGAATGCTTTAAATCCTCACATAAATGTAATTCATTCAATATTTTCACACTCGATGTAACGCAACAAATCTGCTTTTAACATTTTTGCAAAACAGATATCAGCTCAAAAATATTCGTTATATTCATTATCTAAATACAAATTTTCAAGCGTGATTTTGATAAGAGGCCGGTGTAACGTGTAATATTTCTCGGCTTAGGCGCTACCTTGATTCGTCTGCAGTCAGTGTTGGCCAACGTGTTGGTGAAAATGTATAAAAAGTGTAAATTTCATATCTAGTATATCTAAGGATCTCTTGTAAATTCTGTATTAGATAAATAAAGAATAATAATACGCCATACCATACCCACCAAACATATCCCAGCTATTATTTAAAACACAGTGTAAAACAACACTCTTTATTTTATAATAAAAACAACGTTTCGGAAATTAATGAAAACTATTTCCGTCATCAGGCTTTTTATGAAAAATAAAAGATCATATCATCAAAAATATATCAAAACAAACAAAGACAATAGCCAAGGTATATAAGATTTTACATTTCTCACACATGGAAGTTAACAAAAACAAGGCTTATAAACAAAAAGGCTATTTCCTAGTATTAACTAAAGGAATTAAATAGGGGAAACATAGGTACTCGGCTGGCATTTACAAGACGTGTCTTTTAATAAGAGCTGCCTCTTTCAGTTAACTTTTTTTCCAACATGGCTCTTTTAGCAAATGCCGAGAGTGTAAAAAGTCGAATTTATTAACTCTAATTAATATATAGTTTTCATTAATTTCCGAAACGTTTTTATTATAAAATAAAGAGTGGATTTCCACTTGTGTTTTAAATATTGTATCATGATTCATGAATTCTTCTAACTTTAAAACTAAAATATTCCCGCTATCTCTGACCTCTCTACGAGCCGTGCTGCTACTAATGAGGTAAAACTTGCATCTCTCGGCTCGCTGCGAATCACCAACACGATGCAATCAAACAACGAGGCAATTTCCCTACACATCGCTTTTTAGCGAAATGAGGCGACTTTGTACCTCGTCTTCCGAACGATTCGCAAAATCGATTCATCTAGTCACGAGTAGAAGCTCTTCACATCTCTAACGAAGCAATAGCTCTGACAAATAACATTTCATGCCATATGCAAATTGTGAAAATTGGTCTTATAAACAGCCCATGCACATTATTCGAGCGAGACCTGAATAGAACTGGAAATATAACGTTTTTAATAAACATAAGATAACAGTGTTGTAAAAGTCAAATTATTTGAATTTTTCTAATAATGTATTAGCTGTTCTGTTTTTCCTAAAGATCATAGTTTGTTATATTTTTGTGTTTAAAGCCACGTGGTTATGGCTGGGGCACACTACATAAATATCCTGCCTTTACCAGGCGGGACCAACTGTTGCACACCATCAAGGGCAATACGTGTAACTAGTTACAGCTTCGTAAGATGGCTTCGCATCGTGCTGAAGGTATAATAATACAACAACTAATCTAAATTACTTGCGTCCAGCTATAGCCTATCTGTAATAGTTCAAAGTTTCCCAACGATCAACCGGGATCTTGGATTATGCGGTCCTGAGGTTGGCAACGCAGGTAGGCTCAGCCAACAGGAGCTTCGATGGATATCAGACTTCGGACACGTTAAATTGATTAAACTAGGAAAAGCCATTGATGGTTGTTAAATGATCAAGCGTACGTCACTGACCGAGTACGTTATATTTCAAAGCCACTGAGCCACACGTGAGCCTAACTGAAATATCTGACTTTACCACTGAGGTACTAATTCACACCTCAAGTGCGACTACTATGTAACTAGTTCCTCAAATGTTCTTCGATGCTGACTGCCTCTCATTTTTTAACAATCATTTCTAAATTATTGATCCAATAGTCTTGAGTCTTGCCTTTCTGTAATTTGGTCAAATAGAGAGAATTAAGATCTTTGGACTTGATCGGTCCTACGATCGGTACCAGTTTTTTGGTTCTTTCAATTTAGAGTTCTAAAACTAATCGACTTCGGTTCAAAACTTAAGATTGAGTAACCTATGGTTAGGTCCTGGTGCAACAACAGGCATTATGAACGTGTCGCCTTACGATATTTAACAGTCAAAGAAAACAAAAAAAGCAGACATTACGACCATTAGACTCAAGTGGAAAGGGGCTTCCTCAACAACATGAAGCACTCGTTCCTATTCGAGCTGGGGAGATCGTACTCGCTTCTAACCGATATTTTCAGTGCAAAGGAAGAACTAACTTAAACTAGGAATCACGAACTAGTATTTACGATTGATAAGTCGGGAAACACTCCCGTTAGTGTAATTGTTATTATTAGCTAGGTGCTACAGTTAATTTAGAGCGACGATTTGTTTATATTGTTTCTACACATCATTGGCTTCCACCTCCTTATGAGGAAACCCGATTTTCTGAAATATCGTTGTGAAATTATTTTGTCGAGGTACAACTCATTTGTACGTCAAAAAGCAACAATGGTACTCTAAAGAATTCCGATTCTGAATGTGTGTAAATATTTTAAAAAATCGTCACTCTAAATCTAATCGTAGAGTATCAGAAATGATGTTTAGAACAATTTTCAAAAATCGTGCATTAATGTGTAGAACTGAGCTCTGTTCCTACTTCCCAAAAAAATGTATTTTCCTTTAGTTTAGATTACGCCCACTATTACTAAAAATGAACAACTGTAACTTTAACATCGCTTTGACGATAATAGCCTGAAAGACCCCATGTTTTGAAGGGCGACGTCATTTCTGATTAAAGGATTGCGTTTGGATGCTTAAAATGCTTACTTACGACATTTCTAAACCGTCGATGCAAGACGAGAGGCGTTCGTTGGATCTTCAGAAGTTGTCAGCTGAAAAAATTCTAAACATGTTCGTATGTGAATCCTCAAATAAAACACAACAGTGGTTACATCCAGCATTAAATATAAATCGCATGTTTGATTAGTCCAAATCATTATATACACAGAAAATACCATGTTATCCCCCTGCATAACATGCTTATATATTCACAGAAATATTATTTGTCTATTCATAAAAAAAAACTGAATAAAAAGAACTGATTTACAAGTAGATTAGTATTAGTTGTTTGTTTGGTAATTGGCCTTTGGTAAATTTCTTGTGATATTTTTGTAAGTTGTGGCCACAATAAATCATAATAATAAATAAATACACAGTAAATTATATACGCCCTGAAGATAATTCTAATTATGGTGAAATGAACTAAACAATGACTAGAAGACAAAATAAGCTGAAACGAAGAAATACTAATAAATAATTGCACGTGCAAGATTCTGGTAGCGAGCTAGAAACGCGATTTACAGCATCCCGTGTGTAACTAGCTTAATGACTTCGTCCTCGGGTGTGCATTATCCCCGAGCAAGAGATGCTACCCACACTGTTATAGCCACAACCTAGATTATCGTGAAACATGACACGTTAACGATACTCTAATAATGACGATGAGCCGTCTGAGACACTACGTTTTGAGTATCGTGTTTTAATGATGTAACCGATACCGTACGAGAGATTCATTTATAAAGAAAACTGCATTGAAGCTAGAGGGAGGTACGTATCCAATCAAACTTTGCGAGTAGTTATTGATAGATGGAGACAGTGCCACCACGCGAAGGACGCCGGTCGGTTATTCCGAGGTTCTGCAGAGCCGTCCTAGCAAAGAAAAATATAAAAATTATCCTCCCCAACCGTTTTGTCCTGCAAATGTATAGACAATTAACACACATTATTAATAATTTATTCACTAACCCGCAAAAACATGATGATCCGTTACAGACACACAATACTATAAAGGTTTGCTAATGTAGGTGATAATCTAAATCATTTATCTGGAATTTGGATTAAGAACCAAAGCTCCGTAGTCAATTTCTACTTTCGTCAGTCCTGAACGGAAATAGAACTGGTTTTTGGGGTGTTAAAACACATTCAACCGCATATTGTACCCGTTGTGGAAGTTGGGACGTCGTTTTAACAGCAATCTACTCTCTATCCAATCTACTATGTCAACTCTATTCTGTCAGTCCAGAAATTAAATACTTCGTCTCAGTCGGGGATAGAAATGGGGAGGAATTCCATTTAATTAATACCACCTACGACCTATACCTGCGAGAGGCATGCCGCAAGGATATTAAAACTTTGAATATTCGTTAAGTAGATATTTTTAAGGCTTCACATGTTGGTGAATCATAAGTAACAGATACATAATTTCAGTGTTGTTATACAAAGCTTTATTCTTCACTGTGGCCTATCATATCATTCTAGGGTGTTTATGCCAGTAACGCGGCTCGCCGGTGGGAAAAATAGGAATTAATCCAAGATGAAATCGGTGGAGTTACGTAAGTCGTCCCGAAGCCTGATTGGCTAACAACGATAACGCTTTGGACCTGCATCCCAACTATGAAACGGTGCTATTTACAGGTCTTCTAACACTGCGTCCGGACGCAGAGTACACCAAATCGAGACATCGCACGTAATGTATCAACTGGAGCAGAAGTTAGGTTCTGCTGTCAGCATCTGAACTGGTGTAACGAATAGGTGCACGCTCGAATACACACTGCGTCCGGACGCTGCAGACGCCATAGAGATACCATACTGTACGCAGAACTATAGACTGAACCACAAGGTTTACTCTGACCTGGTCATACGTAATATTTGGAAGCAAACGAACAACAATCATTTACACACACGTAAGCAAATATTAAATGTTTCATACACAACGTTCAGCTTACTATCAAGCGTATGTGTTGACACGATAGGCAAGCTAGCAAGGAACAAGAACATCGCTCTCGCAGGGTGCGTGATACCAGGGCTTGGTTACAACACAGCCACGAGGGGTTTCAACAAACAACGCGAGGAACTCCCCAAAGAAAATGTGCGTGCCAACAGATGAGAGTGGAAGATAGAGTGCACCAGTCGTGTGTGTGTTGTGCACCAGCAACAATGAGGTGGATATTTAAACAATGTAATGTGTGATTATTAATGGCCTATCTTGTTCGGCGCATGAGACTCAACTGAGGGAGGTGACTGTTGTTGAACACCGAGCTGACCCAGTGCAAAATATCTTATAGTTATTAGGAAAACGCTTAAGTCTTTCCGCGTTGTTGGATGAGCGTAATTGGTGAATTGAGCTGCCATGTGTTTTGCGGATTTTCTGTTGTTCTGTGAAAAAATCAGAACTTTGTTGAATTTTTTTTTAATTAATTCAAATTAAATAAAAAATTAACTTTATTTTTTTATTCATCGTAATTTTAAAAGGAAAAAATCGTAATATTGAAATTTTCATAAGAATATTATTCGATTGCACACACAAATTTTTACACGATATATTAATTCTTAAAATTAAGTTCTGTGAAAAAAATCATTATAATCGGATAAAGCATGTAGGTGTTATATAAGCAGAAAATTTAAAAAATCGTAAAATTGCGATTTTCAAGAGAAATAATTTTTTGATTACGCTCAAATTTCACACAAATATATAAATTTATAAAATTAAAGTTCTATGAAAAAATCATTACAATCAAATAAAGCATGTAGGTAGGCCTAGGTGTTATAAGTCAAAGACATTTCTTAGAAATCGAAAAAAAATCGTAAAATTGCGATTTTCATGAGAAATAATTTTTCGATTGCGCTCAAAAACGTGGCAGTTCTTACTTCAGAGATTTCGAAGGCCTCCATAAAATTTCATCGCAATCGGAGTATCGGTTTAGCCGGAATCGTGTTAACAGACAGACAAAAATACAGAAAGAAAAATAATAAAAAAAAAAAAAAAACATTCCGGATTTTTTTTCTCCAGTGTAGTGAAATGGAATCTTCGCTTCGCTCGCTTCGCTCGCTACGCTCGCTACGCTCATCCAATAACCAATTCCCACATAGTTCCTTTTAAGGACATTTTGTAAGATCGGGTAAGTTTTCCAATATTAATTACTAGAAATTTAACAAGGTACTATTTTGTGAAAACTTCAAAAGAATATAACGTTCCCGTCGAAATCAGAAGAATCTCCATTTTCCTATTTTATATTTGGTTCATTATTTTCACATGATATTGTTAACATTCAATTTGAATATGTTATCAACATTATTGTCTCCCTTGTTGTTGTAATAGTACTACTATTTAAAACTTTACTAACTATAGTACATCATTATGTCTGCATTTATGTTACAAGTTTTATTTAGTTGTCCTTTGTAAATCAGTTTAACTGAATAGGATAGACGTTAAATAAATACACACAAACATAAACAAACATTACAATATAAACACAATTCCCTTGTAACTTATTAACATTCACCATTTTTTCTGTCTGAAATATAAAACCAAAGTTCCGGTTGTTGGGACTTCGTTATTCCCAGATAGATACGGATTTATATTTTTTAGAATACCTTATCTATTAAATATTTATTTTGGATCGTTAACTTTTCAGAAACTTGCAAAGAGGAAATGGAACTTGAATTAGGTTTTTAAAACTGTGCTTTTCAGATTCACAGTCGAAACACATGCATGTATAGGACGCTGCACTGACTCTGGTAGTCGTTCTCTCCTTGACCCGGCTTTTAGCGCTCTGAGAGGATTATTATACATATTTTATGATTTGGATCTTCTAGTTTGCCATGACTTTTTTATATTGTTTTATGCTTTAACCTACGAAAACGGCCTCCTAGCTTGCCTGAAAGATAGCCCAGTTTATAAGTAGGTTATACCGTCTCAAAGATGTCAAGTCCTACCATGTATTTGACTTCTTGACACGACAAAGTTGTACATCCGGGTTGCACACGTTTCCTCCTCGTTTTTCTTCTCCGTCAAACTAGTTTATCTATCGACTCGATAAGTATATTTGTACTGCACGTATGAATCGTTAAACGATTCTAAAATTGTATTTTCGAAGTTTTTGTATATTGTAGGTCATTTTTGAATTATGTTCAAAGAAAACTCATCACATTTTAAAATCGCATTAGCATTATCATTTTCACGTACTCTAAACGTGTCAGTTTCGGCAACATTATCAATTAGTTAGAATTGAAAGGTAAATGGTTTAATGTATGTAAAAAAGAAAAAAAAATATTGAAATTGAATTGAATTGAAGGGGAATAGTTAACAAAATTAATTACTGAAGAATACTGTAGTCATAATTCAAAATATGTCGCTAATAATAATGAATCATAATCCTAATCCTAGTGGTCGTCCTTGTTGTGGACATCAGTAATAAAACTAATTAGCGTGTAAAACAAGATCTAGAATTCAACGCGAGTTCGGAATATGTGGCCACTTCGTCGAGGAACTATATAAGCCCCTGTTGTTTGCTCGCCGAGTTGTTTTCCCCGAATAGAGAGTAGAGAGAGGGAGCGCACGGATCAAGCGCACAGCCAGAGCCGCCGCGAAATGTCAAAGTGTGCCTGCTCTGCACAACACACTGTATACACACGGCGAGTCTAAACCGTGGTTCAGCTTCAATTAAAACTCTCATTCTCTCTCCCTCTCTCCCTTTAATTAATAATTCATTTATAACAATGTAACTCGAAGAGACTAACTTGAAAGCCCTTCAGACACAAAGCTTGCTGAGTTGCTGAACAATGCATAATAAACCCCTTAAAGAAAACATTTCACCCGTCAAAAACACAACATTTCAAACGCTACCAAACTCACTCACTCTCACACCAATACTCACATACTCTCTATATGGTATTGGGCTCACTTTTATTTCCGATGATTGGACAACTTCAGTCCGCTAAATTATAAGGGCGAAAAATTATTCAAGTGCAGTGAACAAGCGATTAGGTTATAAACGAGATACCAAATACCGTTAATGTGATGATCAAAGTAAATCGAGACATCAATTAAAACCAATTTAATTAAAGTTTTACGTTTGTTTAACATATGTGAACGTTATTTACTGTACTCACTCGGAAACCTGCATCTTCCCACAACTTGTGGAGTATAAAAATATAAAACTGAACTAACTAAACCAAACCAATCTCAGATCTTGGATCTCACATAGATCGAGGACTATGACCTGAGGACATTAGAGGGACATATGGGGCACTGTATTACGAGCAGTTTGGATATACGTTAATTAGAAAACTTAAATGATTAAACGAATGGTGAATTGTGAATAGTAATATGAGAGAATGAACATTAAGTGACTATAGCCCACATGAGGCTAAATTATTCGAAGAGAACCGAGCTAGACGATATAATGATAAGAATCGAACATAAGCCAGTGATATTGGTAAGATGGCTTCACCAATCCGTGCATCCATGCAGCTGAGAGGAGGAAGAATGAAGCAGCTCCTGGGACCGGCTAATCGCCATACAAATCCAGCGAGCTTCACGAAACCCACTGGAGCACAATGCCATTCACGTTACATCAAATTAATTAGGTAGACGATATCCAGGATATTGAAGAAATCCAGGAAATATAATTCTCCAGATCAATATACTAGTCCCTTGCCGTAAGGCTTAGACGGATTCAATACGAGCTACGTCCGGATACATAGGTAAGAGATGTGTGGGACATTTTCATAAGTATTTTTAATTTAAAAATTAGTCCCTCCCTGAAAGTCAGTTCTGAAAGTGACAATCTCAATACAAATATATTTTATATATTTAAGAGACACCGTCTAACAATGTTGACGCCATACACACAAATATTGGAAACATGAGGTAAATCAAGATAATAAGCAATATGAGCATATTAGTATTCTATACAAAGTTCTTTGTGAAATGTTACGTTTCTCGTTCGTACCGCTATGGACGACATTGAAAATAAAAGTTGAGGGTGGGAATGGTGTATTGCTAGATATTATCGAAGCTTTTATATACAAATGTATTCATGACGCTTTCACTTTGGAATCAGATAAATAAACCTCTCGGCTCTCGCTCCACTCTGTAAAGCGCCAATTTAATGTATTTTTTCACAGTTTGACATGAAAGAAAGAATCAACACCGATCTCTATTTCAGTTCTCTGCATCGAGTTCTTCTTTGATTTCCATATTACATTCAAACACACAAACGCTCTGAAATCTAGTTTTCACAGAATTTCTAAAATAGAAGACAACTCTTGAACGACAACGGTACAGCTATAAATAATTTCTCTTTTTAATTCCTTGCATCGACCGCTCATCATGTTGAAGAGCTGTAACTAGCCAAATAGACGAGGATCGATCTCCAGCCAACCGTTCAAATGACATATTCATAGAGATGGGACGTCATATGTACTGCACGGTCAAAAGAGTCGAGTCGACCATGTGTGAACGTACCGTCTTTGACGACACGACGAGGCGGAGGAGAACACACAGTATATGAAGTCTTGAGTGTCTCCCGTATTGTGACTATCACCCTCTCTGGCTGGATTCAAAGCGCGACCCGGCTCGTTTAGACCGACTATCTAGGACTCGGTACAGAACTTAGCGCCCCAACGGGTCAGAGACACAACACAGAGGCAAAGTAGTGTAAAGCCTCGTCTTCAATCACACGATAGTCTTGTCTTGTGTCTCTGGAGGCAAAGCGCGACTCGCCTCGTATTTGACCGTTTAGTTGTGTCTATCGCGGGGTGAAGAACTTCACGCCCCGACACACCGGGTCAAAGACACACACAACCGAACAGAGGCAACGCACGGGACACCGGTGTATGGATGACATCAGATGGAACGAGGACGATAGACCGTAAGAACATAAAACAACCGATGTAAAAACACCCTTTACATTTATTTTATGGAATAAATCAGGTTGCCAACATTGAGGTTGCTTTGAAAAGCACCAAATCAAATAATCGCCCTAAAACTTCTAATAGTAATAATAAATAATACTTGATATAAAATATACCCGGAATGGTCAGTACAAATACATCGCAAGAGCCAGAGTACGACATCGTTGAAATTTAAACGTGTGTTTTACTGCCTGAAGATAAAAAGTCTTGAGCCTACAACTAGGGAGTCACCATTTGACACAGCTTCACAGTTGAAATATCATCGATGCCTTACTTTGTTACTCGATTTAATGGTAATTGGCTCATACAACTACAGGAAGCGGTTCGGTTATATTGTTTCCTTCACTGAACTACTATATACGGTTACCTTGTAGGTTATAACGTGAATGTTGGTGAGAGTAATTAAAGTGAGATGTCGCTTACGGCAAATACCATTAAATAATTAGTTACGGGTACAGAAGACCTGAGCAAACAGTACGATTCAGCAGAGATCTAAGTTGTTGCCTTAAACCAACGTTAACTAACATCCAATTCACGTCAACACTCAGTGTGTTCAATCATAGGAATTGACTAAGTACATGATGTTGGGCGCATAGTCGCAGATAAATAGATTCCGAGTTTCTGCACAATGCAACTAAAAACTTGTAAACAGTACTTAACTAGTGAAGCACACAGCACACATGATAACACAAATCTGCGTACGCGCATTTTTTACTTTTTATCATAGCCCGTGATAAAATATATTAAGATCCAATATATTTGAATATATTATTATAGCGAGCTAGTATACGAAACAGAAATAGTTCGGAAATAAAATATTAATTAAATAACTACTATCGCGTTTTCACAAATGATTTCTCGAAACTTCCAAAGTGTTATGTATATTTATTATAGATTATGGCAAGAGATAAGCTAATGCGTAAGTTTGGAATTTGAATGCATGTTGATTGTTGATAGAACACGACGGTGATAAACCAAAGATACCAAACCAAATATATTAGGGGACAATACAGTGGTATGTTAACAAACTGCTTGTCAGAAAGGGGTCGTATGTTATTTGCGCATACGTGCCTTGTAATAATTATTCAAGCACAGCAACGGTTTGATCGGCATAGCTCTACTTGACCTGATATACACATCCCCGTATAATCTCCCATGCATGTCATTACACTCGAACCATCACAGACCAGTAGATAGGCGGCTAGATTTGCACGGTAGTTGCGATTCGAAATTGCACGTTAAAAAACATCAAAAAGTGTAGGAATATAATTATAATATTCATTGATCTGCTATTATTCCATGCTATTATCATAGAAGGGAAATATATGCTGAATAGAAAAGCGATGTGATCGGATGAACAAATTTATATACGCGTTACACAAGTTTTAACTTTTAGAGCAGACAAAATATAGCAATTACAAGGTGCAGATGTATAACTTAAACCATATCGAATTCTGAGCTTCATCTGATTGCCTTACGTATCCGTATATCAAGGATATTTTATATATTGCGTGTGATAAAAGACAAATTTTTATGTGACACTTGCTGTGGGGTACAATTTATACTGTTCGTTTGTTTGTTGAGACAAGAACGCCAAATAGTGCTGTTATTCTGTCAGCATTTAGGACTATACCTAATGACTGATGAAAAACTTAAAACAACATTATGTCAAAGTCATAACAGCAATCGAACCTGCAACATAAACTTGAGTTGTATGCATTTATTGTTGCTTTTTTAATTCGGCATTATGGAAACATTATCCGAAAGTGACACGAAAAACTTAGTCACGTGGAATTTAACAAGTGTATAATAATTGCTGTCGTACAGTTATAGTACACACATTTAATAAATAGGCAAGAGTAAAGATGTTCAGAACGCATGCGCACAGAACTTTTGAAGTATGGGTAAAGTTAGCGCAACAACTACTTCGAACTAAGTTCCGACGAATACAAGTTAGAGTGTGAACCAGCTGATGCAGGGCAGCAAGCAAAGAAGAAAGAAAACTTCGTCGCCATTCTTTGTCCACCGCATTCGAGTTGGTTTGAATTAAATATGTGACGTCCAAATCGACGCTAAGTGTTCTTGCAAACAGTTCCAATTAAATTCATTACATAATTAACTCAATACGAACGAGTTGTCAAGCGCATTATTTATAATCGAACGAATATATTGAAGTTGAACCCTCCACGACATGTTGTTCAATGTTGATTGTAGGAAACCATCGCAGCTGTGTATGACTTCATATAGAATAATTTCCCTTGGTAATCTCACCACAAGCAGTGTTAAATACAAGCATTATTCAAGATCGGTACCTATATTATATAATCCAACTATATGCACAGTCCTCTCGTCTGGCCCGGGTAGAATTGGCCCAGAGAATGGCTCTTGCTAATCGTTAAAAGGCGATTCAAGAGAAAGGTCCACCTCGCAAACATCAGCTAGCTAGAGCGGAGTATATAATTACTCCCGAAACTAGAGCGGCTCTGGCAATCGTCGTCGGGACCTTGCCCCCTCCTTGACGACCCGCGACGATACAATGACACAACGAACGATGAAACGATGACTGACGCGACGTGAGAAACCCCCTTCCCTCCCTTACCCGTTGCTGGTTCTGAAAGACTTTTGGGTACCTCACTCCCCACTCCCCTTAGGTAGAGTGGTGCTTATGACCTAAGGGTTGACGCGCCTTAATCCAAATCAACTAATTAACAAAAAAAACTACATCCTGGTCACGAGCGCTTAACAAAACACCAGCACAAACTAGAGATTGACATACTGGTAAGGAAGCTTATTTGTTCTTTATGTACCGGTAAATCGAAAATTTGTTACTACTGCTGGATGACGAAATGCAGTGTAAACAGCTGGAAATTATTGAAACACCTCACACACACAATGAATAAGTGATGTTAACAGGGCTCGAAAATACCTGCAGCCCCGCAGCCTCGACCCAAAACACTCGGGCTGCCAGTTCTGTGTTCCATGCAGCCCGACGGGCTGGTGTGTGTTTTCCTAAAATAGCATAGAATAGTTCATTTCCTAAAATCGAAAATTTCGTCTAAAAGCATTAATCTCACAAGTCACAACTGTTGACACGATATATATTTAGTAGGGGTGTGCGAGTACCCGAAATTTTCAGTCGAGTCGAGTATTTGCTACTGGAAATCGAGTATTGAATAAAAAACAAGGGATTTGGTGGAGGTGCCGGGTCGCGCGCGAGTGTATATAAACGAAAAAAACGTAATGCATTATTGGCGCTACCTTACCAACCCCGATTTGCGTTAATAGTACGCCTAGTCTATTGATATAAATTGTTATTCTTTATTGAAGGAAGTTTTGAACTTCTTCAGGCACAAAGAATAAAATGTCACTAGGAATATAATATTTATAATAGCATTTTGAAGAGATATCAAATTACTGAATTATATTTCGTAGCCTAGCTCTAATAGCAATTTGTGCTTGATCATTAAAATTATATAGAGATATTATATTACAATTTTAAATCAATAAGATGTTACTCTGTCTTCACTTTTGGAGCCTAGATACAGACTAAATCAATAAATAAAATTAACATTGTACATGTTTTATTAAAAGTCAAAGAGTAATAGTGACAAAAAAATTAAATACTCGGATTCGACTCGAACTCTAAATCAGGACTATCACACCCCATTATTTACAAATTAACAAATATAAGCTGTCTCATGCATGTGAGACATTTGAAGACGAATTTTTCGAGCAGCCAGTAGCCTAGTAGGCTAAAAATTATCTCTACGGCCTATTAACTTTTTATTCGCCTTAAGCCTTTGTGGCTCGGTCACGCGGTGATGTCGGTGATGGCATTGGCTCTTTATTACAGAAACAAATTAACAGTTTACATACATTTTTGTAAGTTCAAATATGAAGTAATAAAACATAAATAATAGTAAAAAAAAGGTCAATTCAATTCTTAACAGGGCTGCAAAACGTTTTCGACACCTGCTGTCTAAAAGTCCTAATTTCGAGCATTGTATGCTAACTTTGATAATATTCCTTGCTGTGAAAGAGATGGCCTTGGTGGAGGTGCCGGGTACGTAACATGTCTCACGAGAAACGACAAAGTGTGGTCACTTTCGTGTTACGAGGGAAGAAATAACGAAACATCATACGCGAGATTTGTAACACTATCGTCTGATTTTAAATTAACACTTTTAAAAGAGTTCAATACAAAATTATTTAGACATCTCTACAAACATTTATTATCTATTTATTATTATTATTATTTATTTATTATCTAAAGAAGCGATGACTTTCACAAGAAAAACCTAATATTAAACTCATATTCGAGTAAAACTGACGTAAGATTTTTTAAAAATCTAAGTGGATGTCGATCGCAACAATTGCAAATTCGCAAAAGAGATTTGAAATAATATTTTGTGAATAAATTTTAAGATAAAACACAATTCATAAAATGGACTGATGATGAGAAAGTCAACAAGAAGCAGATGGCTGACAGGTGCGGATCCGAAATATGTACATGATATTGACACATGATATACACAATGATATTTGATCATCGTGACAAGACTGACTAGCGACTATTGGAGCCCTTTTGAATAACGGAAAACAACTTTGAAGTTTGCACCATCCAATGTGTGGAGGTCCTACAATAATACTTTCGTAAAGTACGCATTGAAGAATAAAATGTGTTTTCGTATTTTCCCGTGTGGTCTGTCTCAGAGGACTTAGCAGCCCCACGCACCGTGTGCAGGGGGCTCACGGGGTAAGAGTGGGCGACGCCCTATATCTCACAGAGTCAACAAGTGGGCGGATATCATTCAACAGTCCACAATTATGCAATAACCAAGACGCAAGTGATACTGTTGACTTTATTACCGACCACTTACGTCCAGCAGTAAACGCCGCACCTATAATAGAGCCTATATTTAGAGCAGAACCGGAGGTCACCATCTACACGGGGCGAAGATTAGCTTTGCATTCGCTCTGAAGACATCATAACCACCGGCTAACCTACCACTCAAGATAGTCAGTGTACCTAACCATACCTACATGTAGTCACGTACATGATAGAGTAAACAGTATAGAGTCCGTTTCTCCAAGTCCAGCCCGCAAGCGATAAGGGGTTGCGGCAAACAGGGGCGACTCCTACCTCACGAGTCCAAGTGCGGATATTGATTTGCAGAAAGCAATCCAAGGAATTGAGAAGTAAATACTCACGTGAGTGAAACTTCGTTGACTACAATTCAGAGTTTCGAATTCAGCCAATTAGTGGCTAGACAGAAACGCGCACCTATAAAATAAAGATATAGGGCCGATCCGAGGTTGGCACACTCGGTCGAATAGTTTCAGTGCCGCTCAGTGCAGAATAAAAGCACAGGCTACAAGGCACTAATAGTCTTTGAAAACTTAATCCCTGTAGAAATGTTGGGCCTACTTTAACATCTTACACAATCTTAACCAGCCAAGTTATTATTTGTCTCCAATGTTGACGTTTATTGCAAATATACTCTCCTCTCACATAACCGTGCATATGCATATGGAAGTGTTTGCTATACGGAGCAAGTCTGGACGACAGAAGAGCGGTTGTCGCATAGTGGTCGAAACTTTACGGTTTACATGCGCATCGTCTTCAAAAGCCTAGAAATCAGAGTCTACGTAATCATGTGGTTGGTCTGTGCGTCGACGACCAAGGAGTAAAGGAACGTCTTAATGCCCGTTTAACAAGACATCCGATCCACAGGTTTGCGGGTTTATATCCTCTTGCATTCCCGGACAAGAAATCGACCACACGGCCACGACATTAGACCTATAAATATCCGATAGAGCTGTGGCGAGGAGATATTGAACTTGAGTTTGCTAAAGCGTGATATTACATGCCTGAATGTACAATAAATCGCGGAGATCTATGCAAGGAGTTAGAAAAGCATTCCAATTAATTCGATTATTCAACTTATTTCGCATAAAATCGTAAAAACACGATAGAATACAAAATGGACATTGTTGTTACAGTCCAATTTTATATGTCAGTGAACTCCCGAGAGACTTCGATGGTAGTTTGTTTGGTCCAAGCAATTCACATAATACAACGAAGGTAAGAGGAAAAATAAGCGCAGACGGGGAGATTTCTTAGAGAAAGAGAGAAGACACGATAGTGACCTACCTAGTAGGGACCGAATCACCTGCAGAACGATGTAGCTTATCAGTAACCTTTCCTCGGCGATTCAAGTAAGAAATACAAAGAAAGCAATCAAGTTTTCTTCGAAATACAATTATACGAAGCAGCCTGCCTTTACCTCGTTAAAACTTATACGTGGATACACAGAGTATTGCACAAGTTTCAAGAGCATGATTAAAAAAAAGAGGTTCATCAAACAAAGGAAGTCGGCGTTTCTTTGTTGGTATTGTTTAATGTTATAGTATAAGCTAAAGACTTTTATGGATGGAGTTATTTATATCCTACGCGCAGTTGTATGTACATATTATGTGAGTGTGAAATAATTTACTTTTAAAAAAAAATACGCGTTAACTTTATACCTAGCCTACAGCCATTAGCATGAAGTAACACAAAAAGTAGGAGTTTCCAATTAAAACATACAAACAGCCTTTCTTACAACCATAGTCAATTATTCAAGAGAGGTTAAAAATAAAACGAGCTTTGTGGTGAAGCAATCGATTCGTGTCCGTTCCGTTTTAAACGCGGTAAACAACTTTATTGACTATCGTCTTCAATGATAACGAAAATACACACAAATTACATTCCAATCTTGGTAAGTTGATCTTTGGGGCGGAGTTTGAAATATATTGAGCACATAGAAGTAGAAGTGGGAAGCCATCCATCAACGACAGACAGGGATAAGTTTGTAGTTCGAAACCCTGTTCATTGGTTCGAAGACGCGAACCAAATTGACAGATGACGAGACATCGAAAACTAAGGAGCGACCACCAAACAAACAGCAAAGAATTCGTTGTTGTTTTTGTAAGCCGAGTCTACGTCTTGCGCGCTCGAACTGTGCAAAAATCAATCGAGTTTCGAGCTTCAGTCAAACAAAAAGTTAAAACGAGCCATTGCGTGGCCGGCGATTGCTTTCCACGCCTTTTATTATGGCTTAGTCTTCAAACGATTCCGTGTTTCGAACAAGTCAGGCAATTGTCTTTGAAGTGTCAAACGCACATAAAAGGCACAGTTTATCAACTGGCTTTTTCCTGAAATAAAAAAGCGCAAAAAATACCTTCCAATACATCATGAGTTACAATACTTAAAAAAGATGCAAAATTAGTATTGTGAGATGATTAAGTAAAATCCAAGGTTGCTTATTATAAAAATTAAGTAGCATCCCAGGTTTTATATTTTAATAAAAAATACAGTAGGCCTATAGGCCAGGTAAAAATATTAAATTCAATACTCTGAACTTATTAACTTGAAAGTTTCACCAATTTGACACTACAAATACAAAACAGCTTATTAAATTTCAATTTTCCATTTTTGCGCAGTAAGAGAGGGTGTAAAGATAAATATATATATTACAGAATACAATCGTGAGGTTATAAAAGGTATTTAATACCCTGCAGTTAAAAATGATCGCCTTCATTCCCATATAAAATGCAATAAATTGTCTTACTATGGACTGCGCTAGAGCAAAAACATGTCGCGGCAATAAGGAAGTCCACTAAGTCCCATGGGAGTTACACCTGTGGAGCCAGAGCGACGCCGCCGGGGGACAACATTGTGCGCGACCACTGTGCTAATGATTCTGCCTGCCTACACACCTTAATATTCCGGCAATACCGATACACACAGTAAACACGAGCCTGTAATTCGCAGTTGATCAGTGTTGTAGGTTTACAAGTTACAACGATACCAAAAAATCGAACTCTAAAAAAGTACAGTTGTTAGCCCGGTTCGATAAATAATGCCATTTTGGATTTCAGAGAAAATTCAACGTCATTTGCAGATTTGCACTTGTTAAAAGTCAAAGAAGCTGGACGATGAGAACAACCTAATGTATACTGCAAGCTCTAAGTTGTAAGGGTAGAACTTTTGACGACCAACAATAACGTAGTTTTAGTCACTGCAACTATACAGGATAATGAAAGTCTGACATCCGGCTTTATTGTCGATCACACAGAATAGAAGCATCTATCAAATTGAATCATTTACATGGTAACTTATCACACCATTTCGAAGGATTTCTACATATTTCGAGAAAATTGCTTATAGCGACCCTTTTGAGTTATAAAAGATTCAGCCAAAATCTATGTACCTCACTTGAACCATCAGCGATAATGAAAGATTCCTGTTATCACTTAAAGAATTCTTCACTTCACTTGCAATACATTTTGCACTCTAATAAAGAAATAAGCTTATGGACTGGGTGACGAGACGAGACGAATAGACTAATAGAAACGACGCGCGAGTCTGAAAGAGATCGTTACTAGAAAATATAAAAGGGGTACATTATTATAATGTTTTGTTAGTCATAGTGCACACACTCGACCCATTCTAACGCGTAATCGGTTTTCACCCTGACGACTATTGACGCTCACGTCACCCACGGCACGCACGCACAACAAGTGGTCGCCATGAGGACAGACCACCCGTCCTTGACCTACCTCAACCTCCTTGGCGTGGACGGCGGGCGACAAGATATCGCCACATCTCTCGACCATGCTTGTGGTGCGGCTGCACGCGTCACCTGCCAAACACTGACTGACACGACGGACACGACGCCCTCCCTCCCTCCCGCCCGGGCCTGGCCGTCACCCCTGGCAACCTCATGTGCCCACTTAGATCACCGACGACGCCACCGACGCTAGCTCGCTACGTGCTGCATGGCCGAGCGCAACCGACGGCAAAACATACGCCACAAACATTTATGAATGAGTGAGAAAAGTATTGAAATGCCACAGCATGGCGTCGCCGAGTCTCGACTCTATTCCTTCTTGTTTTCTCGGTGTCTTCTTCTGCACTCGCGCATGAAACCTAGGCGGTCACGTACGCCGAGAACCCAGCTATCCTCCGGGGAATTCAGGGCATTGCAGTAATTAATCTGTCGTACGTTCACTGGCTGCGACGTACGTATATCGCAAAGTGCACATATAGAAGCCAGGCAGTCATACAGGCAAGCACACAACAATATTCAACACATAATAATAGTTGCCTAGTCTATAGTTGTCTATAGTTGTGATTGATCGCCCACTTTATCCTCACACATCCACCGATTCAGTAAGATGGCTCCCCAACCGTTAGCACTATACATAACCTGTCAGTCACTTTACGGGTACACTGTTGAAAAAATCGTCAAATTACTGCAAATGTTTATTAGTAAATTTACTGCACGTATTCATTTTTTTTAATTTACTGAAAATGTTGTAGTAAACTACAATTAGACGGACAAATGCAGTAAAAAAACTAATCAAATTAGCTTAAGTTGAATGCACCATCAAGGAAAATTAAGACAACGACTTCTTAAAATAAATGTTATCACAGTCTGGAACTTCGACGAAACTAATATCAAATATTTTCCTAGACAAATAGTTAATCAAACGAGTTAATTGTTGCAAATAAATACCGATTTTCTGTGAATTTACGGCAAATGATCACTTTATTCTACGGACATTGTTTTCAGTGTTCTTACTGCATATAGTAAGAATATCATCAATTGTCAATTGTTAGTAAACTAAACTATTTCACCAATCAAATCATCTACTTTCTGTAAATATACGGCAAATGTTGACTTAAATAAAATAAATAATAATAAATAAAAATATAATTTTGCAGCTTGAAATAAAATGCGGGCCGAACCAATAATTCCTCAAACAGTGAATCATAAATTGATCGGTATGGTTCTAATATTCAACTTTTTAGGTCGTTAAATGTACTTCTATTGGAATAATATTCACTTAAAAATGGACAGTTATAGCAGACTTTAAAAGGACGAGAATTCGTTCCTGAAGGGTAGATAAATATCACTTGGCAGACCGAAACAATTATCCCTATATGAAATTCTAACAATCGCCCAATATGGTTCCAATCTTCACCATTTAAGAGTTGTCAAAGTAATAATGTAATCATATTTTCATAATATTCTCTTACTAGTGACCAGTTAACAGCGTTTAAAAGAACGGTTATTCGACACAGAAGAGTAGATTAATATCTTATATCACCATGCATGGCGGATTTCCGAAAGGACGAAATTTCGACCCCGAGGAGTACATTAATAATTAATATTAATTATATTATAGGCCTATCGTTATATTGTTATATAATATGACCAGGAATCCGAAACCCTACTTTTCGTATTGAATTTCTCATTTAAAACATAACTACATCTCCCAACATGATTCACTACAGACGAGGTTCAGGTATACGGTGTCTTGGTGTATTGGGTTTATCGACATGGACAGTGTATAGTCTCTCTCCAGGTGTACCAGGTTCGAGCCTCGCTGACTTCCGAGATTTTAATACCATGAAATTTATATGTAATAATAATCTCTGTACTAGCTATCAAATGATGCTTGTCTCTCTTACAGGAACGTTCGTTATCATAGTTTAATTGTTAAATTAAATAATTGTAATGCTCCATTAATCCCACTACAGGAGGAGAAATTTCAACCTGACGAATACTAAAATAATATTCGTACGGGTCGAAATTTTTTGCTGGATCATGTAGTCGAATAACAAAACATATGCCGTAAAATTACGGCATGTGGACTAGATTTTGAATTGCCAATATTGAGTTTAAAAACGGAATAAAATATCGTATTAATACTGAATCATGAAGTAAGAAAAATAAACATTTGCAGTAAAATAAAGAAATCGGACTTGCAGTAGAAAAAACTGGAATTAGTTAGTAAGCAGTACTTCCAACGACATTTGCAGTAATTTGACGAAAATATTTTGAACAGTGTATGCCAGGACTCCTGAACCGCATGTTGCTCAGTATACTTCCAGTATATCAGTCAGTAAGAATATAGACCCCTTACATGAGTTATCAAAATCATTGCCATCTGTCACATCATCGATTAAAGTCGTGGTATAAATTCTAGCTATCCGTAGGTTTGTATATAACACTTGTTTGGGACTATCACCTGCGATGTAGAAGATATTAAACCCAGGGGAAGAATGTTAGGCTAGACTCAGCCATTAGCGAATCTACTGAGACACCAGATACCGCGCAGTTGAAAACAAGGGGTCGCCCACGCTACAATTCCAAGAAGAGGATCTGGGAATGTGAGCGCTCTGACACGTTAATCGATCAGTGTACAATTATTATAAGGTCAAAACCATATACATACGGACAAAATGTGGATTGTTACTAGTGTAGGTCTATATACTGAGAAATAAGGGTGTGCGAGAATGCCGGTGAAGATTAACATGTCATGTCTTCGTTTGAAACTTGACACACATAATACTATTTTAAAGACAGATTTATGAAATGATGCAAACCTATAGATAGCCTTTCACTAAGAAGTTGTCTATACGGAATGTATTGTAAAACGGCATAAAATATTTACTTCATTAAATGGTATACCATACAAAAATGCAAAAACTTGCAAAAAAAGGGGCCAAGCCGAAAACGAGGAAGATACAAGTGGCTCAACTGCATAAAGTGGTGAGATCTAGAAGTGTGGCCAACCCATTATTTTGTTTAAAATAATAAATATATTTATTAATTATATAATAAATTAATAATAATATATCAATACTATAATTATGAAATAAATATATTAACAAAAATAACACAAACATTAAATAAATTTATTGAAACATTTACATGTGGAAATACGAAAATTAACAGACGCCATTCAAAATTAAAAGCTTGGTCGATGAATTTTAATTTGGTTGTCTTTACCAACTAACCAAAACATAACTTATCCAAATCCATCGACCAAGCTTTTAATAATTTTGAATGGCGTCTGTTAATTTTGATATTTCCACATGTAAAGTTTTCATAATTAATTAATGTTTATGTTAATATATTTTTTCATAATTATAGTAAATAATAATATGGATATTGATGTATTATTAATTTATTATATAATTAATAAATATATTTATTATTTTAAACAAAATAATGGGCTTGGCCACACTTCTAGATCTCACCACTTTATGCAGTTGAGCCACTTGTATCTTCCTCGTTTTCGGCTTGGCCCCTTTTTTTTTGCAAGTTTTTGCATTTTTGTATGGTATATCAATATTTTTTTAGAACGTACACGGTATGGATGTTAGCATCCAAGTAGAGAAAATTACTTTATTTACAATGATTCAAAATAAAATCTCACTCATTGATAATTAAAAGGTTTGAGCATCGCAGTTATAAATAAAATAATTTGTTTTTTTGCATTATCTAAGCTTCCGGTCATCTAATCCAATTACCGTTTGTCAAGCACATGGCCATTGAGATGACTGACATCGATGCAATTTGGCTTCTCTAATATTATCCATTGAGGGCCACAAATTGATACATAATTCGTCAGCCAGCCAGCCTAAGAAGAAAGTTATTTCGAACGATCTTGACGTCTCAATAACTTCTAGACGCGTCATCAGATCGGGATGAAACTTGAAATGGGTCATCTCATAGTAAAAGCCCATCGATTGAAGCAAGTTGCAGGTTTTTATCTCACATGGTTTCGCGTCGGCGACACCGTGTTAAGTGCTAATGTAGGCGTGCGGTAATAGGCGCTAGTGGAAGCGGAGCCGCGCGTGGCTTGGCCCGGTGCGCTTCCGCGCACCTTGATACACTTTAATAGTCGGCAATGATCTGATTCATCAAATTTAAAAAATGTTTATAATATGTAAGGTTTGATTTACTAGACCTATATTTTAAGTAAGCATATCATCATTCCTAAATATTATAATATCAGAATAGAGCCTAACCTTTTCATTTGAATTTTGAGATACAAGTAGTAATATACAAAAGTCAAGTACGCAGTTACCTCAGTCAAACAGATTTAAAGGTGTACTGACTTGCAGCATAGACCTCATAGGCCATAACGGTCAAAGCTTAAGAAAAGCAATAGCATAATTAACTGGCTAACGGCCATAGGCGCAAATCAATCTCCAACATACGAGTTAGTAAAGTGTAATCAATAAAGAACAATTCAAATAGCAACTAACAATATAGAACACAATCCGATCAAGATGACCACGCCTACGCCAAAGTAACTGAATTAGTCACACTTGGGAAAATACGATCCTGCGATTGTGTTGTTGTACATGTAAATGTTAAGTGTTTTATACTTAATACGCCAGTCGAATTCCTTACACCCACGAAGAGTAAGCAGCTTATACACACACAGCTACCGAGTTCACAAACAACTCTGACGTGGGTGAAGGTGGTGGGGTTTTCGTCGGCCTACAAGAAATGGCCGGGTTCGTTTCTTTTAAATATATTTTATATCATGGTAGATATATAACTTATGGTAAGCACATAGATATGATAGTAGTTTGATGAAACTTTTATAGCAGGTTTAATAAATAAATAAATAAATATCTAAATAACAAGATTTTAAACAATATTTCGACAACTTATCAGTCATCTTTCACGGGTTTTATTGACGGGTATATATAACAACAGTACAAGAAAGAGAAACAAAATAAATACTGTTATCTCAATGTGACGACTGATAAGTCGTTGAAATATATTGTTTAATTAGAATCTTGTTATTTATTTATTAGATGCAGTGTAAAGTCCAATAGAGTAATTACACATAGATATGGTTGGAGCTAGGAAGTGGATTATTATTTAAAATTATTTTAATAATTTGATTCAACAATGAACTAGTTCACATTTTATCAAAATGAGATTGTGATAATAAGTGTAAGCTGTGCTCTTCAGATAGAACGGGCCAGTTATTTTTGGGTTGTATATTAACTTACACAACCTTTTACTATTGTCAGAGGAAATGTTCATGATGTATATATAACGTACATTTTAATAGTATACACGAAGATTAAACTAGTTTTAATTTAGGTTATAAAGGGTTTGGATTCCACTGATGAATGACTTAGCGAGACACAAAGAAAACATGATTATAAAGACAGTTTCGTCGTCACATGGAGCGCACGTGCCCGAGAAGGAACTCTGCCTAAACTCTACAATAGCAGTGTTATAGTTATTATTCTAATGGTGCACGAAGTTTTCCATACATCGAGACAGGCGCACAATTATCAAATAAACAAACTATGGATAGAGTGGAGGATCGGCCAAACAAGAATAATATTTCACTAATAGCTTTAGCTCGACTTACAATCCTCCATCTTTAGCATCAAAGTTGATAAAATAACAAACCAACTCTGAGTGAGCCGAGCGGTTTATCCAGCCCTAGAGCCTGGTTATTTGAGCTTCATTATGAATGTGCAGCTAGCTCTTAATACTACATTAAGTTTATGAGTGTACATTAAGTTACAAGACAAAGAACATTTCTCATACGTTATAATAGGAATTAGTTTTAGATGTATATTGGTATGGGTAAACAAAACTTTCAGCTTTTTCGGCAAAATTTGATGGCAAACGTTGGTAAATATACCGGTTCGGTAATAATAATAGAAGTGAATACGGTTGCAAGATGAAAGTTTTACAGACGAAAATTGATAGAAAACACTATATTCTTATCATGTATTATGTATCCTATTCATATCATGTCATAATGACTGACCATAATACCTGGTTTAAATCGCCAGCAACGACGTTCAACGTAGACGGTTAGTAAATTATATCACAGTTCAAGTGTAGCCAACTAGTTTAAACGCGAAGGTAGCGATGTAAAAGTAATTATTTCTACGACAACTTAAAAAGTAAAGCAAGTTTAGTCTGGAGTTTTTATTACTCAGACATGCTCCCAATCTAAAATGATGTTCTTTTATAAGTTCACTAATTATCCGACAAGTCTACAGGTGGAAAAGCGGAGCAAGCCGGCGACAAACAGAAAGAAACAATCAAGAAGGAAAATCAAATTAACTCTTCGCGACAACCTTTAATTCAGTCGTATAATTCAGATATCTGAGCTAAAAACCATATAAATTATGTTGTAATGTTATGGCAAAAATAGTTGATAATTGAAAATAACAATCTCAAGCCAGCAACACCAAATCAAAAACTGAATAGATGAGTGACATTACAAATTATCATCCACTGTTACAGAAATAAAAATCAATCATAATATTACAAAGCTTCACTAATTTTGAACTGCATTTTAACAGTGTTAACCATTATGAGCATCTTAATACTAATCACTAATTATCACCTTTCACCCGATTTTGTATTAATGTAAATTAAATTATATTTAATGTTTTTACTTTTAAGCCAACTTGGAGTTTTAGTTGGACGTTTTTTAATTCATTTCTTATCTTTTTTATTGTATCGTATTTTATCTGCTATTGGTGTATTTAAGATTGTAACATCTGAACATTTTAACTGTGATATGATTTATGTGTTTTTTAATTAGTACGAAGAGTGAGTAGATCGGATTGTGCGTGGATATTGCTCCAGAAAAAAAAATCTCTAAAACGTAAACAAACGCATGTAACTTAATCCATTCGAAAAGATTATGAAGTAAAACTGGTGTTTAAAAACTTCTATTCAAATTTAAGTAAAGGTGCCACAGGATCATCAGGTAACGGCCAAAAAGTTATCGTATTCCTCCAGAAAGGGGTTAAATCCCACTAGGTATGACTTTTGTAACGCCATCTTGTCATGCTAACCCCCATCGTTCGAAAAGGTCATGAAAGAGATGCAGACACGATCGCTTGAAGTAGAAGAGCGTCAGCGTTGTTTATTTAAA
>JAMZAV010001144.1:0-197059 GCA_024449915.1 Sweltsa coloradensis | reverse complement strand
GTTCACAAGCCAGGAGTTCCTTTACGTCCGATTGTTAACGCAATAGGTTCCCCTACCCATGAGTTGGCTCGTCACTTGGCTAAACAGATTCAACCACTTGTGCCAGAGACCAAGTCATACATTAAGAACTCGGTTCATTTTATTGAATGTCTTAAAGACCTAACATTCGATGCATTCAACCCACAACTTTTTTCTAAAACGCACCAAACGCACTCTAAAAACCTGATTTTCAAAATTTTCGCCTGCGGCGCTATTGTTGGGAGGAGGCCCCCCAAACCCCCCGTACTTGGTCCCTATATAATACCCCCGGGATGAAAAACCTGAATTCAACACTGAGCCTATGTATGTGTGTATCTGTTAGGGGATCCCCCGTAGAAATTTTGCGGGCGGGCCCATGAATCAAAGTTCCGCCCTGATGAAGTACGGGGGAATAAATTTTAGAGCGCATCGAGGGGTGCTGCGTTCCCGGCAAGCTATTTTTGAGCGTGTATCACACCTGGAATTAAGCAAAACTAGACCTGGAAAAACTGGAAAAGTCAGGGAAATTGATTCTAAAAAAAAAGTGGGAACCCTGCAACCCTATTAGTACTCGTATCTAAACATATTACATTGAACCATTGTATTTTTTTTTTAAACACTAGGCCTATTTGAATTGAAAAGAATAATAAAAATTGTACAAATCTCTTCTAACACACTTTACACACACATTAAACACACATCAAAAAAATAATTGACTTGGAAGGTGAGAATAAAATAAAAGTGTGAACTCCTATCCTAATTTATTGATCCCTGAAGAAGTTTCTTTAAATCCAGTGCTTTCATGTTGAGAGCCTTCAGAACCAGAGGAAGTTCCCTCCCCAGTCTTGTAGCACGAAGATAAAATGACAGCCTGTAAGTTTCAGTTCTTGCAAAAGTTTTTTTACAGTACTTGGCTGTAAGTAGGCTACAGTTGCTGTGTTTTTGTGAATATAGACAACACTTGTAGAGAGTCACATTATGCAAATCTACCTATCTAACGTTCCATATCACTAAAAAATAGCCTTATCTTATGATCCTATGATCTATATCCTATGATGATGAAAGGAGACCAACCGTTCCTGCCAATAATGTTGAATTCGGCTAATTATAACATTATTTTGCAGAAAGTATTACTTTTCTGGCTTGATCTTGGAGTGGATGGCTTTCAATTTGAAAAGACACAATTCCTGTTGGAAGATATTAACTTGAAGAATGAGAGTACCGGAAGGGTGCCTGGCACAGTACATGACCAGTATGATTTCTATAGTCACCATCAAACCCGAAATCTTCCCGACGTTGTTGACATTCTCTCCGAATTCAAACAAGTAGTGTTGAAGCACCGTGGCATTGATGGGTAAGTGGCTTCAATCTGTTTTTAGAATTTACTAGACTCAGTATTCAGTAGGCCTAGTACGTATTAAAACTTTTTGAAAGTAATGCTTTTCTTTCTCTGGGCTGGGCTATGATGACATCATTCAATTATCGATATCACACGAAATTTTTTTATATGATATTGATATGTCAAAATGTAATTGTTTGTAAAAAAAAATTATACATATACCATGGTACCGGTATATATATTATATATTTCATTTTTCAAAAATCATTTTTAAAAAAAGAGGGGGTTTATTTTTTATAATTTGAGGCCAAATAAGGTTGATAAGGTATTAGGTACCATATAAAGTATAAACCTATTTAACGATCTCACAATCGCGTTTTATGACCCGGCACCTTCACCAAATGCACCAGCCAGGTTAATTTAATTTAGACTACCTACCCGGCACCTCCACCAAAATTACGAAATTTTGCATTTTTGTGTGTAAATTTCGAGATTTCGATATGAAAACAAATATCAATTTTTTGCCCAGCCCTACTTTTCTTTCTTGGTTGGCCTAAACTTTAACCTATAACCTTGCACTTGCATGTTTTTTTATGCCAGTAGGGCCTATGCCTTTAACCCCATAATTGAGTTAGGGCCTAGTACATGCCTACTTGTATTTTGAAGTTGTGATGGTGTTTAGATGTAGGCCTAGGGTTCACATATTTTTTTTGTTATATAAAATATTTTAGTTCATTGGAATGTTTGTTTGCGTCTCCTTTTTACTAACCTAACATTTTTTATTAATTATTATTTATTTGTATTGTATAATTAAAAGTTAAAACTATTGGAAAACTCATTTCTCAGGTTTATGACAATTGCTGGAAACACTCCTATTTCTTGGACCGAATTGTATGGCAACCATTCAAACTCGGTTATTGATTTACCTCGGAACACATCCTTGTTTTCAAAACTTGTACCAGGCTTCAATGGAGAAGACCTCAAAGTCCGGGTGGACAAGTGGTTGTCAGCATTGCCTAAAGGAACACGGCCCGGGTGGCAACTTGGAGACTGGTGGACATCACGTCTTGCATCGGATATGTCTGACGATGTGGATGGACTTAACATGATTGCCATGCTATTGCCTGGAACACCCATCACTCTATATGGAGAAGAGATCGGAATGGGTGATACCACAGGAACAAATACTGCTTTTCCAATGCAGTGGAGCAATGACACTGAAGGTATGATTATGTAGATGTTAGATAGCATTCTGTCCTATGGGGGCATGAGTAGAGAATGTCTGAATGTGCATTTGCTTATAGGCCTAATATTTTTAAGGATAGGTACATAAGTGGACCTTCTATATAGGCATGTGTAGCCCAAAATTTGACATGCTCAAGTTGACAATATGCACCTAAATATCCTTTGTGTTTTCTATCTTCAAGCCTGCGCCGCAAGTCGTTTGAATCTTGAATAGCCAGGTGATGCTCAGATTGCGCTTTTTATGTGACACCCGCAATTGTTCAGCCACATCCTTCAGGGCTAACAAATTCCTATGCCCAAGTTGCCCCACTACTAACAATGCAAGCACGGACAGACAAAATGTATTCCAAGTTGCACGAGCAACCTTAAAATTCTCCCAAATAATTCAATTAGCCCACATAAGATTTCAGCTTACAAACAAAATGGAAAATGCTGAATAAGATTTTGAAGATCTAAATGAACACCTATTTATTCTTGGAAGCATAGAAAGTCCCATCAAGGTAATATCCCTCCCTAGTAGCAATAGGTATGAAGATTAGACATGCAATGAGTTGTTTTTTAGTGTCCTATCTAATTTTTTTTTTTTTATTTGGCTAGACGACAACACGAACAGCCTTAAGAATTTTTAAAGAAGTGAACTTTGTTCCAAGTTGCCATTAAAATTAAACACTAACTTTTTAAGTTACTAGCTTCTTTCTGATTTTGAAAAAGATACATTTTCTTTTAAAAGTTTTGTAAAGAGAACTTGTTCCCTCTCCAAGACTGAAGACTGTAAGTACCGTATTAGACCTACATACACTCTTGTCAGTTGTCACTTAGGTAAAAATGGTTCTTAGTTAGGTTGTCCATCGATGTAAAATGCCAACATCGACATTGAATCAAAATAATGGATGTCAAATTGTAATGTTAAAAATTTTCTGACATCGACATAAAAAAAAAATTGCCATTGAAGCTGAAATATTGGGCTTGCCTTTGTTCAATATGAAATATTACGTCTGACAAGTTAAATAAAAAACAGCAGTAGGTATGTATAATGTTTCCCGAGAACGTAAAGTTTCAACACAGTAGGCTAAGTTGCTCGTGGTGCAGGCTGGCCGGCTAGTCCCCCCTCCCACCGTCGCCGCCATCAAGTGACCTGGCAGTGGCACAACTCGGCCGTCCCGCTGCAGTGATCAAGTACTACATTACTATCTCCCTCTCCCTTGCCGCAGCCAAGCTGATATGGTGTGTATTTTCGTGTTGTTACGGACGGGCAGAGATTCGGAGGCACTCAAGGTCAACAAGATAGAGAGTGAAAACACAAGATTACTTAACTAAAGAGTACAAGGCAAGTAAGGGCCTACATGTTAGGAACGAAATAATTTCACTTTATTTTACATAGACCTGTTTTATTACAAAAAACTCCAAATTATCTTTGGATTGCAACAGATATTACACACGACTGAAGAGCACACATCAACTCAATCTCTGACTGCAACATGAGTGAAACAACATCAATGACCGGATGTAACACCCTCGCATACGCATTGCAGCCAACCCTTCAGTGCCAATAATAATAATAATAATAATAAATGGTTTATTGTCATAGTATCTACATTTTGCGAGAAGCATTTTCAGATGTACAGACAAAATATAGAGAACAGTAAAACTTATAGCTATAAATTATTATATAAATAAATAGACAAGAAATATGTTCATGAATTACACTTTCATAATCTTGAGTCTAAACTAAACTTAATTATACTAGGTTCTCAACTAAATACTCGTTTATGGAGTAATAAGCTTTTGAGATGAGGAACTTTCTTACCTTGACCAACCTTTCAAACTCGGCAACACTCGTATAGGTCGCTGACTCAGAGCGCCGGCGATGCTCGATGCGGGGATTGGAGTGTAGCCGCCAGGTCAGGCAACATTAGACACGGTCAAGTGGGTGCACTGTCATTGAAAACTTGCGAAACAAAACATGAAAAATTGGCCTCTACAGGACAAATTATGGGACCACTTTAAAAAAATTTAAACTTGCAATTTTGGAATTTTGTCAAAAATACAATAGGCCTAGATATTCTATATATATAACAACAATTTGATGTTTTAAATAAAAATTCAATGTCGATACTTTGTTTTGACATTGATTATTATTTATTAATCGATGTCGATGGGCATCCTTAGTTCTTACCTTATAACTCTCATGTCCTGTGACTATGAGGTGGGTAGCACTAGGTGGTACCGAAGCACTCGCACAAACTAGGCCTACTGCTTAATAGATAATGCTAAAACTAAAAAGAAATGTCAAGACTGTTGTAATGCCTTCATGTTAGTAAAGCGTTTGATAATCATACAGCCCAGCCAGTGCATGGCACATCGTGAGATAATCTCCATCTTTAGAGTTTGGTTCGTGCCACTATTGACCAATTATTTGATATTTTGATAACCGATAATGAATTTTGGTAATCGATTATTGCAATATCCATTATTGATTATCGATCGATGATATCGATTATCGAGTGCATTAGTAATGACATTGGGTAGTAAATATTGGAGTCGACTCTGGAGCCTTGGGAACCGGGTAGGAGTCGACTCTTCGATCGACGATAAAGATAAGGTAAAAGCAGTTGACCTCCACCAATGTTGTACACCCTCCTACATGCCTAATTTGTTCCAGGAAAGAGCAAAAAAAAATGTTTTGGCAGTAAGTAACAATATTTTATTGCCTGGTTGTTTGTAAGGTTTACTTGTTTTTTGTTTTTTTTTTATGCAAAAAGTTATTTTTAGCCCACTACTATAGTTGCACAACGCTGTCCGCCAACCCCCCCACCCTTTCCTCCCACGCCGCAAACTACGTATCGCCAAAGATTTGGTATCGCTAGCTCGCTTGTCATTCTTGGCCCAGCCAAGACTCTCCCTGCTTTGTTTTGTTTACGTTATGAGATAAGATAACGAGACAAGTGCAATCATTTTATCAGCAAAGCAGCCGGCGACTCGATGTCCAGACCAAGGTCGAGACTGAGGGGGAGAGAGAGAGACAGAGCGAGGAACAAGGAGCGCGAGCTAGCGTGTAGGTGAGGGGGAGGCCGATGGGGAAGGAGTAAAGCACCAGTGCGCAACTCAACAGAAGTCAGAAATCCAACACTATGAGCGGCGTCCAAGCCCAACTTCAAACAAACCGCCAATATCTGACACAGCAACCCACTTTTGAAGGAATCGACTCCTTGAAAATGGAGTCTACTCCAATAGAAGTTGGGTTGGAGTCGGGTACCCGAATACCCAATGTCATCACTAGTGTGCATCCCTAATTGAAACTTATAGATGTAAAACTAAAACCATTGTTATCAAGAGAGGAGTCCCCCAGGGTGCACTATTATCTCCTACATTATTCAATCTTACCATAGACCACATAATCAAGGAAATCTAAAAACCATTTCCATTGTGCATGGCTATTCATTTTTTCAATATCTAGATAACCTTTAAGCAGTTGCATTTGCATATGACATTGCTATTATTGCAAGACAGCAGCGATTTGGCAATTGAGCTTGCATCAAAAGCAGTGGAAATAGGTTTTCAAGAAATAGGGCTCTCCATTAACGCTTCTAAGAGCCGGATTTATAGTCGTCCCAACGGTCCCCTAGCCAAAAACGGTATTCATAGACCTCACAATGAGCGAGCGGACCCATTGGGACACCTTTGGGAGCCCAAAGGGAGGTAGAATCATATGGGAACATGAGA
The DNA here is from genome assembly GCA_024449915.1 of Sweltsa coloradensis. NCBI lineage: Eukaryota > Metazoa > Arthropoda > Insecta > Plecoptera > Chloroperlidae > Sweltsa > Sweltsa coloradensis. The sequence goes on along the minus strand of JAMZAV010001144.1, from coordinate 190,734 downwards.
CTCCCCTAGGGGTGCAGTTGCCATTTTGCCATGCACGGGGTTTGAATTCATTACTTTTTATTAGTCATTAAAGTGTATGTGAACTCTCAGAATATGTTTATTTGAATGTTGAAAGTTGAAACCATACAGACAGTAAACGCACAAAAACATTTCATTGCAGTAAATGTAATTATTTGTTGGAAATGTTCTATTGTAATCGAGTGATTTTCCGTGTTTTCGTGCTTCACTTTGAAGACGAGGGGCAACGGCAGCCACCTTGGTTGGAACTTAGTAGGTCTAACCACGATCATTTTGCAATTATCTCATAAATTAATAAATAAATAAAAATAATTTCGTAATTTCGAGTCTTCCCACTCAGTAATATAACTGATTTTATTAAAACTATTTTAATCAATGACCTGGCAGAATACATACAAGCAAGGAGCAAGTGAAACTGAAGATATTTGCAAATGATGTAGTTATGTGCTACTGTGGAGGGGATGCAGAAGAGATGGAGAAAGAGATGAATAAAGCACTGAAGGCTCTAGAAGAATGGTCAATACTGAACGGAATGATGGTGAAAGAAGATAAAACTGTGTATAACTACCACACAACCAGGCAGTTCATCCCCGATTTCCAACTGAAGTTTGCAGGGACAGTGCTGAACAAAGAAAATAACCCCGCTTGGTATGACCATGGACCATAAAATGAAAGGAACTGAACAAATCGAAAATATGTGTGCCGCAGGGAAGAGACGACTGAGATTGATGAAGAAAGTTTCTGGTGTACAATGGGGGGCAAACGAGGATACCCTAAAAACCACATATAAAACATACATGCAACCTCTTCTAGAATATGGCAATTCTCTACTCATAACATCAATCAAAGGAGCCACAGTTGCACTGGACAGGATACAAAATCAACCCCTCAGAATAATCACAGGAGGTGTTAAATCAACTCCGATTGTTGCCATGAAAGCTAAAACTACCATATCACCCCTGGAGGCCAGAAGAAACAGTTCAGCAGTATGCCTGCATGAGAAGCTGGACCGGCTGGAATGGGACAGAGAACCCCACGAACATCTCAAGCAAGACACAAAAAACATTCATTACAGCAGTGAAAGAGGTGAAGGAAGGTCTCATCGGGCAATTGAAACACACGGAGAGAAAACATTCCCCTACCAAATATAAACATTGCCATACTAGACGTCCTTCATGAACTGACAGTGGATGGACTGGGTAGGACAAAGGCATCCTACATAGACATCCTTCATAGACGAGGAGTTGAGAAAACTAACAATAACTCACATACATAAGAACTATCCAGAAAAGGATTGGCTACACATATACACAGATGGCTCAGCTACCCCAGGTGCAGGCCAAGCTGGGGCAGGCATAAATTGCAGAGAATTTGAAGAATCTCACCCTGCGGGGGAAAATGGTATCTGCTATGACGGAGAATTGACTGCTATTCTTAAAGCCCTGTACAAAGTTAAAGACTGTCGCAGTGATAAAATTGTAGGCCTAATTTTAACAGACTCAAAAGCAGCAATACAAGCCATAGTCAACAAGGAAGTGGTGGATTCTGTGGTAAGGCAGTGCAAACTACAAATCCTAAGACTGCACAATGCAAACAAAGTAATTCTAATGTAAGTAAAGTAATGTACCGGTATATGGCAATGAGAAAGCAGACTTCTTAGCTAAGCAAGGTAGCAAAATGGTTCAACAGAGCAAACTGTTAACTTACAGCTCAGTTAAAGCCCATGTAAATGCTGCAGCTTACAAGAAAACAAGACAAGAATGGGTCGAAAAGGGACAAGACTAACCATGGCAGGAGTACACCACACAGCCAAGAAAACCCAACAAAATATATTATGATAGACGAACAGAAACAGCACAGTTCAGATTAAAGACACTTAACATGACCTGCAAGGGAAGCATCTGCACCGAATAGGTGTGTTTGAAACCAGTACTTGCAGATTGTGCGGAGATGGTGAACATGACAAGACGACATCTGTACACTTGTGCCAGTCTGGCAAATGAGCGTGACGCAATGCCTAATGGCATAAAGAATAAGGAAAGTGAGATTCGTCTCTACTGGTTGACTAGATCTACTGACAAGCTGAACAGCTGACAGAGAATTATCGACCGCGGGATGTTCAATGTTCATAATCATTAATTTCCTTCAATTTGTTGTCGGTGATTAGTATGCTAAGCTAAGCTGGACCCCTGTGGTCACCCAATGTAATTTGGCCAGCTGTCACATAAAACTTGAATTTATTATTATTATTTATTATTATTATTATTATTATTATTATTATTATTATTATTATTATTACTACTATTACTATTAAGCCGGTGCACATGAGTACGGTTTAAACTTTTCAATACCGGATACCCATCCATAGCAAAGCTACCATGTCAAATGTGAATTAGGCCCTCATAATATCATTGTCATATCATTAAATACATTACTAGCATTAAGGTATGCGAGTCGTGGTCATGAATTTAATTCCTCCGCAACCACAGTAGGTATTTAGCCTTTCCCTGCATAGGCTTACTGCAGAACGATCGGTCGGACATGGTGTTACTCTGAAAGATATGCCTTGGCTTGGAGGATTGTGACGCCTAGTCATTTAGCACAGCCCGTCATAACAACACCAACAAGATCATTTACCCAGATAACTCGTGTAGACCTACTGCGCAAAAGAACCATTGTGCAATAATTTCCGGGTATTGACATTGGTCACTTTATCAAACCTAGAACACACCGGCTCCCTGGTCTTGCCAGTTGAGTTATCGGGCCGACAAACAATTTGTCTATGGTTGTGCTGTGGATCAGATAGCTTAATTAGCAAGAGCATCGGTAGCCCTACATAGAGCCGGTTGTGGATTTATGTAGGTACACTAGTAACTTTGGTGTGGGACATTGCGTCCCGTTGTAATGTAGCCACAAATAAACAAATTGGCTTATAAAATACTGGTGCTAATAAACAAAACAGGTTTTACTTTATGATCAATTTTAAATTTTAAACATAATACTAATTGAATACTAGTACAGTACCTACAGGTAGCCTACATCTTTCACCTCTGCAGGAGTGTTCTACTTTCTGAGTCTACTTTTTATAGTTTTCTGTCTCTATTACAATTTTGAGTAGATGAATAAGTCTGCTGTACATGTTCTTTTAGTTGCTGTGATGCCTACCAAAAGTTGTACATCTTTGGTTTTAGGAACCTTGTTTATTATTTTAACATCTTTACTTCTACTACATCCTAGAGACAAGTTTGTTTATAACTAATTTTCATTGACAGATTTCAGCAAAGGAGCTCCTTGGATTCCAGTTACGTATAGTTGCATGTTGTGCAACGTGAAAGCACAGCAAGATGCCCATGAAAGTCATCTGAAGGTGTACAAAGCTCTGGCTGAGGCTAGAAAATCACCATCCATTATGTACGGGGGACTAGAAACTATAACGGCTGCCAATGAAACTGTATTTGCTTATACCAGGTATGAGTAGGAATAAATGGATTTTTAAAATTAAAATGCCTACTTGCCAAGTCTGTAGTAGCTGCAGAGCTCAATGTGAAATTCAAATTGATAAGAGCTTTCACTGTAGCATGTATGACTATTATTAATATCATCTTACATTAAAAGTTAATGGTGATGTTGCCCCTATAACTTGGCTAGTTTTGTTATATGTAGAGGTAATTTAAAATGGTGATATAAGAAGTAAGAACCCATTTTTTTTTTGCCATTTCACAAAAATGTACAAAAATGTACAAAAACGTTCCTTTTTTTTTCATTATTGTGACGTAGGAATTGATTTAGAATATATTCCCAAGGGGAAAAAAATGGTATGCAACGTTATTTTGGTGGTACTGTTACAGCAGCTATTTTGGCGGTCTGTTTCCGCAGAGCCCGCTTCACGGAACAATGTTGCGCTGTCGTCTGTACCGGCACCTCCACAAAAAATCGCATAAATTCTGGACCGGCACCCCCACCATTCCCCGGATTTGGCACACTAAAAGGTGGAATTTTGCGAGTTAATTTGCGTTGAGACCAGTTTCATACAATTTTGTACGTTATTTTGCGCTATGCAAGAGATTTCGCAAAATTCGTGTTTTTGGAATGTTTTTTCCTTTTCTAAATGATGTAATTTGTCGACAATATTACATTTTTGTAAGGCAATAAAACGGACATTAAAAAAATTTCACAAATTTCGTTATCACCATTTTTTACTACCTCTAGTTAGGGCTTTGTGCAGTACCTTATATTTGTATATTTTTCTTCTTAGCTTTGATAATTTATAGTAAACCATCTTCCCAAACAGTCATATCTCCCTTAGAAAATTTCATTGCTAAAATGCCTACTGAGTTACCCTGGTGTAGGGGCTGTAGGCATACAGTACTTATTTTACATATGTAATTGCCAATTGGTATTGTTTCTTGTACCAATCAGTCATGTTATCATCTAGCTAGCTAATAGTTATGCCTACTGGTACCCCGCTATTATAAATAATATCTAGTGTTTGTTCATTTTTTCTTGCTGCTTTACAAGGATTGGGTAAGAAAATCAACACAACTCTCTTGAAAATTAAGTTATTTAACTATTCCCTACTGTAGGCCTACCTATTTTCTGTTAGGTCTACGTAGTACATGTTGGATATATATACAGTAAGACCTCTATTATCCGAGCTGGATGAGACCGGGTGCAGCTCGAATTATCGAAAAACTCGGATGATCGCGATCTATTGTTTATTTGCTTTCGTCCTGATTGGATGAGCGAAGCGAAGACTTCAATTTCACTATGTGTTTTTTATTTTTTTACTTACGTTACCCCAAGAAAAATAGCTCGGGTGTTTTGTTTTTGTTAGTTTTTTTGTCTGTTTGTTCGCTCTCTACCGGGCAAACAGCATATCCGATCTTGATGAAAATTGGAGGGGACCTTCGAAATCTCTGAACTTAGACCTGCCACGTTTTTGGGTGTAATCGATCAAATATTTCTTATGACTATCATACTTTTACGCTTTTTTTTCATTTTTTAATGAGATATTTTTGTAATATTTGGCAAACGGCTACTCCGATATTGATGTAACTTTATGGGAACGTTTTAAATCACTGGGATTATATATGTTATGATTTTAGAGACATTTGAAAAAATATTTCTTATAGAAATCATACATTTACGATTTTTCCCAGGATTTTAATATGATATTTACATGATATTTGGTCCGATTCTGAAGAAACGGGTGGGGATACAACGTTCATATTTTACATTGACAAAAATATTATGGTAATGTAGTGCCTTTTGAAAGAAAAAGTTGTTCAAAATTCTTAGATGTAAAGGTAAAGGTTTGGTAGTAAAGTTGTTAATATAAGCCTTTTACAGGTGTATAATGAACAAGTAATTTCAAGTAACTATAGAAACAGTAATGAGATCCCACTTAAAATCATAATCATTGTACAGAAATATTTAAAAAAAATCTCATCCATCAACGCGACTTGTAAAAAATGTTTGCGAAGCGGCCTAGTATGGTAAAATGATATATGACCCGTTCCTCTCGTGATTATGAAATGCTACTTCATCGGCACGTCATTGTTTATAGAACAGCATTAAGATATCAGCATTTTTTTTTTATTTACTACAATTCAGAAATTAAAAAAGTCCGCCCCAACCGGGAATCGAACCACGGATTTCCCACATTCTCACATTCCCGGTTGGGGCGGACTTTTTTAATTTCTGAATTGTAGTAAATAAAAAACAATTACACCCACGGGAGTGTTTCCCGACCAACCAAATCGAGAAATAAGATATCAGCAGCTGTTGCATCATCTTGTTATTCAACATAGTGTAATAGGGAACCTAAGTTGCGTGCGCGGGAGAAATTTGGGATCACACTTGATCACAAGGCATAGGAAAATAACCCGCCTTCTAACTTTGTGCTACCGTCTCTCCCGACTGAGACCAAAATAAGGCATTTCAAACACACTACGAGAACATTTCATGTTTTCACTACGTATAACAGTCGACAGATTGTCAACAACTGATACCAAATTTAAATGAGAGCGAGTTTAAAAGCTATGTGTAATTGCAGTGTTGCCCCGTCTGCTGCGAAAAAATAGAAAGAGAACGCGTCTCCATGCTGCAGAGAGAGATGAGAGTATTCGCGCATGCGCACGAAGGTATAGGCGCATTGTAGAATGCCATGGTCAGCATACTAGTCTAGGGGGGTGAGGGGGGTATGTGTGAGGCAGGCAACATCGAGTTTTGATGACAAGGCCGCGATGCCACATTCATGTGATCAGCACACTCCCCTCTCACCCCCCTAGACTGGCACCCTGAGCGAGCCCTAGCTCAGACACTGGCTCAACTTTCTCTGGCACCCTACCCTCGACCCCCGCCCCCAACCCCCTTACAACTCACGCGCTGTGCAATTCTTACGTGACAAGTCATTGTAATAAACAGAACCGCATGACATTTAGATGTAAAGAACATAACATTTCGACCTAATTAAAAAAAAGGAAAGGGCGCCTGAAACCAGCTCGGATAACACGGAATCTCGGTTAATCGGAGCTCGGATGAACGAGGTCTTACTGTACTATAATTTATTTGTGGGTTCTCGTACTCTTACGTTGTTGTGTGACGCAAGTCGTCTATCATGATTCGGAACAACTTTGCTTGACTCATCTAATTCATTATATTTACCTGGTATTTCATTAGTCTATTTATTTTTGTTAATGCCTTCATTCTTTATAACAATTTTAAAATGTTTTTAACTTTCGTTGCAAAACTACGGCAAGCTGCGTTGCCGGTGTAAAATGCCTAGAATTATATGAATATCTATAAAAAGTGAAGATTTAAGCAATGTGTAACAATTAACAAACAATGTACGACTATGCCGTTTACTAGTACCTATTCTCTAGACTGGCAAAGCCTTGAAAATGTCTACCCAAAATAGAGAAACAAAGGCTGGGCATCGACAACAAAGAATCAATGTTACATAATTATGCCAATATATTGAGTTGACGTATGTTCAGAGTTTTGACTGATGTGATACTGATAAGTGGCTCACAATTTTGGAATGGAATGGAATAAAATTGTTATTGTCATTGAATTGGTTTTAACTTTTAACCCACCATTGGAGTATCATTTAATTTATTTCAGGAATTCAGGTTCTTGGAGTAGGGCCTACAATATGATTTTTTTTTAAAATTATTTTATTATTTAATACTTTTTTGGGAGGGCAATGTTTTGAAAATTTTGACAAATTTTGGATTTGACGTAGCCCATTAATTTTAAATAAAACAGTTGTTTTCTATGCTTGGCTGGAAAGATATTTTTCTGATTTTTTTCATACGTGTAACATGTTTTAGTCAAAAAATTTAGCATGCTAGCCTTTTTTTAAATTACTACTGAGATTTTCAAAAAAATTCTCTGCTTTGTTCTTTTCCACCATTTTAGGTTTAGAATCATGAATAAAATTCATACTAGTAGTTAAAATCAAATTTTGAACAACAATTTTTTCAAAATTTAGAATTTTTGTATTTTTTGCACCTCCCGAAAAATGAACTAGTAGGGACTCATCGAAGTACTCCAATCGTTAACTTGCTTTTCAATGTTGATGAGAAAATAATATTGACATTGTAATTTGACATTTATTTTTTGCTTTTGAGTTTTGATATCATTTTAAACCTTAAAATAAACATAATTTAAAACTCCCAAGTATAACGTTTGTGCTGCATGTGTAGTGTACGTGACCCTGCCGCCGACGTGCTATAGTGGTTGTTTACATCACTAGATTGTATTAGATCAAAATGAAATTGTGATTTTTAAATAATCATATTTGACAAGTGCTAAATGAAAAATAAATAGCAGGAATTCTCTCCTAAGCCAAACAGTTTCCCATGTCTTGACTTTTTGAGTTTGTAGCCCTACTGATTGAGTCTTATCTTGCAGGATCAAGAGTGGTAACCCTGGTTACTTGGTGGCTTTCAACACTGGTGACCACGATGTCACTGCTAACTTGTCCGAGTTGGACAACCTCGATGAGCTAACTGTAGCCATACGAAGCTCAAACATCAATAGTGCTGATATCGCTATAAAGTAAGTAGGGCCTAAGCTTTGTTCAGGCAATTCCAATGCCTATTACTATTAAACATGTTACAAAGTTTGAGATATGAAATTTAATTTAAGGGATTTTCTTTGTAGTTTGTTGCTTAGTGTAATAAATAATTAAATTTGGAATCACTTCAGGGATACAAATTCAAAAACAAATCCGGCACAAATCAGTTCTTCAGTTTAATCTAAAAATCTTAAAAATGATTTCATACAATCAAAGTTAGATATCTAGTACGCACGCATATCAAAACAGTAGTGGCTTTTGACCGGATTCCCTTTGACTACTAATGTAACAAAGCAAAACACTGCTCAGCGGGTTCTGGATTCTCTGCAGCAACTTGAGAGCTAAAAGAAAACCATGCTTCCCACACCATTTTCTTTATTGAAGTTTGCTACAGTAGAACCTCGTTAATTCGAAAATCAAGGGACCTCAAAATTGCCAATTCGAATTACCCAAATTCGGATTATCCATAGGCCTACAAATTAAAAAATATATAGCCTATATATAGGCCCTACCTTCTTGCATCAATCGTTCGTTATTTTCGGAAATAATATCATAACGATCGGTTTTTACTTTTTAATATTTCCGATACGCAAACCCCAAGACAAACCGATGCGGTCGCGTATTTGGCTCATCTGGCCGAGCCGACGAAATCATGCGCTTGTACCAGCCATGCAGCTGATGAAATCGCACGTTTGCACCAGCCTTTAAGTTTGACTCCGCCCAAACACATGTGTTAGTCAGTGTCAGTCGACCGCTCTGTTTCGCGCAACAGTGCGCGTGCACATTAGATCGCATAGGAAGAAATAAGGGGGGTGAAGTCAGTCGCGTCCGCAAAGAGTATTTAGTGTTTAAAAACTTTTTCACGTGCCCCCTGGCTTATGCGAAACGACTGACAACAAGGATGCCAGCGCTTGATAACCGGAGAGATAAGTCTAATAGGAAGATGGATAGAACAAAATGCCCCTCTAGGGGCAATAAATGTACATTCTTATTCTGGAACGCTGGTGGAATCACCAAAGATAAGTATGTTGAATTTAAAAAAGTAATCGCTGATAGAAATGTGGACGCATTCGCAATAACGGAAGCAGGTGCTATTACTGAAGACCATAAAAATGACGAAGCTTATACACAAGGATTTACGATGTACAAACTAAAAAGACAAAGGAGAATCTCTTCAGGCATCCTAGTTGGTGTCAGGGTGGGGATCACTTGCCGTTTCAAAGAAATACACGCAATGGAGGAGAACGACAAAATCGAGATTGTTCAAATGGAAATATGGAAAAATGGCACCAAGACAAAATTCATCATTGTATATAACCCACCGAGAAATGAAACAAAACTACTAGACTTAGTCGATATAGACAGCAATGCAATTTAATTGGGGATTTTAACGCACCAAACACACTTTGGAATTATAAACAAACGACACGAGTAGGATCTATTTTAGAAGAATATGTAGACAGCAATCCGCTAATATTGGTAAATGCAGAGGAACCATTCACTTTTCTGTCATACAAAGGAGACCTGTCAAGACCCGATCTAGTTTTTACCCATGCCAATCTACAAGAAGAGGTTAAACAAGAAAATCTGGAATCCCCTACTGGAGCAGGTCATAAAATGATATTAGTCACTAGAGAAAAGGGAAACAAAGAGGAAGAGGATACAAAGTGCACATGGAATTTCAAAAAGGCAAATTGGAGAGGGTTTAGACAAGACACAGAAAAGGCATTTGAGGAGAGGGAGGCTGAAGAGGACATAGATAGGGAGAATGCACAAATAATAAAAATAATACAGGATGCAGCTGAAAAACATATACCTAGAGGCAAAGTAAAATGGTTTAAACCATTTTGGAACAATGAACTCTCAGTGCTCAAAGATCGGAGAGATGAAGCAAGGAAGAAGGCTGAGAAAACTCAAAACATGGAAGATATGATAGAGCTAAGGAAAAGACAAGCAAAACTAAAAAGGGCCATACTCGAGAGCAAAAAGAGGGCATTAGAAGAATTTGTAGAAAATATTAATTACCAAAAGGACGGGAAAAGGGCACATACATTCTTCTCTAAATTAAATAACCAAGAAAAAAGATCAAACAAAAATGAGTTATTAGTACACAATGGAGAAGAAATACACGATGATAAGAGGAAAGCAGAAGTGATATGTGAATTTCAAGCTAAACAAGCAAAACCAAAGAAAAATAAGCACACTAAAGTAGAATCCCAAAAATTTGTGGATGACATAAAAGACCCATATAACTCACCTTTCATAATGAGCAAATTGGAAGAAGCACTAAGAAGGCTTAAAATTAAAAAATCACCAGGAGTCGACCTGATATACCCAGAATTTCTAAAGAACCTTGTCAAGGAAGGTAAAAGTGCAATACTAAATCTCTTGAATAACATCTGGAAATACAATATTCCTGATATATGGAGGAAAGCAGAGATAATACCACTGCTGAAAAATGGGAAGGATAGCTCAAAAGTCGAAAGCTACAGGCCAATAGCCTTAACATCGATGATGGCTAAAACAATGGAGCATATGGTCAACTATAGGCTAAAAACATTTTTAGAATCGAATGAAGTGTTGGCAAAGGAGCAGGTAGGTTTTAGGCAGAACAGAGGGACACTAGACCAGGTGGCATACTTGCAGCAGGATATTAAGGAAGGGTTTAATAAGAAGTTATCTACATTTGGTAGTTTATGTTGATTTTAAGACTGCATTTGATATAGTAGATAGAGAAATACTGTTAAAAAAGATGAAAGAGATGGGAGTACCACACAACATATACAGATGGAGTAAAAACTTTCTAAGTCAGAGATATATAAGAGTAAGATGCAACAACAAACGATCACGGTATAGAAAAACCAAGGCAGGAGTACCACAAGGGGCAGTAACAAGCCCTACTTACTTCCTGATATATATAAACGACTTGGCGCAATATATACAGGAAAAAGCGAGGTAAAGATCAAGTTATTTGCGGATGATGTGGTGCTTTGGTGTAGTGACAGAGACGTACAGAAAATGGAGTTAGAAATGAACAAGGCATTGCAGGCATTAGAAGAATGGACCAGGGAAAATGGGATGGTAGTGAATGAAACAAAAACAGTATACAATTATTGTACAACAGGAAGAACAATGCCCCAGTTTAGCCTAAAATACAAAGGAGTAAGCTTAAAATACGACAAAGACCCAATCTATCTTGGCGTAATGGTGGATAAGAAAATGACGATGTCTAGCCATATCGACAGAATATGCCAATTAAGTAATAAAAGACTAGGCTTACTGAAAAGAGTATCAGGGGTAACTTGGGGAGCCAATGTCAATACACTATCTACGACATACAAAACATACATACGTCCAGTGTTGGAATATGGAAATGCCATGTTGATTAACACTTCAAAAACACACTTGGACAAGCTCAACATTATCCAAAATAAAGCCCTGAGGATCATAACAGGAGGAGTGAAAACCACACCTATCACCGCAATGAAAACAGTAGCTGAAGTCCCACCACTGGAAGCAAGGAGAAATGTAGCAGCTGGAAGCCTGTACAAAAAAATGGTTTGCTTGGATGTAGATTATTGGGACAGAGATCCCCAAGAAGGCATTAAAACACAAAAAACATTCATAACTGAAGCTAGAAATGTAGTGGGAAAGTTAATGGGGGAAGTGATAACTGAAAACAGACAAGAAATAGGAAAACCAAACATTCATATGTCATCATTGGAAGTAAACCATCAACTAAATATTGAAGGAATACAAGAGAAAAAGAAGAACTATCAAGAGGAGCATATGAGAAGTCTGGCACTAAGATTTATTCACAAAGAATACCCAGAGAAGGAGTGGCTGCATATATACACGGATGGATCAGCAACACCAGGAGAAGGGAATGCAGGTGTAGGAATACACAGTAGAGAGTTTGAGGAATCATTCCCAGCAGGATCAAATGGGAGTAACTTTGATGGGGAGATGAGAGCAATAAGCAAAGCGTTGGAGAAGATTGAATACTTTAGAGAAAGGAAGGTGGTGATACTAACAGACTCAAGAGCATCTATCCAGGCTATAGTGAGTAGAGAAGAAACAGAAGCAGAAATAAGAAACTGCAAGATAAGAATCCTGAGGTTGATGAATGCAGGTAACACAGTAATGCTACAGTGGATACCGGCACACTGCGGCATAAACGGAAACGAGAAGGCTGATTTCCTCGCTAAAATGGGAAGTAAAACCAAGCAATTCATAAACAACATTTCATACAGATCAGCTTCTTCTTCTTCTTCAACAATGAACTACATTTAAGCAAATATTTGAAATAGTAATATTACAACTAGTGATGACGACGGTTAAGGTTTCTCTTAACCGGTTGTAAAAACTGGTTTTTAACCGGTTAATTTTCAAAAACGCGTAAAATCACGCATTAACGGCGCTCGCTTCGTGTTGTGCAATTGCAAGCAGGAGTAACCGGGAGTAACATCAAGCGCCGATTACGAAATTGTTTATGTGGCACATCTGCGTAGTGTAACCGATATCGGATCGTAGGCAGCTCACGGTCAATTGCCTCGTCGCTATCTCAGTGCTCCCCCCCCCCTCCCACCCACCGCATGCCAAACTTACGTAATCAGTTCATTCATTAGTGCTCGCGCCCGCCCGCTACGTATCTTATCTCTGAATGCTGTCAGTGTCACGTAATAAATATTGGACACTTAATGCCATTGAATCTTTAAATCATGCTGAAATCGTACATAACAGAGAACGACCTTCACCTTCTCAAAGACGAGTGTAGTGTCGCCAGCCAGCATTGTTTACGCGTTTTACGCGACATCACGGTGGCCGGCCTCGCGCTGGAGGGGGAGGGGTAATTATGCTGTGTATTATTTGTTCCGTGAAATAACTCGCACGAGCGGAAAAAAACATTTTGAGCAGCTGGAAATTCCATCAAATCTTTGCGACGTAAAAATAAACTACAAACAACATTTTAATAACTTATCTCAATTCAATGTACACACGCCAAGTTTATTACGTAGTAAATAAAATGCAGTAAAACCCCTATGGATTGTTCCCGCATCGTCCGTTTTCCCGCCATGATTGCTATATTTGAAAAGTTTTTGCAAAAGTCCCATTTACACAATGTTAAAAATTCCCGCGTCCACTGTTCCTCAATCGATCTTTTTCCTCACCGTATCGTTCAAAACGTTGTGTTTCTCAATGTTAAATTTACCCTAATGCATCATTTTCGCCTTTTACGAACAAAGACCGGCAACCGACGAAGAAACACCATTTCCTTCCAGCCGAGCGCAATTTTTTGTGAAGCTGTGTGTCAGGTTCACTTCCCCATCCCACCCCGGCAGCTGCCGCCTACGAGACCGGTTACCCCTCCCCTCCCGCTTGCGCTGCCAAGGCTCTCACTCTCCTCTCTTCTCACGGCCGGCTGGCCTGCCAGCTCAGACACAGTGACACTTCACATTCTCTCTCAGCAGTGCCGTGTTTTTCTTACGCGATAATAATTGCAGACCATCGTTTTTAATCAATGATGCTGTCGATACAAAACTTGTTAAACTGAGGCTGGCTACTCAAGACTGCAGTCGATTTCGCCACCACAATAAAATGATCACATGGCATAGATACTTGTGCTGTTTAAATGAATTCATATGTTCATTCAAGCTCGTCGGGAAAAGAGGCTGGTAGTGAGTGGAGTGGGTAGGCCCCAGTACTGAAATACTACGATCGTATGGGTGGGAGGGGGAGGGGGGGGGCCGAACGGAGAGCCACTCGACCTTCTCACATCGCCAGACTGCTGCTAATGAGGGAAGTAGGAAAGGGACTGCATTACCCATGCTGTCAAAGCGGGCGGCACTCCGACCAATAAATAACAACAGGGCAAGGTCGGTTCTCTTTATCTCGCGCGCGGTAAATACAAAGGAAGAAATTTCACATTACATCGTCAATAAATTATCCGGTTATCATGTAACCGGTTACAAAAATTAACCGGTTCTTAACCGGTTAACGGTTAATCGTCGTCATCACTAATTACAACAATGCATTAAATACTCAACAAATTTGATAACAAATAAAAAGGATATTAATTGCAATTTATGAATGAATCAAATATAAAAAAGGGTGGGGAATGAAAAGAAAAAACAAAACAAAGAAAAAAGGAAAGGAAAAAAAGAAAGAAAAAGAAAGAAAGAAAGAAAGAAAGAAAGAAAAAAAAACATTAAAAAAGAAAAACGAAAAGCATTAGACTATGTTTATTACGATGTTATATGAAGTTGTTTCTTTTTCACCATTCGCCTACGTACGTAATATTCAACTTGCTTTTAGCGTTGAATAACCAGAAGACGAGTAATGACGGTCAGAAGAACAGTCGAAACTGTGAAGATGTCCATCTACACACAGTTGCAAAACATAACATTGTTCTAGGCCTACACAATCAGTTGGTTACCGGTACGTCTCGCGTTGTGGTACAGGGTGAAACGATCTTTATTTAAAGATTTTTTGCAAAACTTTCCTAATTAAATCGATCTTGAAGTAGGCCTGATCAATCAATTCCAGTTATATTTTAAGTAAACATGAGTGATGTTTTTTTAACAATCTGTACAGCGTTGAAGCGAGCGTCATGATCTTGTGTCACTGCCACAGCTGAAAGATTACGATGTCTTCGAAGGGCAGGGATAATTACGGGCAAGTTAATGATTTTGAAATGGCCTTTTATTGAAGAGGTAGGGCATATTACTCCAGCGGGGACAGGGCCTATGTATTTATTTTTCAATGTTTTTCTGATAGGCCTATGCATAAATAAATATTTTTTCAGATAGTAAAAGTTTTTTTCCTGTTTTTTTTTTTAAAGTCTGTTTGTATTTTCTCGCGTTTGTCGTTTTTTTTCTTGTTTCACTGTAGAATCTATTCTAAACTCGGTAGCGGCAAGGGGAAGTGGGCAGGACAAAGTAACACGTACTGCCTGTGCTGAAGACTAGGAGAGTGAGGGGAGATGCGGGCAGGCAGGGAGTTCTGCTGGCCGGGCGGCAGACAGTACAGAACGATAGGAGGCAAATATCTACACGGCGGCAAAGCTTTGACGGCGGTTTGCAGTCGTTGGGATTTCGCTATTGCTTAAAACTGTTTTGAATTATCAGGCAAATTATAAAGGGTATTTTAATGACAGGGAAAAATATATGTTCGAATTACACATTATCGAAATTTCGATTAAACAGATCCTTTAACATGTATGTTCCCATACTATTGGCCGGGAACTGAGTTATTTTACGAATTACACAGCTTTTCGAATTATGGGTGCTCGAATTAACGAGATTCTACTGTACTACAATTTACTAGGGTTACCATATTTAACAAACCATAATCCAGGACAAAAAATTATAACCTGAACTGTTTTGAACTTTTTTGACCTGATGTCATCATCAGTAATATATTTAAATGTTTTTATCTCCATAATTTTAACAAGAGTATATCCCAACCCAATGGTAGTAGGAAGGTACTAAAGCACCTATGTTTTTATATTTCAGAAGCAAGTGGCCAAAAGAAGGGGTCCTGATACCAGCAAAAGGAGCATTAGTTCTTACTTTTGTTCCCAAGAAAAATGACTAACAACAGTGTCATTCATAATCATTTATTCGTTTAGGCCTAATATTACTAGAATAAAGATAACTAATTAGAAGTATAGTTGCATGATATATGATAATATGCATGAATAGTTAGGTAATGCTTTTAGTTTGTGTTTTGTTGTTCATTTGTCGGCAAGGAATCTGAAGATTATAGCAGTGTTCACTGTTAAAACCTGGCCCAAAACCGATCCAATAGCTTCGGCCTGAGCCCAACCAAAATTAAAATAGCGTGCACAACGCTAAACTTAAATTCATTACCCTATATTGAAGAATGTAGATAATAATAATTAATACATTCAAGATTTTTTTAGAGGTTGTAACATTTCTTGAATGTTGTTCTGCACTCTGCAGTGACAATAGACTTCATGGCCATAAGCTGCTATGTCACATGTATGTGCCATGTACAAAAGTTAATTTTTTACATTGATTAAAACTAGGGATGCGCCGATGCCCAAGAATCGGTGATATTGTGTGTATCAACAGAATTGGCAATGCCTATTTCCATAATAAAAAAATTCCTGTAAATTAAAAATGTTTCCCTGAAGGAGAATTTTAATTTTTGTCTATTGATTGTTTATACTTAAACTTAATGCTGTATTAGCACCTGCAGCGGAGCATAGAGCTCAAATGATCAATGCCACCTAAGCAAGATAATGTAGTTAAGGCCAACTCTTCACCTATTTTTTTCTGAAAGCGGTTTGATGTTTGATATAAATGTTAAGGCTGCCCAACGATCATACCCAAGTATAGTTTGATTTATTTCGTGAGAGCTGGCAGCTTCTGGCCCGCTATGGGCGGTCAACTGTTACAAGTTGTCATCTTTTGTGGATTTTAAGTGGACAGTGATGAAAAAACCCTCTCTACAGGGAGGTTTGAAGAATATTTATTAAATTTAAAGAATCAATAATCAGGTTCAACTTTAAAAACCTGATATTTACAACAAGAGACGCTCAAGTTCCAGGAGAGGTATATTTTGTATGTCCTTCTTCGAATCGCAGTCCCTTATTCTGATAGCAATCTCATTTCTGTTCTCAGCACAATATGTTTTGAAAACACTAATACGGAAATACATGTCAAGCTAATGGGAAGCCACGGAAAGAGGGAGAGAGAAACAGCTGGACAGAAAGAAAGAGAACTACATTGCCTATTGAAAACCAGTGTTCAGACCCTTGCGCATCATTGAACATAATACCATCTCCGTCAGTAGCGTAATTATTTCAGGATGGCCAACACGAAAAGTAACTTTCCTTAAATAAACAGGATTTTACCGAAACTATCGCCATTAATTGCTGGTTATCCTGTAGCTGCTCACTTAACTGTTTAACTTGTAGTTTGACAGATATACAAGAGGATTTAGAATCGAAGGCTTTGCCGATAGCTCTCGCGAAATAAATCAAACTATAATCATATCAATATTGCAAGGAGACTAGGCCATACAATATTGTACTTTTTAGTTGTACTTTTTAGTTTAGTTCTCCATTCCCAACTCTTACTTAAATGTCCTTTTTACGAAATGTACATAATACTTCTCATGTGTACTATGTGTTTTTTGACCCAATATTAGTACATAGTCAAACATATTGGCAAAGTTGATTTTTGATTTTTAATTTTTCTTGTCAAAAACAACATTTGTGATCTTATGATAAGGATTTCAGTATCGATATCATTTTTCTTTGTTACATCGCTATATTGTAATGAATAATCAAAATTGTTGGGCAGCCCTAATAATTGAAATGCCTTGATAAACCTTGCATAATGTTGCAATCCTATCCTAGGCTTAGGCCTAACTACCTGTTGGGGCAATTGCCCACATGATTGTCTATGATTTATGACTGAAGCAGATTTTTTTTTTTTAGAATTTGATTTGGCATGGTATTGGTATTGGCATGGATAAAAAAGTAGTATCGGTACATCCCTGATTGAAACTAAAGAATGTAGTATATAATATATACTGTTTTATTTTGTGGTTAACAAATTGCATTTAAATTGTTTCCTTGCTTAAAAATGCAGCTTTAGCTAAATTTGTAACTAGAACTACATATTGGATCATGAATGTATGTATGTAGTATTACATATTAATTAAATGTGAAATGCAAACATACCTTCCTATTTTGTCTTATATTTATAATAAATCCAGTTATCCAGTAGTCATATTAACATTATCAATTTGTTTATTCAAAACAAAGTTCATGTCGTCATTATTTCTAAGTTTTAAAAAAAAAATCTTTATTTTATTAGTCTTGCAGATTAGAGGTGGTTGCGTGATCAATTTTTTACTCGTATCACGTAAACTCATTTTCTGTCCACGCACAGTCTGGCACGAATAACATAATTTTTATTTAACTCGCGCACGATCACGTTTTATTTGTCAAGTAGCTATACTCGCGCACGCACTTCAACTCGCGTTATCGCGCACTCATGATTACATAATTGTTGGTATTTTGAGGAGCATTTAGCACGCACCCTTCTAAGCCGATCGCCACCAACCTGGTCATACAGGTCATGTTCGCATTGTCAGATGGCAGACAATCATCCTGTCGTCACTTGCTCCTCTTGAGAGAGCAGTGAACAAATAATTAAGTGAATACAAGTGATTGGTAGACAATAAATTCAAGAGATTGTTGGTTTATTACTTTTGCGTCCACATATTCACAGCTGAATTTTAGGGCTGGTGGCGACTCGAGGCGAGCATAGAAGAGGTTGGCCTGGCCTCGCGGATGAGAATGGCTCATTCCGCGCTGGAGCACATATTCATTTGGGGCTATGCTACATGGGCTAATAGTGGTATGAGTAGATTCTTGCGTTGGGTCTGACAATTCAACCAATGGCGCTTTGCTCATAATCCTCGCTTCGTGCGATACCCTAACCTGACTGTAAGTCCCCTGGATCAAATGTACTAATTAGACGAGTGAGCGAAGCGAATGAGGATTCTGTTACGCTCTACTCGATCGGGCCTTGGCTGTGAGCATTGTCCAATGTATGTATGTATGTATGTATGTATGTATGTTAAATGTCTGTCTGTCCAGGGTCATACGGCCGAACGGCCAAATAGATTGAGCTGAAATTTTAAATAGACGTCCGTGACCAGGTAACTGAGAACTGCTAACAAAATGAGCAATATCTGTTGCGATTTAAGCTCGCAAGAAATAAAAATCTTAAAAATTTGAGCTTAGATTGCACATGTTTCATTTGCAAATACGTAGGGCCTATAGAAGGCCACAGCCATGGTTATATAAAAATAAATTAAACACATTGATTTCAGTGACGGATAAAAAATCACACAGTCGGTGGTTATCACCACGTGTTTTGATTTTTGTTTTCCTAAGTGTCAATGTCATGCGATAGAAAGTTATATTATGGACAGAGATGGCTCGCGCCAAAACGAACTCCATTTCACAAACGTTAGCTGGTAAGTAGAATATTACTCCTCAAAACTAGAGGCGAGCTCTGGTAGTTGTCGTTGGGGACCTCTCCTCCTCCGCAACGACGACGACCATAACGACACGAACGATGACAAAGACTATGACGACCACGACGTGAGAACCCCTCTTTTCCTTTCACCTACTTGTAGCTGATTCTGTTCTGCATAAGGTTATCCTTCCTATATCCCCTAGATTAGAGTTGCGTATTATAACCTAACAGTTGACGCGCCTTTAATCCAAATCAACTTAACCTCAACTATGTCAAAGCCTCCATTCAGTACGAAGACGGCGACAACGACTACACGATTGGTTGACGCCCTCTGAAACCATACTATGAAAACGCCAAAGTCGTTGTTAGACGAGTGAGCAAGCTATGTGTTGGGTACTCTGTAACACTAGGGAAACGCCAAAGTCGTTGTTAGACGAGTGAGCAAGCCATGTGTTGAGTACCCGGGAACATCCCCTTTCCTCCCCAAAACTTAAGGCTGAATCTAGCTAGCATGGGCATATTTCTCCTCCACAGTTCATTAGGCTAGAGTGGCGCATTAGGCCTTACAGTGTTGACGCGCCCTTATAACAACTAATCTCAAACCCCTCTTATTTATACTATATATACTCTGGCACCTTATACATCAAGCAGAGTTGGGGTGATTTCGAGGTATTACCCAGCCGTCATGAAACGTGATGTGAACTTGAAAACTATCAAAATCGAGGGGATTTAGGTACCTGACAACACATGCCAAATTTTTTTGGGGTACGAGCATTCCTTCTTGGTGAAAAATGGCTTGAAACATGCTCAAAATTACTTTATGGATGTTAGCTACTGCTACTACGGTCTAATTCATCAGTTTCAATCGGCCAGTGATTCTGCCCAAACGGGTGGGGCTAGAACGTTCATATTTTACATGTACATTAAGTTAAGGTTATAGTGGCTTCCAAATAAAGGTTTTATTATAAGCCTTTTACAAGAATATAATCAACAAGTAACTATGGTTACTTGACAATGATCACCTACATTGTTTACAAAAAACAAGTCTTTGGACCACTAGATATTTTAAATTCTATTGTTAATTGGTTATACCATATCAATTAAACCGACTTTGATAAAATTATTGTATTTTAACAAATAATTTTGTGATGGAACTTGAAAAAGTAATGAGATCACACAATAACAAAAAACTTGTAAAAAAAACAGCCAAACCTTACACAATCAATCAAAAGCAATGAGATCTAAAAGAAAGTGTGGCTCGTTGGTCTTGTCGTGTGGCTCGTTGGTCTTGTGGTTAGCGTATCTGCTTCCAATGCAGAAGGTCCAGGGTTCGATTCCCGCTAAAGTCAGAAGTTTTTTAACTTCTGATTTGGACTTAAGTCCATCAGTTCTTGTCTTAGGAGTTTGTAAACGGTGACTTTGGAGCCGTCCTAGCAACGAAGCACATAATAAATTTCAGAGTTGTTCTGAATCGGCCTTGTTGATTCTGGCGTTGATTCGCGGGTGTTTGCACTGTCCATACCACTGATTGCTATATTTCCTATTAAAAATAACGATCTTTGGTTGGTTATCGCTCACTCGTCGATTGCGTCGGGGCCTGCACGGTTGGCTTGGTCGCTTTAATTTAAAGTCCCCCACTGAAAATCAGTTATATAACTGAGTGGGTAGACTCTAAATAAAAATGTATTTATTTATTTATTTATTTATTTATTTATTTATTTAAATGCCAAGCTTATATACCCTCCTACATTTTTGCAATCTTAATACACTAGGAAGCTTCGCAAACGCTTTTTCAGGCGCGTTGTTGGATGAGCGTAATTGGTGCATTGAGCTGCCATGTGTTATGCGGATTTTCTGTTGTTCTGTGAAAAGTCATAACTAATTAAGTTGAAGATTTAAGAAAAAATTAATTTAAATTAAATAAAAAATAAACTTAAATCGTAAAATTTTGATTTTCATAAGAAATAATTATTCGATTGTGCTCAAATTTCACACGAATATATTAATTCATAAAATTAAGGTTCTGTGAAAAAATCATTACAAGCAGATAAAGCATGTAGGTGTTATAAGTCAAGGAAATGTTTAAAAAAAGAAAAAAACTGTAAAATCTTGATTTTCATAAGAAATAGTTTTTCGATTGCGCTGAAATTTCACACGAATATCTTGATTCATAAAATTATGGTTCTGTAAAAAATCATTAAAATTGGATAGAGCATGTAGGTGTTATAAGTCGAAGAAATTTTTAAAAAATCGTAAAATTGCGATTTTCATGAGAAATAATTTTTCGATTGCGCTCAAAAACGTGGCAGTTCTAAGTTCAGAGATTTCGAAGGTCTCCAGCAAATTTCATTGCAATTGGAGTATCGGTTTAGCCGGAATTGTGTTAACAAACAGCCAAAAATACAAAAAAAGAAAAAAAACATTCCGGATTTTTTTTCTCCAGTGTAGTGAAATGGAATCTTCGCTACGCTCATCCAATAAACTTACTTTGCCCTGTGACTGTATCCTTGCAAAGCTTGGCAAAATAAATTTGCACAAACTTTTACATTCAAAACAATAGTTGCAAATAAAATTTTGCCACGCTTTGCAAGGATCCAGTCACAGGGCAAAGTGAATTTATGTATTAAGATTGCAAAATGTAAAATAGGGTACATAAGCTTGGCATTTCTTTTAGATCTCATTGCTTTTGATTGTGTAAGGTTTGGCTGTTTTTTTTTTTACAAGTTTTTTGTTATATGTGGGTAAATGTATACACAAATTTGCAAATGTTATATCTTGATGTACAAATTAATTAAAGAATTCTCCAAAACCACAATGCGGAAGTTGTACCTCTCTCTTGTTAGGCCTCATTTAGATTATGCTAGCTCTATTTGGAACCCATATCAAATCACCAAAATTCAGAATGTAGAAAGGGTCCAACAGTGTTTCATAAAACATCAATGCATAAAATGTAACATTCGATATCATAGAGTAGATTATGCACAACTTTGTAAAGATGCTAACCTAATGACGTTAGAAAACCGAAGGAACTATTCTGACATGGTTTACCTTTACAAAATTGTAAATAATTTAACAAACACTAGTTCAATTCTAGGCAAATTAAATTTTCATATACCTCCCAAACATACACGCCATCATAAAACTTTTCAACCAGCTCTAAGTCATCTCGACCTCCATAAAAATTCATGCATCAACAGATTGCAGCATTCATTTAATCTGTTAAAACCTCTTGAAGGAACAGACATTGATCTCTACTCACAAAATATTTTTAAATTTAAATCTGTGATCACTCAAGCTTTAGGATATTAACATTATAATTTACTCACTAGCTTATTTCCATTAGTCTCTTCTTTAATATGCATTTTTCATTTCTTTTCTTTCAAGAATATCTGTTATTAATTTTCATTGTTAATAATTTTGATAGTTTCACATTTAAATTGATAATTATTTAAAATATTTTAAAGAGTTACATGTATTATTTTATGTATATTGTATATTTTAATGTCAATTCGTTTATGTTTTCTATCCATTATGCTATGCTATGATTTGCACTTGTGGAGTATTTGTACTCTGTTGTAATATGCATGATAATAAATAAATAATGTTTATTAGCATTTTTTAATCATACTAGAAACAAATTTAATTCCAAAAAGGCTTCTTTCTACAAGTAAGATAATCAGCAAAAATGATTTTGTTTTCAATGATCACACGGTGATTGGTTGTAAAGGTTCTATACTCAATGGTTGTAGGGTTATGACAATTAAGTTGCCCTGTTTATCCCGCCATTAGTACGTGTAAAACTTTAAGCTCACTTTTATGACTGAAAATATTTTATATAGGGCTGACATATCATTATCATATCATAACATATCATGACATATCATTCAACTATCGATATCACACGAAAAATTTCGATATTATCAATATATCAAAATGTAATAATTGAGTATTTTTTTTTCCTCTTCCAAAAATCAAATAATTATTAAAAGAGTGGGTCTATTTTTCATAATTTGTGGCCAAATAGGGTTGATAAAGTATCACCATAAACCTATTTAACGATTTTTACGATCTCACAATCGCGTTTTATGACCCGGCACCTCCACCAAATGCACCAGTCGGGTTAATTTAATTTACACTACCGGTACCTACCCGGCACCTCCACCAAAATTACGAAATTTAGCATTTTTTGTGTAAATTTCGATATGAAATCAAATATCGATATCGAAAATATTTCCACTTATCGATATCGTATCGAAATATCGATTTTTTGCCCAGTCCTAATTTTATAAAAAACGAAAATGATGAAACATTTATGTAATAATAAAAAAACTGGCCCTGAACACAGTAGAATAATAAAAAAGTTCTGACGTCTTCCCTATTAGCTTGATTGGTGTATTGATGTGGACGTAGTTAAAAAAGTATGATTTTTGGCTAGAATCGTGGTGTTCCCCTGCTCAACACCTCGGCGTTATCACAACACATCAAACTACTTGGTCACGTAGTAGATTTTGACAGCTCCAGTGTGTTGACGGGCTTTGAATACCTATCTACACCCAAGAATGATCAGAGAAGCAATTGAGATTGAAAACAGACCAGAGAGCTTAAACAAACAAAATGATAGTCGTAATCATTGGTCGTAATCTTCCGTCATCTTGGATTCTAGTTCTATCTAAAAAAAAAAACACAAATGCCCGTGACAATCCATCAAAATCTGTAAATAATAAATTTCTCAACACGGGAAAAAAATTTGCGTCACCCAGGGTAGTTGAAAATATATTTTCCGTACCCATCATGAGAAGCAGGAAGAAAAAATAAGATTGTGTTGTATAGTATTTTTTATTGGTTCAGTAAATAAAAAATGTACATTGTATTGAACAGATCAAATAAATAAAGAAAATAATATGTTGATCTTATTTGAGAAATATGAGAGTTGGGTTCTTCTCTAACGGTCGGTGACCAAGGCCACGTTGGCTGAAACGTTCGACATTGTGTATTTTTTTTTTTAAATTCACTTGTTAACCAGCCAGTTTCACGCAGCTGTCCATCTCGTTTAAGGTAAGCTGTTGGTCCCCTTTCTTATTTCCCCAATCCCCAACCGGCAATCACACACACAAACATGAGAGTTAGAAAGATTACATTTATAGAAAAACATTTAAAGGTGCTATTTCCCGAAAATGATTTTTTACCACATAATCTATATCATAGTAGTATACTAAAATGATCGTTTAAAATTTTTTATCTTGGAACTGTGATTTTACATCAATTTTTCAATTTTTGAAATCCAAATATTTGCAAATTTTTTCCAAATGTGGTGTTTTGGGAAATTTCTTAAATCGGCTTTAACCTGCCTCTTATTTGTTCGACATAGATACTAGAGCATCGTACCAATCTAAAATAGCCCTTTATAACATCGTGTCTTGAAACTGTGCACAGATTAACACTCAAACACGCAAATATATGCATTCCAAAATCACACCCTTTTTTGGTAACTAGCAAATTTTGACCCCAAATTATAAAACAAAATATAGAATTTACAGAAAAGGCTGTAGAGTACGTCAATAATGGCCAATATTTTTTTGGATCAAAATCCTCCAAGGTCACGGAACATAAAGATCATCCCCATGTTATTTCTTATGGGATATTTTTGCACCAAGTTTGACAATTTTTTTCGGGTCATGGTGGACTCAATAATTTTTTTGTTAATTCCTAAATTCATAACTAGTTAGCCTGAATGAAATATATGTTTTGAGTTAAGCGGGTGAATACCCCTTTAATAAATTATGATGCAACACAGCCAAACCAGTCCGTGGAAACCAATGATATTTAACTACAATAGGGGTTTAATATCAATGGTGGGAACTGACTGCGCGACCCTCAGATAGGATGACACAGTCTGTGCCCGTCCATCGAGAAGGAAGGAGATATCAAAGTGCGGTCCTGTCATTACCTGAAGATGCTGGCGGATATGCCAGCAAAACGTTGTTTAAAATGGTATGTACTAGGAAAACGCTTAAGTCCCGCCGCGTTGTTGGATGAGCGTAATTGGTGCATTGAGCTGCCATGTGTTATGAGGATTTTCTGTTGTTCTGTGACAAAATTATTACAAAGTCGAATAATTTTTTTAAATTAAATTAAATTAAATAAAAAATTGACTTTATTTTTTATTTTTTTTTATGAATCGTAATTTTAAAAAAGGAAAAAATCGTAAAATTGCGATTTTCATAAGAAATAATTATTCGATTGCGCTCAAATTTTACAAGAATATATTAATTCATAAAATTAAGGTTCTGTGAAAAATTCATTACAATAGGATAAAGCATGTAGGTGTTATAAGTCAAAGACTTGTTTAAAAAAAGAAAAAACATGTAAAATGGCGATTTTCATGAGAAATAATTTTCCGATTGCGCTCAAAAACGTGGCAGTTCTAAGTTCAGAGATTTCGAAGGTCTCCATAAAATTTCATCGCAATCGGAGTATCGGTTTAGCCGGAATCGTGTTAACAAACAGACAAAAATACAGAAAGAAAGAAAGAAAGAAAAAAAAAAAAAAACATTCCGGATTTTTTTCTCCAGTGTAGTGAAATGGAATCTTCGCTTCGCTCGCTTCGCTCGCTTCGCTCGCTACGCTCATCCAATAACACCGCCTAAACACTACACGTGGACCAAAAGCCAAAACCCGATACAACATCAAAATCGGTCTAATGAAAACCTTCATAACGTATATACGTATTATGTACCTATTTTGTTTTCGAATGATGTATTAGAAAACATTGTGGGTGTAGACAACCTACACTAGTTAAAACTAGGAAAACGCTTAAGTCCCGCCGCGTTGTTGGATGAGCGTAATTGGTGCATTGAGCTACCATGTGTTATATGGATTTTCTGTTGTTCTGTGAAAAAATCATTACTTAGTTGAAGATTTTTTTAAAATTTATTTAAATTTAATGAAAAATAACTTTAATCTTTAATTTTTTTAATTAATCGTAATTTAAAAAAGAAAAAAATCGTAAATTTTCGATTTTCATAAGAAATAGTTATTCGATTGTGCTCAAATTTCACAAGAATATATTAATTCATAAAATTAAGGTTCTGTGAAAAAATCATCAAAATCGGATAAAGCATGTAGGTGTTAAAAGTCAAAGAATTGTTTTAAAAAAGAAAAAAACACGTAAAATTTCGATTTTTATAAGAAATAATTTTTCGATTGCGCTCAAATTTTACAAGAATATCTTAATTCATAAAATTATGGTTCTGTGAAAAAATCATCAAAATCGGATAAAGCATGTAGGTGTTATAAGTCGAAGAAATTTTAAAAATCGAAAAAAATCGTAAAATTGCGATTTTGATGAGAAATAATTTTCCGATTGTGCTCAAAAACGTGGCAGTTCTAAGTTCAGAGATTTCGAAGACCTCCATAAAATTTCATCGCAATCGGATTATCGGTTTAGCCGGAATCGTGTTAACAAACAGACAAAAATACAGAAAAAAAAAAAAAAAAAAAAAAAAAAAAAAAAAACATTCCGGATTTTTTTCTCCAGTGTAGTGAAATGGAATCTTCGCTCCGCTCGCTACGCTCGCTACGCTCATCCAAAAAAAACTAGTTAATTAAAATGTAGAATACATTTGCATGTTTCGTGGAAATTTCTCCCCACTTTTTAAAAGAAAGAAATTTTTCAAAGAGGACAATTTTTTTTTTTACTAACAAGAACATTTCTGAAATTGATGGGAATACTAAAGATAAAGTGTTATTGGAAAATACATACATACATAGTGTATTAGATACCTTGTAAAGACTAGTAAAACGTAGATACATTGGACAAACAAACAGGTCGCAAGATTTCAATGAGGCTTCAAGAACACAGACTAGACTTGCTGTTGAACATAAAGACAACACGCCCTTCTATCGATTATAATAGTGTGAAATCACGGTTGATTATGTGTACGTGTATACTAGAATGATCCGTGAAGCCGTAGAAAAATTGAGAAACGGCCTATGAATTTGAAGAAATAGGTGGATAATAGCACACGTCTTACTGACGCTTGGAAACCATTTTTATCATCTTTAAAAATTGCTCTACAAATTCCTTCCAGTACTTTATCTTCACAACCTGACCCAAAATTGTACCACATCTGACCGATAATTTGAAAGTCGAAGAAACATGTCTGAAAAGTTTGCTGAATGAAAGAATGCCTTTTAAAAAACAGGAAAAAAATGACGATTTTTATTATTATACAGCGTATAAAATACGCTGTTATTTTCAGAAAACTATTTTAGCTATAATCAAGTTATAGCTAAAGGTGTTTAGAAACTATGTCCAGAAAACCGATTCTCAAAATTTAATTTTAAACTAGTCTTGTATATTACACTTTTGTCCAAAAATCTAAATATAATTTCCAAAAGTGAGGCTATGTCCCGCCCAAAAAAAATCACAATTTTTTTCTGTTATTTTAAAGGCCTTTTTTCATTCAGCAAACTTTTCAGACATGTTTCTTCGACTTTCAAATTATCGGCCAGAGGTGGTACAATAGCCTTAACTAGGAAAACGCTAAAGTCCCGCCGCGTTGATGGATGAGCTTTTTAAAGTTTTTAGTTTGCGTGGGATATCTTTACTTTTGCAAGTGCTTTGTTTTCCTGCCGAAGCATTGTAGGTGATTGTTGTCAAGTTTCTATTGTTTCTTGTTAATTTGTTATTATTTAACGTAAAAATCTTACATTAGAAGCTATATTTCTATAGATTCTGGCTAACTTTTTCAACATTTTCTTTCAAAAGGTACTACATCACCATAACCTTAATGTCCATGTATAATATGAACGTTGTAGCCCCACCCGTTTGGTCAGAATTGGCCCAAATGGCACGAAAATATCGCACTAAAATCGTAAAAGTACGATATTCATGAGAAATATTTCTTCGATTGTACCCAAAAACGTGGCAAGTCTAAGTTCAGAGAAAACGAAGGTCGTGTCAAATTTTCATCAAGATCGCATATGCCGTTTGCCCGGTAGAGAGCGAACAAACAGACGGAAAAACAAACAAACAAAAAAAAATTAAAAAATAAAAACCGAGCTAAATTTTTTGGGGGATCGGTGAAATTGAAGTCTTCGCTTCGCTCATCCAATAATCTCAAATATACTAGATCAATCGCAAGGAAGGAACGAGACAAAAACTTCATCTTCACAACCAAACCCAAACAAGTTCAAGTTCAAGTTCAAGTTCTTTATTAATCCGTCGATTTATACAAAGTACAAATATGGATTTCGTCAAATTAATACTAAAGATATCATAGTTATAAGTAGTATGTAAGAGGAAAGTTCAGTACCGGTATGTTATGTTATGTTAGGCCTAGGCCTTTAGTAAGGAACATAAAATAGAACAAAATAAATATGTACATTGTAGGCTACACTTAAAATAAAATAAACTAGGAAGGCCTGGCACAAGATTAATAACAATTGTGTACCAGCACACACAGACAAAGAGTAGACATGTAAGAAACAGCTTCTTGAAAGGGATGACAAAAATAAGCTTCCAATCAGATTGAAGGGAGGTATAATATACAAGTAAATAGACTATAGTAATTACTAATACTAGGAAAACGCTAAAGTCCCGCCGCGTTGATGGATGAGCTTTTTAAAGTTTTAAGTTTGCTTGGGATATCTTTACTTTTGCAAGTGCTTTGTTTTGCTGCCTACGCATTGTAGGTGAATGTTGTAAAGTTTCTTTTGTTTCTTGTCAATTGGTATTATTTACCGTAAAAACTTATATTAAAAGCTTTATTTCTATGGATTCTGGCTAACTTTTTCAACTTTTTCTTTCAAAAGGTACTACATCACCATAACCTTAATGTCCATGTATAATATGAACGTTGAAGCCCCACCCGTTTGGTCAGAATTGGCCCAAATGGCACGAAAATATCGTACAAAAAAAACAAAAATCTTATATTAAAAGCTTTATTTCTATAGATTCTGGCTAACGTTTTCAATTTTTTTTTTTCAAAATGTACTAAATCACCATAACCTTAATGTCCATGTATAATATGAACGTTTTAGCTTCACCCGTTTGGTCAGAATTGGGCTCAAATGGCACGAAAATATCGCCCAAAAAAATCGAAAAAAATCGTAAAATTACGATATTCATGAGAAATATTTCTTCGATTGTACCCAAAAACGTGGCAAGTCTAAGTTCAGAGATTTCGAAGGTCCTGTCAAATTTCATCCGAGATCGCATATGCCGTTAGCCCGGTAGAGAAGCGAACAAACAGACAGAAAAACAAACAAAAAAACAAAAAAAACAAAAAAAATCACCCCGAGCTAAACTTTTTGGGGGGTCGGTGAAAATTGAAGTCTTCGCTTCGCTCATCCAATAATATAAAATAAAAAACATTCATTTTGATACCGAAAATAAAATGTTAACAAATGGACCAGTCACAAGAGATGTCATTTTCACAACTAAATCCAAAAACACAGCTTGATCCCAGTAGTGCGATCAAGGTGTCTTCTCAAACCCAACTATAGTGCAAAATGTGATACCAGCATAAAAATTTGCAATCATGGATTTTGTAATGATAATTTCGAAAATAGCTGACTCCACAATGAGTTCTTGGTAATTTAACCGGATTTAACTGTTAATTGATTAATTAAAATTAATTAGTGAAATATGTCCACAAATTTCAAAGTAAGGATAAATTTGTCATGTTTCGTATCAATTGAAAGCATTTCTCATATTGGTTCCTCAAGGAATTTTTTTTATTGAAGTAGGTAGGCTAAATATTATATGTTATCTAAATATGATGAATGATGATTTGGCGATTTTTTAGTTTTTGAACCAAAAGATCAACTTCAAATTAAAATATATTCTAGACAAAGATAACACAGTATTCACAAAAGAGCTGGAAATTAATTTATCATTTTTTTTGTAGTTTTTCAATAATAGCAGTTACAATATTATATTCAACACAAATTACAATATTGCGTAAATAAGTCTCACTATGGTTCAAAATGTGATTCCAACTTCAAAATTTAGCAATCTTAAAGATTTTGTAATGATAATTTCGAAAAGTACTAGCTACATGCTGAGTTCTGAGTATTTAACTATTAATTGATTAATTAGCATTAATTACTTAATTGGGTTCAAAAATTTCAAAGTGAAGATAAATTTGTCATATTTGGTATCAATTGAAAGCATTTTTTACCAATAAGAAATAAAAATTGAAATCAATTAATATTTTATGTTGATTTGACTATTTTTTAGGTTTTGAACCAAAGATAAATCAACTTCTAACCAGTGATGACATAATGTTCACAAAAGAGCTGGTAACTATAATCAATGTATCATTATGACTTTTGCAATAATAGCAGTTACAATATATTCAACACAAATTACCAAATTTAAAAAAATTGTAAAAGTTATAGAACATGTTGTGTGACGCAATGACTAAATGTATTGTGGAGATTTGTTTGAACTTCGCGGCATAGAACCACAGCCAACGTGAGAGGGAATTTTAAAACACTGCCTTCTTATACGTATGCTTGTTTTCCAGTGTTGGTGACTTACCACCATCGTTGCCACTTTGCTTACTGCCGGCCGACTTTTCTAAAATAAAGTTATTTGTTTGGGTTGGTTATTAAAACAGACAGGACAGCACCACATTTGCTTATATCATGGGTGTACCAGCATTTTTTCGCTGGCTTAGCCGGAAATATCCGTCAGTTATTGTCCCGTGCGTTGAGGAAAAGGTAGGGACTAAGCCAAAGCATAAACCCAAAAGCTTGCCTCCCTAGCCTTTGTGTAGGCCTAGGCCTAGGCCTAGCCCTAGCCCCTAGGCCTATTCAATCCCTTTGCCCTAGTCCCTAGGCCCTATGTATAAAATACAAAAGTAGGCCTTGGCGCCTAGGCCTAGGCCTAGGCCTATATGTCGTCCCTATTTCTGGACTGGCTAGGCCTAGTTAACTAGAGCGGGTTTGAGCTTACGACAAAGGCTAGTTTGCGAGCAGGGCTTGGGGACCTGCGACGGCTAGCTCTACTCTAGGCCCTACGGTAGGCCTAGGCGGCACTTGTGTCGTTGGTGTGGGCCCAGTGGCGTAGCTAGTAGCTCAAAGGCCCGGGTGCAAGGTTTTCTGATGGGCCCCTGTACTTGCGTGGGCTATACGGGGTCTGGGGCGAAGCCCCAGCCGCCGGAGGCGAACATTTTTTTGGGCCTTTTTATGCTCAAAATAGCCTGTAGAGCGATCTGAGACAGTGAGTGACGTGGAATTCGGCCTAGTTAAAAAAAAGGAACTTAACTTTGGCATTTTACTAATTTCCACAGACAATTGTTCGTCTCTCTTTCGTTTAATTTTTGCCTTTGCTGCACCGCTTAAATGTTTAGGCCGAGACGCACTCATACTGACCTTTCTTGGGTTCACAACACCAATCACCAATTGAAGTAACACAACACTACACAGGCGGAAAATTATCACTCCCGAACCGAACGCACGTGAAGTACATGCACATGCATGGGAAAACGTGGGCAGTTCGTACAGGTTGTGGCTAGCTGGACTTTCAGTAGTCGACCACGGCGCGGGCCTATAGGGGGAGAGAGCTATTCTAGTGATCATTTAGAATGTCCGTCCGGTCACGAATATGTTAATTTTATTTTGATCCGATAAGTAGTGTAGATGGAAATTACATTATAACAAAAGTAACGTTGCCATGGCAACGAAAAGACGCGCGAAGTTTCTAATGCACTGCCACCTAGAAGTAATCAAAATACTTTCGAGGAAGCAGTCTATTATTTGTCAACAAAGAGTTTAAATAGTTAACCCAAGGAGTCAGGTTCTCTAGATGGCGGTGGATTTTATCCACAAAGTAAAGGATTACACACGGGTTTATACCCAAATACCTTGGCAATAATAAATAATTTTGGATACATGGCCCTGTGGACAGCGAACGTCGCAAATTTAAAAATATAAAAAAATGTGCAATGTGGGTCTAGCTATAGCACGTGCTCGCTTATCAACGCGTCCAACTGAGCGTTTCCTAGTAGTTTTTACATTGTTATTCTTAAGAAAATACTCGCGACCCTTGTGTACAGCCCACCTTCAAAATGTACCGGTAGAGTAGGAGCTATGTAAGGTGTATTTTAAGCAGGTGGCGGAATCTATCAAGATTGGCATGAGATTTAATTTGTGGGAGTTGGTTGAAGATATGGGAGCATAGGTAGCCCTAGTAGGGATTTAATACTTCCAGAAAAATTGAAGCTGAGGAACCCCCCCCCCCCCACAAAAAGGGGAAAAATAGAAATCTGGCAAAATAATTAGTAAACAGGCTAAATAAAACTCCTACTCTTCAAACAGGGAAAAACTTGTTTTTCCTAATATTTTTTCCAAGCATCAAAATTCCTAAAGGTAGGGCCTAGTGTGTAGGCCTACTTTTGAAATAGATTGAGAGTTTATATGGTGGTCTATAGGCCCGCCTTAATAATTTTATTTTTATTTATTTATTTATTTAACGTCTATCCTATTCAGTTATAAAAACTGATTTACAAAGGAAGACAACTAAATAAATCTAATTACATAGATGCAGACACAACAATGAACTACATTTAAGTAAATATTTGAAATAGTAATATTACAACAATGCATTAAATATTCAACAAATTTGATAACAAATAAAAATGATATTAAATACCATATATTGTGTTGCCCTCTTGTGGCATGTTGGTGGATGGATGAGTTTGAAGTCTCAGGCTACTAAATAAGTCGGGAAATTTTAATTTTATTTAATTTAGGGTAATTTTAGTTTTAGTTTTAGTTTTTAATGGCAAGCCCAAAGAAGAAAGAGAAGATTCCATGTTTTAATACTTAGGTAGGCCTACCTAATTAGGTCCATAAAGTCAATCCAGTTATTGTCTTGGTGGACGATTTAATCACTCCAGATTCGCGGTTAAAACCTAACCAGGTAGCAGCACGGTCGTATGCCAGCATGGCCGTCCGAAGGCAGATAAAAACACGGGCTGCATAGGGAGCAAGTGTGTTTTTCATGCTTTAAAACATAATATTTCATTGTAAGCGTCAGTTCTGGAAGTATTTCTACTTTCCAGTACTTGGGTACGATGGGGTAGGACAATCACTATATTTTGTAACCCTCAGCTGCAAAATAACTAGCAATTAAGGAATTTTATCTCGTAATTTGGAGACGTGTATTTTCAGTAATTTTAACTTGATGGCAATACCGCGAATTTCTTATGATTATTGGCCTTTACTAAGGCCTATATGATATGTAATATAATATTATATCACAGATTATTTATTCTCCCCCTCCCCCCCCCCCCCCCCCGAAAGTAATTTTTTGCGGGTTCCTCGCGAATAAATTATCAAACTCGATTTGTTATTAAATTTGTGTTTCGTCTCGCCATTGAAACTTCTTAAAACATTGTCTCACATTTAAAAAGCCCCCCCCCCCCCATGCGGCTAAAAATTTAAAGTTATAATTTATATATAGATGGCACCGGCCTTCACTATAAACTTTATATATAGGCCTACTATTATTAATACGCATAGTTAACTAATTATATTACGCCTTGTTGTTTTGGTTGAGATTATGAATAATAT
The DNA here is from genome assembly GCA_024449915.1 of Sweltsa coloradensis. Classification (NCBI taxonomy): domain Eukaryota; kingdom Metazoa; phylum Arthropoda; class Insecta; order Plecoptera; family Chloroperlidae; genus Sweltsa; species Sweltsa coloradensis. The sequence goes on along the minus strand of JAMZAV010001144.1, from coordinate 157,023 downwards.
GAGCCCATAAATAATTAAGTCTATGCATAATTATTTGTTGTTCACGGCAGCAGTTGGTACAAATCTCTTGGCATAAAGGAATAAAAAATCAAGGTAGGATAGTTTACATTCAATGCGCTGCACAAATTTAAAAACTATAATTATTTACGGACATATATTATTAATAATAAATAATAATTACAAAAATTCCATATTATATCTATACCAATTATCAATTACACCATTAATGAGACTTGCATAATATATTCTATGGTTTACAGTATCTTTGGGTTTAGAATGTTGAACCCAAAGACGGTACGGTACATAGCTCTTAGCCCGATTTGGCCCTATACCGCCTACAGCACATCATTGTAACAAATTAATTACCATTATGGTTTATCGTTTATCGGTTGGTGGTATCCATGAAACTGATGAAAGTTGTGAAAAATGTGTCTCAAGGAATAGGAATAGAACCGACGATAGAACTTCCATCTAACCCACAGTATTGCACGGAATAATATACACATTCAGACTTTTTGTTTCTTTACGCATTACAAAAATGTGTATTACTAATTTTATGACCTTTCTTGCTTGCTAAATAATAAACATGATCGAGTAAATTCTTTCTGGAGTTGACCGTGACGCTACAATATTGCATTGGTTTAACATTGAATGCCGCCATGCAGCCGCCCGGTATCTGCCTTGGAGCAGTTCTCCACTTGACCACCAGATGTCAGCCACTTTGCTTTTAAACGCGAATAGGCCTAAAGCTGCCATCCCATAGTAGGGCCTATACCATTGGCCATTGCTATTAATTTATTGATACAACTGGCTCCAGCACTCCTAACTACTAATTACTGTCTACTGAAGGAACTGTTTCAGTAAATTATGAAACGCTCTGTACACGTGCAACACAAGGCGTACCGGTACCTACATTTATTTGTAATTTTATTTTCAGGCAAAAGTGTGTGATGGCGTGAAAGCTCCAATAGAGTGCACTTTACCTAATCCCAATGGAATTGAGTTTGACAATCTTTATCTGGATATGAATGGTATCATACATCCATGCACTCATCCAGAAGACAAGTAAGTATTTGTTTTTAAACACTCATTTTTATAGGGCTAAGAGGAGTCGCTGAGAACTCAAATATGGATGCACACTCAGGTGTTGATGCTGAACGGTTGGTAATATCATTACCAAATTTTGCATGTACATTAATGAAGTAGGCTGCTTTTATATTGTTATCCACGCTTAGTTGCAAAAAATAAGCCTTAAGCTTAGTCCTAAGGCTATTCGACCGCATTTTTCTATTTTCCAAAAACATATTTTCCAAAAAAAGGAAACTGTGGTGGAATGGAAGAGTGAAGACAGCTGTTAAACGCAAAAATGTAGCCCGAAAGGAAAAGGATAAAAACAGGACTAAAGAAAATGAAGAAAAGTACAAAAAGTATAAATATGAAGCTAAAAAAATAGTAATGGCAGAGAAGAAAAATACAATGGAGATATTTGCAGACAAATTAGAGAAGGACTTTGATACAAATAAGAAATTGTTGTATGGACTAATGAGAAGCAAAAGAAAAACAGAAGAAATCACAAGATACCTGACCGACAACAATGAATCTCTTATTACTGACCCAAAAGAAGTGAAAAACATGTGGAAGAAATATTTCAAAAACCTACTTAATATGCCTAGGTTACCTGATACTAACCATAACCAAACTCAGGAAGGGGACCAAACAATAGAAGTCTTTCAGAACACCAATGAGGAAGAAATAGAAGAAATAATAGGAAATGAAATATCAAGACGGGAAGTAGTTGAAGCAGTAAAAGCCATGAAAAATGGTAAAGCTTCGGGAGAGGATGAAATAGTTGTAGAGATGATCAAGGCTGCAGGGGATGCAGGCATAGATTGGATGTGGAGAGTGACCAGTGCAGCATGGAAAGAAAAGAAGGTACCATATGACTGGGGGAAAGGAACTATAGTACCTACCAACATTTAAGAAAGGGGACAGGAAGAAGTGTAAAAATTATAGAGGGATTTAACGCTGATGAGCCAGTGTGCAAAGATATACGAGAAAATACTAGATCGAAGACTACGACAACAAGTAGAGCCAAGTTTGAGAGAGGAACAATATGGGTTTAGAGCTGGCCGCTCAACCATTGATCTCATATTTGCGCTCAGACAAATAATGGAAAAAAAGTGGGAAAAGGGAGAAGAAATGTTCATGGTCTTCTTGGATGTAGAAAAAGCATATGACAGTGTCCCAAGAGCTAAAGCTTGGGAATGCTTAAAAGATGCAGAAGTAGAACAGTGTCTAATAACAAGAATTCAAAGCACATATGTCACAACAAAGAGCTGTGTTCAAACACCATTTGGTAGAACTACTTGGTTTGAAATAAACAGTGGGCTACGGCAAGGTAGTGTGATGTCACCTACATTATTTACCATTGTTATGGATAACATACTGCGTAAAGTTGAACCCACAGAAAGTGAAAAGTCTAAAACGATGATATTTGCAGATGATATAGTGAGGTGGGGAGATTCCATTGAAGAAGTCCAGAAGAGCGTAGATAGATGGAATGAGGAAACACTGAAGTTTAACATGAAAATAAGCATTGAAAAGAGTGAAACATTAATATAATGAAGAAAAGTAACAAAACAAAAGAAGATAATAGTACTTACAACTCACAATAACTATAATAGAGCATTATATCCCTTGGGCAAATGGAGCATTGTAAACCTTACTTTATTGCTCTGAACATTCTTACAGTTCCATGTCTTTACATTCTTAAATCAGTCTTAAGCATTAAGAAAACATCCAAATCCTGCAGTTAATGCGAATGTACATACTCACAACACAAGGCAAAAACATGATCTCCATCTTAGCCAATGTTCTAAACCTTGGCCAGAAAAACTCTGATTATATAAATAAAATTCTCTACAAACCTGTTCCAAAAGAAATCAAGATTACCCAAATAACATTAAATTTAAAATGAGCTGACAAATTTTATTACAAAAAGCTTACTACAGTGTAAATGACATTTATCACATCAACTGACCTACCATAATTTTCAATCAGTTGGTTGTTAAAATGTACAATATTGAATTGGAATTAATGTTCTTATTCATTTCTCTTTACCAAGTTAATTAACAATGTAATATTGTAAACTTGCACTGTATCATTGGCTTTTGGTAGTTAGCCTTTATATTACCTAATATGAGAGACAATGTAATAAAGATGATTATTTGTTAGTGTAGTGTATTTTGTATTATTAGTAGTGTATTTTGTTATTAGTAGATTACTGTATGTATAGTATTTAACATATACTATTGTGTAACTTCATTAAGTTTAATAATTGTGTACAATAAAATGGACTACACGGTGAAAACTGTTGAAACCTGTAACTATTGTTATTTGTTGTGTCCAAAATAAATTGAAATTGAAATTGAAAAGCTACTACGGGGAGAAGAGCTGGCCTTGTAGAAGCATTTAAATACCTTGGGAAGTATCTAACAAAAGACGCAAACTAGATGCTGAAATATCAAGGAGAATTATATTAGCCGACAATTTAACCAAAGTGTACGTAAACTATTATGGAAAGAAGAAATATCATCCAGGTGCAAGATGTTATTGTACAAAATGTATTCCTCCCAATAATATCATATGCATCCGTGACATGGACAATAGGAGGAAAGGAAGACAGCAGATTACAAGCAACAGAGATGAAATTTTTAGAAGTTCTGTAGCCTTAACAAAAATCGGCAAGGTACGGAGCAAAACAATAAAACACAGTCGGCGAGTGGAAAGTTTACGAAATAAGATAGGAAGAGAAGACTTCGATGGTATGGTAACGTACGAAGAATGAACAAGATAGAATACCAAGAAGGAGATTTGAACGCACATGGGGGGGATAAGAAGAGTTGGACGCCCAAGAGATAGATGGAGGGACCAAATAAAATGGAACATTGAAGAAAGAGGGAAATCATGGGAAAGAATTAATGAAGAAAGACTCTGGGAGGATAGAAAGAAATGGCGAGAACTGGTAGAAATGCCTGTCATAGAAGACATCGAAGTAGATGAGGAGGTGTTGAGCCTGGCTAGCAAACACTGGAAGTCCACAGCCCGAGAAATTGGTGATACGTCACCCCTCGACCTGACTTATGTTGGAACCGGGTGTTTGATTATTATTATTATGCTACCAAGTCAAAATATAGTGAATGGCTTTGAACGTGGCTTTTTTAGAAAATCAAAACTATTTTTTTTAAATTTTTCTGATCCGGTACACGGCCAATATGGCCACCTCGAAATAATTTCTAACTTCAATTCGTCAAGGCACACCGTTCAACGTTGGGTGTTGTGTTTTTGGGACATTAATTTTCAACTGGTGTTCTAGAGGCTGACTTGAGAGATTTTTTTTTTAACAATGTCTTTCCTGCGATTTTTTTCGTTTGGCGGTATGTGTGAAATTTTGCTTAGCACGCAGAGGAGACTGATAGGTCTAAAACCAGTACATGACACAGGATTCGATATTTTTGGTGTAGGTTTGATGTGTGCCAGGGAAAAGTTAAAAATATGCAAAAGCAATGGTAAAGTAATAAATATATGCATTTCTGAATAAGTGTAATTGAGATATTGTGGGGACCCTTAGCTTTAGATTTGATGTTACGTGCAGCTTTAATTATATCTTTTGGGTAGACGTGTGAAAAGTGAAAGATTCACGGTCAGGTCGAGGTAGTGACTTGTACCGGTGTATTACATTCTTGATTCTATCTGGATCAGTGACTCTATCAACGGATGAGAAGTGCGTATTTAGAGATTCTGCTGTTACAGACACGTCGGGGGCCAGTCTACTTTGCTTCCCAATGCCTAACAATCTTACTGCACTCCATAGGCTGGAGGGTGATTTGGAAGTATTAAACAAATTGTGTGTGAATTTAATTTTTGAGTTGCGGATAGATTGTTTTGCTCTGTTGGGAAGTATACGGTAAGTCTCATAGTCGTCACGGTCTTTAGTTTTGATATGGTGTCTCCTCGCAGAGTCTCGGTCTTTTAAAAGTCGTTTAATGTCTAGTGTCATCCATAATGCAGGTGGGTGAGTAGAAGTATGAATTATTTCAGAGTTAATCAAAGATGGTTTAATTCTTAATAAAGGGAGTGTTACGCCTCTATAGGGGCCTATCATTGCAAAAATAATTTAAACCTGTAATGTCAATCAATAGTATAAGGATTAAGGCATCCGAATGAAAAAAAATTGTATATGTAAATTTAAGTAGGCTACTCTTCGTACTAACTTGTTCCAACACCTAGGGGTAAGTGGAGTAAGTAGGAACACGGGGTAACTAGAAACAACGCTTATCGCTTACAATGTTTTGCACATTGTTCAAGGTCAATAAGTTTGAACTAGGCCTACCTACTTGGTGACATAGTTAGAAATCGAAAAATTTGGAACAGGCATGGTATATTTTTTTGTCAATGACACCTCGTAAAAAAAACCTGTTTGTAAAATAGCAATTTTCCCCATTTTTTAAATTTTTTTATGAGTATTGTGGAATTTATTGCCAAATTTGCTTTATGGCGTTTTGTAGGCTCGATCTTTTCTTCCAAGATCAATTGTTGACTTAGGCTAGTACCCATGGTCATAATTAGTTAATTACCACATTTTCTTTGGTTGTTCCCACTTATCCTGGTAGGCCCTACTTGTGAAACACTTAACAACACACGAGGATTTTAAATCAAAGATTTTCCGCCAGCTCTGACCAAATTTTGTGGAATATACAATTATGTGCAATGATACATAAAATTACTGATATAGGCCTACTACAGTAGGCCTACTTACTATTAATTAATCACACATAGCATGGGCTCAGAAGTGGTCAATACAAGAACATAATTAGTAGTTAATTAATCAAACTTATCACTATCAGAAATTCATGTCCTTATATTGATATAATTATATTCTTATTTTAAAGTTAGTTGAGTTCATTTTTCAATATTTAAAACATTTTAGTAGATAGCAATTAGAAACTCTTTAATATTCAACAAGAACGTTTAGGAAATTAATAAAACTATTTCTGTCATCAGGTACAATCTGATCAGGTCACGGAAATAGTTTTATTAATTTCCGAAATGTTGTTCTTCTTGAATATCAAAGAGTGGCCCCAATCAGGTCAACCTGATGACGGATAGTTTTATTAATTTCCGAAACGTCATTCTTGTAAAATATTAGAGTTGCTATCCACTAAAATGTTTTAGGCTCAGTAGCAACATGGCCGTATTCGTTCATGATGCACAGTTGCAAGTCATTCATAATAGGCCCAAACTACTATTAATTAGTATGAACAAAATCAGTTTGTCAGTTATGATATTTGTGAGAAAAAACTTGTGTTTCATCTCTTCTCATTGACACTAAAACTTTAAATTTCAGACCTGCACCCAGAAATGAAGATGAGATGATGGTAGCCATTTTTGAATGCATTGACAGGCTTTTCTCAATTGTTCGCCCACGCAAATTAATTTACATGGCTATCGATGGAGTTGTAAGTATCATTCAGCTTAAATCCTGACAAACATCATGTTCTGCGTGATAGTTTTGTTCGTTAAGCATTCTTACTGTGCATGACTCATGACTCATGAGCCCTTATTTTATTACATTTGAAGTATCAAATTTTTTTGACTAGGCTCCAAGGGCAAAAATGAATCAGCAACGGTCTCGACGTTTCCGCGCTTCAAAAGAAACTTCGGAAAAGATCATAGAGATGGCTCGCATTCGTTCTGAATTAGCTGCCAAAGGCTGCTTTCTGCCACCAGAAAAGACAAAAGGAGAGCACTTTGACAGCAACTGCATCACACCAGGAACACCCTTCATGGCCAGACTATCTTCCTGCCTCCACTATTACATACACGATCGAATGAACACTGATCCCGCATGGAAGACCATCAAGGTGATCCTGTCGGACGCCAATGTGCCAGGGGAAGGGGAACATAAGATCATGGACTACATTCGACGACAAAGGGGTCAACCAGATCATGATCCTAATACACAGCATTGTCTGTGTGGGGCAGATGCTGATCTGATCATGTTGGGTCTTGCTACTCATGAGCCAAACTTCACCATCATTCGAGAGGAGTTTAAGCCCAACCAACCCCGGCCGTGTGACATGTGTGGTCAGAACGGACACGACATGAAGGATTGTCAAGGACTCCCTAAAGAGTTGTCAGGTGCTCTGGATGAAGTTGCCCCAGCATTTAGCAGCGAAGGAGAATTCATATTTGTACGTCTTTGTGTTCTTCGGGAGTACCTAGAAAAAGAGTTGGAAATGCCCAACTTACCCTTTACGTATGATTTCGAGAGGGCAATTGACGACTGGGTTTTCATGTGCTTCTTTGTGGGCAATGATTTTTTACCACACCTGCCGTCTTTGGAAATTCGAGAGGGTGCGATTGACAGACTTGTTACCTTGTACAAAAGTGCTGTTTATAAGACTGGGGTAAGTCCTGAAAATTTTAGTTCTACATTATCCTGATTGATTTTCTTTTTATTCTATGCTTAAAATGTCACTTATGTTATTTTTTTAGGGATTCATTACTGATAGTGGAGATGTTAACCTCAGCCGGGTTCAACTAATATTGTTGGACTTGGGGAAAGCTGAAGATGAGATCTTTAAGAAACGCCAACAAGACGAACTCTCATTCAGAGCTAGAAATAAAGCAAAAAATAGACGTATGAAAATGATGAACAGCAATAGGGGTCGTCCTTCGTTTCTGCCTCAAGGCCAATTTGCTCCTACTGTAAGTTTTATAAAATATGTAGGCCTTTATAAATTTAGGTATCTGAAGGTTTCCCCATTTTTTTAATGCATTCATAGATTGGCAAGGAATGTCTTGAGTTCATCCAAATTACTCCCATTACCGGTATCCATAAGTATAACCATTATACGTATATCACCTCCCCAACCCAACTCATGTTGTCACCGGATGTTTGATCTATTATTATGTACTATCTTAATTTCAAATTTGTAAAGTTGAGGCCCACCATGTATTTTTATAGAACATCATCAGCACAAACATCATTCCCATGACTATTTAACTTGCATAGGCCTACTTACTTTTAGCCACTCTTATGGAGAATAGCTTGCAAGTCTAGATCCTGTAGCCAAACTTTTATACTGGTAGTCCTAGGCCCAGTGGCGTTTCCTGCATAGGGGCAGGTGGGGAATTTATAGCACCGCACGGAAAAATAGAATACTAGTTAGAGAGAAGAAACACATCTGAAATCGTTTGAATGATTTATTTAATAACAACTTATTTAATTTCTGCGCCATTAAGTAAAATTTAAGTGGTAGTATTAAAAAAGTTCGTTTTGAAGCAACACCTGCCGGCACATTCACCATCACCCTGAAGCATTCCTTGCTTCATGTGGGGTTAGCCCAGGCTAGCCCCGTCGGCCTATGCCTAGGCCTACAGCATGCAGGTGTAGCTCCGCCCACATCGAGTGGGACCATGTCTCGTATGGTACCGGTACCAAGTGGGGAACTCGGATCTAGCCCCATCTTTAGTAAAACACTTGACTGGTGGACAAATGCGAAGCAAATAGCCTACTTCACGCAGTCGACATCATGACAAAAATATGATTAAATGCCGTTATTAGAATGATATTATGTATCCATTTTACATCTCAAATGTATTAATTGATATCAAATTACATTAAACTTTTAATATCAGGTATAGGGTACCTACCTAGTTAAATTTATCTCCTCAGAGAGAAAAAAAAAACTTAAATTACTCGGCATGTAGCAATATTATCGCGGTAGGGTAGGCCTACAAGTTTGTTGTGTGGCTCGTTGGTCTTGTAGTTAGCGTATCTGCTTCCAATGCAGATGGTCCAGGGTTCGTTTCCTGCAAAAGTCAGAAGTTTTTTACTGCGGATTTGGACTTCAGTCCATCAGTTCTTGTCTTAGGAGTTTGTAAACTGTGACTTTGGAGCCGTCCTAGCAACGAAGCACATAATAAATTCAGAGTTGTTCTGAATCGGCCTTGTTGATTCTGGCGTTGATCCGCGGGTGTTCGCACTGTCCATACCACTGACTGATATATTTACTATTAAAAATATTGATCTTTGGTTGGATATCGCTCACTCGTCGATTGCATTGGGGCGGCCCGCCTACAGGGTTGGCTTGGTCGCTTTGATTTACTGTCTCCCACTGAAAATCAGTTATATAGCTGAGTAGGTAGACTCTAAGTACAATTTATTTACAATTTAAGTAGTCCAATTTGCCTGTGGATAAATATGGGCCTACATGAGTCAAAACGTCGGTCCTGCTAGCTCTACGAGAAAAATGTGTGTAGAAAAAAAACATAAATCTGATCTACTTGCCCCGCCTGATTTTGAAGGTACGTAACGCCACTGCCTAGGCCCCTACATTTAGGTCTATCAATCCAGTATCACATATTAATATTTAATACATTAATGATCTATTTTTCTAGCCATTAGGACGGGGATCAAATCCGATTCAGAATCCTCGTCAGGAGGCTTATCGCATGCGTACTGAGGGTATGCATACCATGAATTCGCAGCAGTCTGGACAGCAGGTATGTCACAGTGTATAAACCTTTATCTAACAAATTATAGTGTTCTGATTTAAGGTAATGTCTAAAATGTTCAGGATTTAAAAGTTACTATTTAACGTTTTACTGCATTATGCCTTGGCCCCTACATTCATAAATTAAAATTTATTAGGCCCAGTGCAAAATGTGCTAATTACTAATTAGAGCTGTAGAAATGCAGCAAGTAGCAAGAAAAAAACTGTCAAATGTAGCATGTTCAATACCGGTAGATAGCAAGATTATGATTTGTGTATATTTTTTTTACATCTCTACGTTGTGGCCATGGGTAGGCCTACTGTATGTCTGTATTAATTCAATTATAGGCCATCATGGTGTATTGAGCACTCATTTAAAAAATAAAATAACTTGAAGGTACTATATACATGGTTCCCACCGACCTGGAAAACCTGGAAAACCTGGAAAAGTCATGGAATTGAAAATATGGGTCAAAATGTGCAGTGAATGTTGGGGAATTGAGGAAAAAATTCAAAAACCTGGAAAAGTCAGGGAAAATGGGAATTTATTTAAATCTAGGCTTATTCGGTTTACTCAAAAAAAATATATTCTCACCGAATTTATGAAAATGTTTTCCCGACTCCAAAGTCAGAAAAAAAATCAATAATTTGTTTTCGTTGCTAAAATAACCGTTTTAGGAATCTAGCAGTTTGAAGGTGAAATCTAGCGGATATTTAGGAAAGCGTCCACAACACAATATAACACAAAAACTACATTATTTTGGTATTGCATTCAACCCACAACTTTTTTCTAAAACGCACCAAACGCACTCTAAAAACCTGATTTTCAAAATTTTTGCCTGCGGCGCTATTGTTGGGGGGAGGCCCCCCAAACCCCCCGTACTTGGTCCCTATAAAATACCCACGGGATATTATATAGCCCACCCAGGATAAAAAACCTGAATTCAACACTGAGCCTATGTATGTGTGTATCTGTTAAGGGATCCCCCATAGAAATTTTGCGGGCAGGCCCATGAAACGAAGTTCCGCTCTGATGAAGTACGGGGGAATAAAATTTAGAGCGTATCGAGGGGGTGCTGCATTCCCGGCAAGCTATTTTTGGGCGTGTATTGCACCTGGAATTAAGAAAAACTAGACCTGGAAAAACTGGAAAAGTCAGGGAAATTGATTCTAAAAAAAAAGTGGGAACTCTGTATATATAAGCAGACCTGGGTAAGTTACTTTTGAAAAGTAATGAAATTACATTACTCAGTCATTACTTCAGCAAAAATGTAGTTCTACTTTTCCAAGAAAGTAATGAAATTACGTTACTTTTTATGAAAAAAAGTAGTGAAATTACTTTCAAAAATTTCTTTTTAATTTAAAATGTATCTGACGTGCGGACGAGTATGACGCAAGTGCTTTGTCTGCCGATGGCGGGTCTCAGACAGGGTGTTATCCACGCCCACACTTTAAAACCAGCGGAGGCCTATCACAGAGATATTGTAGATATCGACGTATAGATGTATAGTAAATTATTGATTATGCGGGTGATATCTATCGGCGAAATGTTGTAACTAGGCTACATTACAAAGTGTAACAATTCGACTATCGATTTATTTGACACAGACTTGAATGTTTGATGTCAAGAAGATAATTACGTCGTCAACGGCACTCGTCGCAGGCGGAAGTACCAAAAGTAAACATGGCTAGGTTCTGAAATAAAAACTCGGGACTCGAAATCTCTCGATCAGACCTACGAAATATTGGAAACGCTGCATGCACATGCACATTGCTCAAGCGGGCGATACGTAGAAAGGCAGCAGGCGCACTGGCCCAGTGACTGATATTTGATACACAAAGGCGCGGGCCGCGCGGCAAAAGTAACGCGTTACTAACGCCAAATTACAATGATAAAAGTAGTGAAATTACTCTTCCGTTACTTTGAGAAAATTGTAATTAAATTACTGGCTCGTTACTGAAAAAAGTAATTTCGTTACAGTAACGCGTTACTTCCGTTACGTTACTACCCAGGTCTGTATATAAGTAGGATGGCTGCGCATAATAGCCGAACCCCACATTCTTAAATTGATTAACTTTTGGAGGTGGAAAGTATTAATACTAAGTTTTCTATTTTTTTGTTTAGCATGGCCAGAAAAGGAGGATTGACGAAGTTGACAAATCTGATGAAGAGGAAGAGCCTAATGACGAAGTCCGTCTATGGGAAGATGGTTTCAAGAACCGATACTACGAATCCAAGTTTGATGTTGACCCAGACAATCTGGAGTTTAGACAAACTGTTGCCTTCCAGTATGTGCGAGGCCTGTGCTGGGTTCTACGCTACTATTACCAGGTGTGTTCTCTTTGATGGTGTATGGATTACTAGACATCAATTGACTAGAGACCCGTGAAAATGGTTTTATTTAATAAAACCCAAACAACGCCGCAAATGATAATAAAACCATAGTATAACACCGCTAATGGTTATAACACCAAATTAATCGTTATTTTCCAAAATAAAACCTTATTTTGCTTTTTCCTCTCACATAATCAACATTATTCTCCACTATTCACAAACTTTCAATCTAAGCTTGCTGACAATTTGAGTGTTTCTTAGTTGCTGATTCAAGCTGAAACGAAAACAAAACACATTTTTTTTCATAACAAATTGTAAAATACTGCAGAAACGATCCTTGGGTGACATCTGTGCCATAAAAACAATGGTGATTTGTGTGCATATTGGAATTCCCTCTTGTTTTGCCATGCGAGAGATGCGAAAATGAAATAAAAACCTATCACCACTTTTTACATTTTTGAAAACAAATTTTAGGAAAAAATAAAACCATTTACTCGGACCTATAGGCCTACAGTAATTACAGGTACTTTGTTGACTCCATTTTTAGGTTGTGCTCAACTGCTCATATAGTTAAGAAGTGTCTGAACTAGATTTCAAGTTCAGGTCTGGTCCAAATTTCTACTGTAAGGTACAGGGTAAAATATTGATTTTAATTAAAAAATCATTGATTTAAATAAAAACTTGCAAAATGTGCAGTTAGCTCATTGACATCTTGCCAAGGTGTCCTATACAGTGCTAGACCAACCAAAACATTGTTTTAGGCACAACACAAAAATCAAAATCGACTACCCTAGGCCTATGCTGCCAAGTTCTATGTATCACATTGAGCTTGAGTTTGCTTTTAAGAAACAACGACCAATCCCTGTGCGATTTGTGGTCATTAAAGTTGTTTATAATGAAAGTCTAGGCATGGGTTATATCTTGCTTACTTGAATTATTAAGCTTGCCAATTCAAACATTAAAAAAAATTCTGCCCATAATATTAAAACTTTGAAAATTATGGTGGTGTCACTTAAAGCCTACTCACTAGGCCGCTTCGCAAACACTTTCCAGTCGCGTTGATGGATGAGCTTTTTTTGAATATTTTTGTCCAATGATCACTACGTTTTTAGTATAGGCCTAAGTGGGATCTCATTACTTTTTCCAGTTCCATCACAAAATTATCGAGATGAGAATCTTGGTGGATGTACTTTTACATACTATAACTGTTGCATTCTTTTTCGTTCGGTTCGAGGTTGTTTCAGGTTGGGTATGCCATGCGTATGAAATCTTTTATAGAAGTTCAAAGTTCGATGGACAACCCCTCTGAAACTTCAGTTGGGTTTTAATTAAAAATCCAAATACCCTAATGTGTTTATTTGATGTTTTTTTTAATAACGGTTGGAAATCCTAACATTTTGACAAAAATCCTGGTATCCTTCAGACACTTTTAAAATCCTTGAAAAATGATAGTCCTGAGAAGTGGCTACCATACATCAACTTGAGATTGAACTTCCTTTTCATCATCTACCCAGACCAAAAGCTTATCTTTAAATATTTCACCATTTTCATTCATTCTTCTCCGATTCTCTCTACAACTTTCCTCGTGATTTCATTCATGACTAATGGAAATAGACAAATGGATCTCTAAGGCCTATTTTTTGCAACGAAGTGCGGATATCAATATAAAACATTCAAACAAAATTTGGTAATGATATTACCAACCGTTCAGCAGAAATCATCAACACCTGAGCGCGCGCGTTTCAGTTGGGCCAAGCTCAGTGTCCCCTCTTAATTATCTTAAATTTTCATCAGGCCAATTAGTGTTTGTGGTTGGGGAAAGATTAAAGAAGAAAGGAGACCAACAGGTTACCTTAAACGAGACGGGCAGCTGCGTGAAACTGGCTGGTTAACATAAACATAATAGCTTTTCTGTAACGGTCGGTGACCGGTCGGTGCCCGGGCCCGGTGGACGGTCGGTTGGCCGAAACGTACAACATTGTGTATCTTGTTTTGTAAATATTTATGTTAACCAGCCAGTTTCACGCAGCTGCCCGTCTCGTTTAAGGTAAGCTGTTGGTCTCCTTTCTTCTTTCACCAACCACAAACACTAACCTAGCCGATAGGCATTCTATCACAACCAACATCAGGCCATTGAAAAGGCATCTCATTTTTGCATTGAAACGTAACTTTGTCTCTTCCCTCTTCCTTTGATTCACCTTGACGTCAATAGACGTAGATGGTCAAAATAACGCGCACATGCTTCATGAAGTAATCAACGCTTCGCGTGATACAGCACGTGTTATCTGACAGCTGTAGGATGATAGATCGCCAGACGCACATGCTCGCTCCTCTTTCCGTTCCCCGTCCCCAAGACAACACAATCACACATTCACCGAACGATAATCACCGATAATGATTATGATAATCGTTTTCCCGCACTTGCATATCTAGCAGAACCAGACCATACATTAATTTATTCGTATATACAACCTTATTCGTCGCCGTTAGCGTAAGTGCTAAATACGTGGAAATACGTGGAGACAATTCGAATCCGAAAGGCTGCCAGGGACTATTTTAAAACCGAAAAAAGGGGTCTTGATTTCTTCTATTGTGTTATTTGTGTATTCGCCGACAACATTGAAGAATCCATCTGGTGAAACGTATCATCGGGAGCACTAGCTCTAAACCTAGGTAAATTCATCATATATTTTAAAATTTTTTACTTGCACCTTCATCACAACAATAATATAAATTATGAATAATTCAAATATGATAAATGAGGTCCTTAGGGACAATTCTTGTTTCCGATGCACAAGGTCCAGGGTTCAAAATTTTTTTTGTACAGATACTTTTGGCGAGTGAAGTGCCTACACACATTGCAAGTCGTCAGTCGTAAAGGGGCAATATCAATCAATCTTTTTCTGACAATCATCTCAGCAAAACCGTCAGTTTCATAAACTAAATGGGGCACTTCATTTTTATCATTGTCATCGCCGATCAAATTGATTAATCCGGCCAAAGATTCGTTTTTTCAAAGGAAAATAACAACATGGCATCACCACTAGCACTAAACACTATACATAGAACATTTAAAAATAGTATAGACTACTTACAACCAAACAAGAACAAGAACAATAAACATATTTTTATTTTAATAATAGTAATGGTGGGGACAAAAAAATATGATAAATGGTGTCCTATATGCATAGTTTCCAATCCAATGCTCCAAGGTCCTTGTCTCAAATCCCGGTTTCTGGCATAGATTTTACGTCGGAAATTCCTTGGCCAGTTACATTGACTTCCTACGCGTAACAAGATACTGTCATTTTCCCTCCCCTCAATTCCACAAAACACTCGTTTCGAACACGAAATCGTCTCACGACTTTTTCGCAGCGCCTACGCCACCTAGCGGACTACAGTCGAAAGAAATAACGCAAAACAATGCCTGGGAAATAGCTTTTTTTTTTTCCTAAACGTTTGGTGATAGAACTATTCTGTTGACTGGGTTGAAGAGAAAATTCATCAATTCAGGGCAATAGAGTAAAGTTTTCTGAAATAAGTGTCTGGGGGTATTTTTTAAAGTTCCTGAAACGGCGCGTGAAACAGTATTTTTTGTAAAAATTATGCCATTTAAAAAAATTCATGCTAGATAAATGTATATTTCCTTAAAATCCGGCACTACAGGGCTCTATAGAAAACCTTTACAATTATATTGCTGAAGATTTCATGCCGATCGGTTGATAAACGGCCGAGAAAACAGATATTTGCTGGAAGTCAACGTTATTTTCAAAATACTGCTTATTTTCACATGTCCTATATTCTCTTAATTCATTTATGAAGTAGGCCATGAGTAGCACTGATAGTGATATATCATCCGCATACATAGTGATTTTAATTATGGTGTTTAGCAGATACAGACTAAAATCATTTGTAAATAAAATGTAGAATAGGGGCCCAAGCACAGAACCTTGAGGCACCCTTACCTGAACTAGTAGCTTTTCAGATTTTTTATTAGATGACAGATTTCCCAACTTGTATCTAGTTTCCACATATATGAGTCCTATTTGTCAAATAGGATTTGATCCAATCGTGGCATTTACCACGAATTCCATACATACTAAGTTTACTATACAAATTATATGACATATATTTTACATACATTAGTTGGTTAAAGATCACGTTTACCTAGTTAAGAGTTAAATGAAATTCCCTATCGTTTAAACTTTTAACAACAATCATGTCCAATGCAGAATTATACACAACTCGATTTCTCGTCTATCAACGACTTTGGCATTTTATTAGATTGTAGGCATATGTGAATATAAATATGTAAACAAATTAATTAATAACAAAGTAGGCTAGTCTGCTAGTGTGCAACACAAAGCTTTTATAGTAAACTCGATTCAAAATCGATTTCAGAAAATTGATGTGAGTCCTAGGTATAGGCTCTGCATTTTTGAATCTCAACGATGAAGTCCCTTAAGAAAGTTCAGTTGGGGTATTCCGTATGCTTATTTTAAGTTTAATCATTATTTTAATTTTCTTTAAATAATTCAACATTTTGTTATTCAAACCAGGCTTTTTAAGGAAGAACCTAGTTAATGGTAGGCTATTATTGCTTATTTGTAGGTTTAGACCAAGTTAATAGCAGTATAGGCCTACTACCTTCAAGTTACAGCCATATTTTCTTTTGATATACATATATATATATAATATATATAATAAAATATATAAAATATTTATATATATATGTTATATCGCAGACTTTCACGGATTAAATATGCACACATTGTATTTTCGGGTAGTCCGTGTGGTTTTATTTTTATTTATTCCAACGTTTCGGGTAGTTCTCCCTGCCCATCTTCAAGGAAATTAAACATAAAACAATATAAAAAACAAACAAAACCGTACTTCATAACAAACACTGCAACTAGATACACAGACAAAAACTAAATAGCTTAGAAAACATAGGTAGGGCCTACTCATGACAAATTATACAACCTACCTATGTTTTCTAAGCTATTTAGTTTTTGTCTATGTATCTAGTTGCAGTGTTTGTTATGAAGTACGGTTTTGTTTGTTTTTTATATTGTTTTATGTTTAATTTATTTGAAGATGGGCAGGGAGAACTACCCAAAACGTTGGAATAAATAAAAATAAAACCACACAGACTACCCGAAAATACAATGTGTGCATATATATATAGCCTACCGGTACAGAGTACAATATAATTTAATATCAATTGTTTCTTTCTTTTCACACAGGGTTGCGCGTCATGGAAGTGGTACTTCCCGTATCACTATGCCCCGTTCGCTTCAGACTTCTTGAATATTGGAGATCTTCCAACCGAGTTTGAAAGAGACACCAAACCGTTCCGTCCATTAGAACAGCTGATGGGGGTATTCCCAGCTGCTAGCAGCTCTCATGTACCAGAGCCATGGGCCACGCTTATGAGTGATCCGGTAAGTCAATGTTTTACTTATTCCAGCCGTTAAGGGGAATCTATCGCGAAATTGATTATGTTTTAACTGTTTCTTTTGTATTAATAACAATAATTAATTATAGTTAAATTGTTTCCAAAGTAAAAAATAAATAAATATTTTTAGCATGTTTTGAGGGCTGTCCCGATAATTTTAAATGCTAAAACTAACAGTTCTATTTCAAGAGAAATGGCTGATGGGCATGAACGGCAATTTTTGTCACGTGTTTCTGTTTAGTGTTCTTTTCAAAATGTGATGTGCGTTTTCTTATTTGTAGAGATGTGCAAAAATGGTGACAACGAAATTCGCGAATTTTTTTAAAGTTGCAATAATCCCTTCAAATTCAGTTTGCACATGAATCTCATGAATTGTGATTGAATGGTACCAATTTCCAATTCGCGAAATTTCGCGAAATTTTAGTTGATACCGCGAACTAGTGGCGAAATTAGCAATTACGTCCTTAAATGCGAATTAGGTCGCGAAATTTTAAAAAATAAAAAAATTTCAAAGTTTTGGTGGAGGTGCCGGGTCGAAGTCGAAATTAAATTAATACTTGCTGGTAGATATGGTGGAGGCGCCCGGTCATACAACGCGATTGTGAGATCTTAATAATCGTTTGAACGAGAGTAAGCTCAAAATACTTCAAATCCATATCAAAAGACACATAAAAAATGCATAATTTCGTAAATTTGGTGTAGGTGCCGGGTAGACGAAATTAATTCTGGTAAAAACTGTCGGAAACTTTGAAAACTGAAGGCTGAAATTGAGCTTAAAATTAAAACTGATTCTGAACTTCACTCTCATCAGCTTGTTTTTTTTTTTAAATCATTAAAATCAATCAATCAATCATTTTTTTTTTTTTTTAAGTTGTGCATGAGAAAATTGTGTTTTTTTGGTAAATCGCGACAAATCGCGAATTTTTATTTTTAAGGTGGGAATTTTCAAACTTTAAAAAACCATTTTTGCACATCTCTACTTATTTGTCTATCTTATGCCGTTTTATTGTTGTGAATTTTTTAGTTTTTCTTTGAAATGCGACTGGAATTAAGGTGTGTTTGTACCAACCTAATTACATTAAATTATTTTATAAGACTGAATAAATTTATTCATTACGTGCGTCAGATGGTGGCGTGAGCGGGTTTGTTCTGAACTCGGTCGACTCACCGGAACTACGATTAACCTGAGTGCGCGTGCGCGAAGTTCAAGCGACAGGAAACAATATCGTAAAAAGCGGCCGGGCATAATAGGGTTTTGAGCGACCCACTGTTATACTTTGGGAAAGGTGATGATAACATAACACTAGGAAAACGCTTAAGTCCCGCCGCGTTGTTGGATGAGCGTAATTGGTGCATTGACCTGCCATGTGTTATGCAGATTTTCTGTTGTTTTGTGAAAAAATTATTACTAAGTCGATTTTTTTAAATTAAATTAAATTAAATAAAAAATTAACTTTATTCTTTTATTTTTTCTTAATCGTAATTTTAAAAAAAAGAAAAAAATCGTAAAATTGCTATTTTCATAACAAATAATTATTCGATTGCGCTCAAATTTTACACGAATATAATAATTCATAAAATTAAGGTTCTGTAAAAAAATCATTACAATAGGATATAGCATGTAGGTGTTATATGTCAAAGAATTGTTTTAAAAAAGAAAAAGCCCGTAAAATTTCGATTTTCATGAGAAATAATTTTTCGATTGTTCTCAAATTTCACACGAATATCTTAATTCATAAAATTAAGGTTCTGTAAAAAAATCATTAAAATCGGATTAAGCATGTAGATGTTATAAGTCGAAGAAATTTTTTAAAAATCGAAAAAAATCGTAAATTTGCGATTTTCATTAGAAATAATTTTTCGATTGCGCTCAAAAACGTGGCAGTTCTAAGTTCAGAGATTTCGAAGGCCCCCATAAAATTTCATCGCAATTGGAGTATTGGTTTAGCCGGAATCGTGTGGACAAACAGACAAAAATACAGAAAAAAAAAAAAAAAACATTCCGGATTTTTTCTCCAGTGTAGTGAAATGGAATCTTCGCTACGCTCATCCAATTATCGATATTTGGTAACTGAAGGACTGAAATCAATTCACTTTAACATAGGCCTAAGCATGCACTTCCACAGCAGCAGTTGTAGTAAGAAACGATAGTTATGTAGATTTTAATATTGTAGGTATACTTTTCTTGGTAAATATGTAGTATAGCGGACGTGGGTATTATAGCGGACGTGGTATGGACAGTTTTTTTAATGTGTACCTACAAAACCTTTAACGTCGCTATTTTAAATCTAAAGTACCTACAAAACCTTTAACGTCGCTATTTTAAATCTAAAGTACCTACTGATCAAAAACTGATACAACCTGGCAGTTTTTGATCAGTAGGTACTTTAGATTTAAAATAGCGACGTTAAAGGTTTTGTAGGTACTTTAGATTTAAAATAGCGACGTTAAAGGTTTTGTAGGTACACATAAAAAAAAACTAGGTACACATAAAAAGAAACTGTCCATACCACGTCCGCTATAATACCCACGTCCGCTATACTACATATTAACCCTTTTCTTTATATTTTGTTTATGACTACGCTAGTAGTTGTATTCTCATTGTTTTAGTAATATAACGATTTGTTAGGGGTAATGTGGGTAATTGGAAACAGGGGGTAATTGGAAACGCCCTTTATAACGTCTGTATATGAAGTTCAAATTTAAAAAAAATTGTTAGATAGCATGGTCCAGACTATTATGGACAATGTGCAAGTAGTTTAGCTTCTTCTGTTAAATGATGTGCATGTCATACACAATGCAACCAACCTCTAGACAAAAAACTTGTTTCAATTTTAAACACATCTCAAAATTGCTCCTGTTAGGGCCTATGGTTCTTATTTTGTTTTTAAGAAATTTATTCTTGAATGGAAATTAATTAAGACACATTAGTCAATATGGTACAGGTGAAATTTAGATATTTACCATTGTTTCTCCCGATAAAGCAATGTTTCCAATTCCCCTATTATCTCATACTTGGGGGTAGGCCTAATTGGAAACATGAATTTGGAGTAATTGGAAACACACAGGGAAATTGGAAACAAAGCCAAAAGATCCATGTTAAGCTATGGACAAATTTCAGGGGTAAATGGAAACACATTTAAATGTTTGTTTTTAAAGTAAGGTAAGTTGTCAACAGTGTCTGACGACGACAACAAGACGCGACGGCTTTCACAAGAGCGCCTCCCCCCCCCTCTCACACACGTGGCTTTCCGGCCCGACGACTACGAGAGCGCGCTAAGTAGTGTAAACAGATGCACCCGATCATGTGTTGTTTTGAAGGTTGTGCTTCTCGAAAATCTTATTTCTGTGAATGTTTATTTCAGCTTTTGTGGTGACTGTCGTTGATTCATTACGAGATATTATCAGCAACTATTCAATGCTCCGATATTTATTACGTGACGAGATGAATAATATTCAACATACATTATTATTATCACAATAATTCAACAACATCAAGACAACATAATATTGGTCTGAGAGCACTGCTAAGATAATATTATCATAGCTCCACATGATTAATCTTTGGTAGCTCTAAGAATGGAAGTAAAGCGATACCGAGCTAGCGCGGGGTGGGGAGGAATGCGTCTCGATAGCTGCTTGTGTTGACCTTGAGTGGCGTAGGGTCACTACAATATCGGTTGTGACGAGGCGAGATTGAGCATTGAGCAATCGGGGCCTGCAGGCGCGGCGAGTGAAGCCGCCCAGCAACACACGCACGCCATGCAAGTTGCGTACACTGCCGCAGGGCAGGGGCAATGCGTTGCGCTTTGGACTCGCGTGCCTTAAGCGTGTTGTAGATCTCGCAGTGGACAAATTTTTCACGGAATGAAGCGAATTATGTCTTTAATTTGAACTATTTTAAAGGCATTGTCCGAGTTTTCCAACAAGTATCTTTTAAATTACTCTTAACATTATATAAGAAAAGAATGTATTTGCAAAAAATGCCTATTGAGGGTAATGTGGGTCGTATGGGGCTTTCTTTTAAACCCGCGCAAAATAGTTTTGACGTCAGCGCTGGGCACGGTCCTTGCTCTTGCCACCTGCTACGGAGCGAGCTATTCAGTGTGTACGTCGGACGTTCGAGCTCTTTAGTTTGCCCTTGCCGTTTAGTTTTGTAAATGAGAATTGTAGTTTCATATCATACGTGTTTTATATTTATATTTATACTAGCGCTGATCATCGTTTATGTTAGGTGATTTTAGTTATTGGCACTAGTGTTTTAATTTGATAATTGTGAGCGAGTTTTTAGTGGCAATGTTTAACTTTGTGTCAGCCTGAGTAGTTGCAAGTTGTAACTTGTAATAATTACATATTTACATTCAAAACTACTATTTCGTGTTTTATAACTCAAACTGTGACTCGCGTGTGAATAGTTACATATCTGTGCTCAGGGCCAACGTAAGCGAGATTACATTTGGCCGCCCCCAGTGGTGTCATCCAAAAATTATTTAAAGGTAAACGATATTTGAAAAAATAAATTACACCATACTACAGTTATTTCGTCATGTTTTAACTGAAAAATGGCAAGTCAAGGGATTTCAGTTTTGTTTATGAAGGATATACACTAAGTTGATTTTGGACGTAAAAAATGTCAATTATTGATTGCCTAACTAAACCATCATGTGTATAAAAGAAAGTTTTGCACAATAATAAAGACATTTTTGAAATAACTTAAATTTATATCTCAAAAACTAAAACTAAACTTCCTGCACTCGGATCTAAAAACTTTTAAAATGCACCTAAAGTTAAATATGTAACCCCCCCCAAACCCACCGCCGGTTCCTACGCCATTGCTGACAGATAAAACGACACGAAGGCGGAGTGTGGTAGCTATACTCCCCACTCGGCACTAGTTTCGGAAAAATATTATTACTCTTGTAATGACAAACAATATTAGACCCTATGGAAATCAATCCAGAAATTAAAAAATCCATCTCTGCGGGGTAATCAATTACACATAAGGCAGTGTTTACCGATTAATGAAATTGAGAAGTCAAACAATAAACCATCGAAAATGTGAAATTTGAGCTTCCATGATCTGATGAGTCTTTTGACCGCCTTTTGTGTTCGAGAGGTGACAATACGGCAGTACAGATTCATGTGAAACGTCAATGTTTGGCAAAGTATTGAATGTTAAATTTTTGTTATACTATAAAAACTTTAATTTAGTTAGTATTCAGAAACAGTGGTATTTATCTTGTTCTTTCAACATGTAAAATCGGTTATTAGAAATGTCAGGGCGGCAATGCCACCCCTAGGAAATTGTGCCGCCGTAAGCGGCCGCTTACGGCACGGCAGCGAGCTTGAGCTTGAGCGAGGCCTTCCTCGGCTGGAGCCAGCCTAGCAGGTAGCCCTGCAGTGACGTCACCATAGGCGGCCTACGCGCTGTGCAGGGCTTTATAAAAAGCGTGATTATTTGAGTTCCATAAGTCTCAGCAACCTGGATTTTGTTGTATTGTTCTTGAATTGAATCAAGGCACCTTCTGAGGAGCTTGTTATGCAAACCAAGACAATTCCTTTAAAAAGTTCTGCAGAGCGAGGGGTTTATTACAAAATTTTGGAAGGGTGGGAATACTGTATCGATTTCGATCGTTTCGGGATCGATATATTGATAATCAAATGGCAACCCTACCCACAAGGCTTGGCCATTGTGGATGTGTGGGATGGAAGTGCGTATTTTGCGGCCGGTTGAGGATTTGAGATGGCTTGTCAGGATGTACATATGACTTAATGGTGTGTTCAACCATCGTGTCAATTCTTGGAGACCATACCTTTTTTCATATGAGCTGTTTGATTTTCACTATGCCCAAATGTCCACGGTGAGGTAGGTCAATGACCCGTTGGCGTAGTGATCTCGGTGAGGAGGCTTCCACACAGCTTGTGCCCCATCCACTTCAGTTATCTCGTCCAGGATGCTGCGGTAGGGTCTCATGTTTTCCGAGGAGTGGATCTTGTGGATTCTGTGAGCGAACACAGGAGAGTAGTTCCTGGAGTTCCTTGTCTGTTTTTGTTGCATTTTGAATTTCTTGGAGTGACATGGCTTTTGTAACTGCATGGGGAGAGAGAAATTGCACATATTCATTGGGAGTTTTGGAGGTGCGGTAGGTGAGCTCGGATAAACGAGGTCTTACTGTACATTCATATCTAAATATCAACCTAGACTTATTTGACAATGGGTCGCTCTAAATGACCTTTCGCGACTATTAACGTAACAAACGGGGGCGCAAGTTCTCTCAGGTTAAGTGACTTGCATGATGGTGACTGCCTCAAAATGGGGCTAATCGAATTGCAAGTGCCAAAACTGAATTTGTTTTAGGCCTACTGTAGTAAGATTTATGCCATGTTTACATCCAATTGCGATTAGCGTTCATAAATTAACGTCGGCATATGTATGTTTAATTTCGGTATTTGTATGTACATCCACTTTCACAAATAAGTCAGCTCAGCGAGAGAAGCAATGGGCGTTTGCCTTCTGTGCATACACCACTTTATCAATTTGACAAATTTGTCAAAAGTTAGATTCAAGTCAATTTTGCCATGGCATACATAGCAGTAATTTTACAGAATCCTTTGAAGGCTACTCCTTTTGAAATACACAGTTTCAGGTCATGAAGTAAGTTAATTCCTAAACGCTAATTTTATGTCAACGCGGCTGTAGGATTCAAGTGACTATATTTGGAAATGAATAATATAAGATTCAATAATTTTGAAGCCTCACATGCTCTTTCTTGTAGCATGTTATAATAATAAATCATGCATTTATGTACATCATCATAAATTATGTCTTCTGTAAATTTCAGGATTCACCAATAATTGATTTTTATCCATTGGATTTCAAAATCGATTTAAATGGCAAGAAATTTGCCTGGCAAGGAGTTGCTCTTCTCCCATTTGTTGAGGAGTCGAGGCTGTTCAAGGCTGTTGAACCATACTACAGTAAACTGACTGCTGCTGAAGGTGAGGATTGAGCTGATTAGGCTTAGGCACTGATACTGTCTTGCTAAAAGTAGCTCATTTTGTGTCCCTATCAGAAACTAAAATATATGATCTTGCTGTTGAATTGTAGAAAAATGCTAGTCCTAGGCCTACTCCTATGAAATTACAATAGCTTTTTTCTGTAGCATTTAATTCTCAAATTATTTTCAATGTATTATTCATTACCATTGAACTTAGATGAGTGAGTTCACTCCAGAATGGCCTAACCGCTGACCAGATTGCGCTGAAATTTTTAACAGCTCCAGGACCAGTCCTCGGGGTGTAGTTACATTTAGAACAAAATCCATTTCAAATTAAACTCTAAAGAAAAAAAAATTTGAAAATAGGCTGAGAATGTCACATTTAATTTAATGACAATGGCTAAGGTTCATAAACCAATAATTTTTGTCAAATCATGTTTTTAATGTCAGGCTGTGAATGCATACAGTGACCGAACAAAGTACAGTAAGATCTCTCTTATCCGATCTCCTCTTATCCGATGTTCCGTGTTAACCGAGCCGCTCAAAAAAAAAAAAAAAAAAATTAAAGTTTTAAATACGTAAATAAAACATTAAAATAAGTACAGACGCCGCGCCGCACTTTTTTAAATGTACTCGCATACATTTGTAGGCATGCCTTACGAGTGAGTGCAAAGAAGATAGATCGGCGATAAATCTCGACTTTCGAGCAGTGTGCATCAGTGTACTGAGCGTATAGAGTTCAGTGGTCAGTGTGCGTCGGGCGCATCGCCGGTAAGCGTCAGTGCCACCCACTGAGCATATAGAGGTCAGTGTGCGTCGCGCGCCTGCGCGTGCGCATACGATCCAGCCATCTCACACACAGCTGTTCAAAGATGGTCGTTGTGGAACTAGATGCAATCATGTTTCAACCGATTCACGAAATTCGTATTCACGACGCATTGAATTGTTATTCCTGGGCTTATCTTATTTCTTTCCCCGACTTATCTTGCGTCGTGAGCTTCAGCGCGGGCATAGTAGTGAGAGGTTTTCCCACATGAGAAAGAGCGCTAGGCCTAGGCCTATGTTTGCATTGTAGGCCTAGGCCTACTGCGTCGAGTTTAGGCCTAGGCCTAGGCCTAGACATACGTTTTTATTACGACATGTAGGCCTAATTGTGTACGTGTGTTCGTGAGCTTGAATTACAAGCTATTAAATCATTTAGTATACCCTGTATGAAGTGTATCGTGTGTATTTTATGTTCCTTTATCCATTACATGTGTCATATATCATTTTACCACATCAGGCTATGCTACGAGAGCAAATAAACAATTGATCCGCGCCATCCGAGTTTTTTCGCAAATCCGAGGTGCCCCCGGTCTCATCCAACTCGGATAAGAGAGATCTTACTGTACTGTATGTTAGTAACCTTGGCAGTGACCAAGGTATAACTAATCTCTACGCTCAAGTTACCCAAAATACCGCTGGGAAATTGAGTAAACCTTTCATTAATCTTTACTTGTATTTTGTACTGACTATGATTCCATGGTATTGTATGCATTTCAAAACATGTTCTGTTTTTTTTTATACAATCCAGAAATTAAAAAATCTACCCCGACCAGCAGGGTTTGAACCTGTGTCTCCCCCATTCCAGGTATAAAGGCGCCTTAACCAACTAGACTAGTGGGTCATTCCATATCAAATCAACACAGTAAAGGACAAAAAATGACCTTACCCCCTCTGATTTTGAAAAAAATCGGCACATCTACTCAAAACCGCAAATAAATTTATTTTTTAATTTGTTCGTTTTATCTCTTACGGTTTTTGAATTGCGGGTGGCTCAAAAACTCAAATTTAAGCCCACCGACCTATAACCAAAAAATTCCAAAATCTATACCCTTGAACGTAGAAAGCTATTTTTTTGTTGTAAATTAAAGGTCTTTAAAAAGCCTTCTCAAAAATGTATATTTTCATACTATTGTTAAATGTTAACATATGGTACCAAGATAAAAGCAATGCTATTTTTCCTCTAAAACTCACCAAATCGAATCTAGGATCTCAAATTTTTTCCAGGGGCAAGCCCCAGGACCCCCTCTATTTTTTGGCCCTACCCGGCAATGTTTATGGAATACCCAGTGAACATTTTTTTCTGGGGAGAACACTGCGGAAATTGTTATTTCCTACAGTAGGATGCAAGTCTTTTAAAAACTAATTTTGAGTAACCACTAACCAATATTGATAAGTTTGAAATACCGGTAGGTATATAGCATTTTAGTCTATGCTCGGTTTGTCCAAAATATTATAATATTGACAAAACAGTTCTATGTTACGTTTGATATTAAGCCACACTTTTTGTATTTCAGTGAAGCGCAATGTGCGTGGCGATGATCGCCTGTACGTTGGCAACGAGAACCCAGGCTTCACGTTTGTACGGACACTGTACAAGGATAAGGTGGCCGATCTGGAAATAGACATCAGCGTAGAGGGAATGAGGGGCAAAGTGCTGCTTACAAGTGACTGTGTATCCCAGGGGGGCACAGTCAAATCACCGGTTGCAGGACTAGATAATCTGGAGGACAACCGAGTTGTCTGGTATGTATCTACCCTATCTTCTTCTTCCTTCTTCAATCCTTCTTTCATACATTTTCTTGGGCATCCTATTTTATTTTATTTTTTTATTTTTTCCCCCCATTCGTTATTCATTTCATATGTCCATACCATCGCAACCGTGTCCTTCCTTTCCTGTCACTTAACTTCTCTACACCTAGCATTTCTCTAATGTCCGTGTTTCTTATTCTATCCCTTCTCGTCTTGCCCACTGTGCTCCTCAGGAATCTCATCTCTGCCACCTGCATCTGACTCTCCTCTCGATCTCCCATTGTCCTGGTTTCTGCTGCACACGTAAGGATCGGTATGAAATAGGTTTTATATAGTGTCGGATCTTATACTGAATAGGTATTTCCCTATCCCACACCAGGCATTTCATACACTGGTAGAAGTTACTGGCCTTTTGTATACTGATGTTACTTCTCTTCCTAGATAGCTAAAACTATCCACCACTTTCAGGGCTTCTACTCCAATGTTTATCTGTGCTTTATAATTCCCTGTGTCCCCTTCTTCTGGCATAGTTACAACCTCACTCTTTACCACACTAATTTTGATACCTGCTTCTTCTATGTTACTATTCCACATGACTGTATATCTTTGGTGTACCTCCTCATACTCGGACCATGCCACCAAGTCATTGGCAAACAACAATACCTCCACATCTTCCATTGCCTCCATATTTACCTTGTTGTGGATGTCATCCCTCACGATTATGAATAACAGTGGTGACAACACACTTCCCTGCCATAGCCCTTTTGTTATGTGGTACCACCCTGACAATCCAAATTGTGTTTTCACACAGCTTTCACATACTTCATACATTCTTTTAACCCTGTCTGTAAGAACATTATCCACTCTTTTTCTTTCCAGACTCTCCCATACCACTTTCCTTGGCACACTATCATATGCTTTTACTTTGTCTAAGAAGACCATACTCATTCTTCTTCCAAGCTCCCAACTCTTTTCCATGGCCTATCTGTACAAATAGAGGATCTATCTACAATACATGATTTTAAGTATTTATACATTTATACTAATTCACACGTGCAGAAACTCCACCTGCCCACATCATGATCTGATCTCTTTGGCTACTGTCGAGAAACTGCACGCGAAGCGCGACAGGCAGGCTGGCTCCAGTGAGAGCCTGCGAGTAGAAAGGCAGAGGTGGCGGTTGGTACTAAGTTCGTGCGCATTGCCCAGCTTTGCTTCAATCACCACGCATATTGTCTTGTCACATAGCTTCGTGCAGCCAGTGACATATCGTGGGAATGCAAACAAGGCTGCAGTATGCCAATTTTTGAAACCTTTCAAAGTGCGCGTTAATCTTATATACAGTTGAGCCCACTTATAAAGAACTCTCTTATAACAAAGTTCTGGATTTAACAAAGTGATTTTAATTAGGGCTGGGCAAAGAAATCGATATTTCGATACGATATCGATATGAGCCGATTTTTTCGATGTCGATATTTGGTTTGAATATCGAAAAAATATTGAAAAAAGTAATTAATTTAAAAATAAAATAAGTCTAAAAAAAATAATAATTTTTTTTTTCAAAAATCAAGTTTTGGTTTCTAATGTTCCACGTTTCAATTGCCTGTGAAAAAATATTATAACTTTTAAAACTTTTGTTCTCATCACCTTTCATCTCCTCCCCTTACCACTCGTCGCTACACTTGTCCGTACCCCCTTCACCCACTGCGCGCGCATAACCAGCTGGCCGGCCAGCCGTGTCCGTCTTACAACAAAACATTTTGAACAATGTTAGGGCCTAGGCCTATGGTTTTTAACAGGGTAGGGCCAAGCACAAGCTCACATATGCCAACCACAGTCCACAGTTCACCAGTCTGATTCCTGGTCTTCATTGTTTTGAAGTTTACGTCGTAGCTCCTTCGCAATTCCTTGCTGATTTGTAAGGCAGAGGAACCTTTCTTTTCCACGCGATCAGCAGTCTTCATTTGTTCATCTTGAGCCATTTCATCTTCTCCTTCTTCATCATCACTCATTATTACGTTACGTAGACTCTTAGCAACGTAGATAGACAACCCCGACGATCAAAGTCCATGTAGGTCAAGCTAGGTCACGACGTGATCAATACAAGTAACTGTGCGACGACTAGCAGACAGCTGGTCTGGTCGAGGCCGTCGGCTAGGTTCGCCCGAGTTCGGCTGGCATCGAGTGGGTGGGCGGGGCGAAGCGCAGCAGCCGATGCGCGCGAGTTGTATTGCGGGTAGCCAGGCGCTATTTCAAATGCAAGCGCGCGGAAATAACGCGAGTGCTGTTTTTTGAGATTGTATTTTCGGAAAAAAACATCGCGCTATATTCGGACCGATACGGTAATAACAAAAATACCCTTCATTAAAAGTTTCATCAGTTAATAACCACCCAAATGTAATTAATCAATAAATACAATGGTTTAGAAAATACTTTGTTTTTCATTTCACTGCA
Organism: Sweltsa coloradensis; assembly: GCA_024449915.1. Taxonomy (NCBI): domain Eukaryota; kingdom Metazoa; phylum Arthropoda; class Insecta; order Plecoptera; family Chloroperlidae; genus Sweltsa; species Sweltsa coloradensis. The sequence continues at coordinate 127,644 of JAMZAV010001144.1, read as the reverse complement.
AACTGTTATGTGGGAGGGGATATTAAAATACGTGTATTGCTTTCGATATATCGATATCGATGTCAAAATTTTTGACAATTATCGATATTTGAACTTTATGTCATAGCCCAGCCCTAATTTTAATTTAATTTAATTTAATTTAATTTAGTCTTGGTTCAAATCCAGGTTAAGACATGGTTGTTTTGTCGCCCAAGCACCAGAGTCTAGGAGGGAAGCCCCCTCACTGGTTGTGCTGTTATGTGACTTTCCACCCTTCCTATCTCTAACCCTTTCTCTAAGTATGAATGAAGAGGCACCCTGGCCGAGCAACAACAGAAGGGGCAGCTTTTCTCTTGTTGCCAAGGGTCTTGGTTCGAATCCAGGGTGAGTCATGGATGTTTTGTCTCCCGAGCACTCGAGTTGGGAGGGAAGCCCCCTTGCTGGTTGTGCTGACGGTGTGGCTCAGTATGAATGATGTTTGAAGTAACCTTGCTGATGATGACAACATGCATGCAGAATTTGCTTCTAGCGTGGCCCTACCACAGGTTTGGTTATGTGTTGTGAGTTTTGTCTGCATGTAGTTAGCTGATTTTTAGTGGCCACCATCTGCCTGATGAGTCCCAGAAGGACGAAACGCGTCGTGGATTAAGGTAACAACTTTAAATTAGCTGCAGTTGTCATCAGCAGGTGAAGTTTTTTTGCTCCCAGCCCTCCAGGTTGGGATTTATGTTCTCTTTGCTTTCCCAACCTGTCAACCCTTCTCCAATCAAAGTAATTTTAAAGCTTGTTAATTAAAAATATATGTTAAGTGACTCTGTTTTAACAAAGTTCTTTTTTAACAAAGTAAAAGTCAGTTTTTGTCAAGTTTGTTATAAGTGGGCTCGACTGTAAATACGTATTGACACAAAATTAATATGCAACATTATTTCTGCTTTCGGAAATAAGCCGCAATCGTTTGTGAGGGAATCAAATTTGGGAAAAAATGCAGCTTAAAGGCATGTAATGTAAATATGCCAGGGTACTAGAGTGCAATGATATTTTTATGCTTCTTATATCAACTCTTCTCTTTTTTTTAGCATTAACTTCCGCGATCCGAAATACCCAGACTCTTTCGTATTCCCTGCAAAGCGACTACCAGGTGCCATCAATCCAGCTCGCGTGTTAAAACCAGGCGATTTTGATGCTGCCCAAAAACAGGCATGGCGACCACAAATTGGTTTCAACCCATCCAATCAACGGGGTTCTCTTGGAAGGGCAGGCCACAGGATGCTGGGGTGAGTTCTTTGTACTTTTGTGGTTTTACTTGGTATCTGCTAGTAGGGAGATGAGCACAAATAACTTTAATGTTTTGTCTTGAAATGAAGTATTCAATGTGCAAGCCTTCCCAACATTGATAGTCTTCTTCTTCTTCTTTTCATATGCCCGCATTTTTGGCTTACTGGTCCATCATGCATTTTCTGGTTTTCCAGTAGACAGCCTTCTTTTTCCTCATAGTTCATGCCAAGTGGAAGGGCATAAATTTCGTCTTTAAGACTTGAACATCTCATCAGATGCTCTCTGTTCTGTTCTTCCCTCCCACATAGACTGCAAGTACTGCTATATCGGTTAGGGGTGGGATCCTTAACCGATTAACCGCCCGCGGCTGAAAAACCGGTTTGTGATTTTTCTGCGCCTGTTAACCGTGAGCATAACAATGGCCCGTAATAAACAACACATAAAGTGAAAAACAATGTTTTTCGAATGTAGTGTAGTGCAGCTATCAGCTGGTCGCCGTATTCGAGTGGATCTCGGTAGGGCTGCTCGTGCATTTGGATGGCCCAAGGATAATCGTAGCCACCCACTCAAGCTCGTGACTCTTGACTCACGTTACACCGTGAGAAAAAGCGCGGGGGAGAGAGAGAGAGCAACTGATCGTAGCTTGACTGGAATGGAATAAATTCGAGATAAGTTACAGAGTATGTTATTGATGACGTTAATGACAGGCCTACTGATGAAAAATTAAGTTTTATTTCGTTAGAATTTCTGTCTTCTGTCTAGCTACTTGCCAGCTTGGGGAGGGGGTTCTTGTAAAGACAAGATTACGTGCTTCCAACCCTCAAAAAATTGCGAGGTAATGGACTCGCCGGGTCTCAAATCCACTCGCTACGAGGCTGGCGTGGCAATCCGGGGTCTGGGGCAAAGCTCCAGCCGCCGGAGGCTAATTTTTTGAAAAGTACCCCTAGTTAAGTGACCTAAAACACGTTTTTCGGCAAATTTCAATGACGAATAAGGGTTAAATAGGAAGCCAATATTGTTATGTAATGACACTCACAAACACTGGACACAAATGATTAATTATTGTCTAAAATCACATGACTTGTCTTGGAAAGCAACTCAATGTATAACACTGATCTGTCTATAACACCAACACGTCTTTCACCCGAATCAGCTGACTACTACTGAGGGCAAGCTGACTGTTTCAGGGCTTCAGTGTTTATGTTATTGTATGTGAGGAACTTGCCACGTATCCTGAATTTGCTGCTTATACAAACCTTCCTTTTGTTTGCATGCGACAAGTGCCCGACTGTCCGCCGGCATGTCATAAAAAGGCCCATATCTGTGGGTAGAGTCTTCTTTGCCCTGCTCATTGTAGTTGGTAAGGTGTGAAGGATTGGTGGTGTTGGGGGGGGGGGGGTTCAAAGTGCCAACAACTTCATTTTCTCGGTTCCACCAGGACTGCCGCTGCTCGATATTTAGAAAAAAAAAAAAGTTTTGATTTGAATTGCTTTGAGGGATTTACCAGTGGTATTGAGACAAGGGATTAAATATGTCAACTCGCCAGGAGACTTTTGTAACTCGCCAGTGGCGAGCTGGCGAGTGGATTTTTCGAGGGTTGCGTGCTTCTGTCCCAGCCAAGATCTTTATTTAATCCAGTTGTGAGTTCAACAAAATCATTTTGTGCCGTGCTGTTCATAGTGAAATAAACTGGGCCACATCAATGGGTAGTATTTTTATGAAGGTCATGTTGCCAGTTAGAGCATGGCTCCCTCAGCTGCATTACGTAAGAAATGGACTGGGGGACGCCACAGTTGGCAGCGAACTAACTGATAAGCACAGCGTTCTCAACTGTACCGGTAATAAATATACTAGGGAAACGCCAAAGTTGTTGTTAAACGAGTGAGTAAGCCAAGTGTTGAGTACCCGAGAACATCCCCTTTCCTCCTCTATACCTACGGCTGGATCTAGCCCAGTATGGGAAATGATACCGGGTACTCAACACATCGCTCATTCACTCGTTTAACAACGACTTTGGCGTTTCCCTTGTTATTTTAATTGAACATTTAAAATGTGAATCATGTTCAAAACGTATTAGCGTGAAACATTAACAAATTTCCAAGATAAAACAAATCACCTACTTTTTATTTCCCATTTAACACCCCTCAAAAATAATATGTGGGTGTAAAAATATAAAAAAGTTCGAGCTAACGGGTATCGAACCCCAACCCTCGGTGCGGTAGTCTAAATGCTTACCAATAGGCCAGGGTTGCCGTTTTTACGGATTTTATCCGTTTTAACGGATTTTGATGGTGCAAAACGGATACACGGATTTTTAGTCCAATTTACGGATTTATTTATTTATTTATTTATTTTTTAACGTTTTACGCCGTTTTAAGCTAGGGCTGGTCAAAAAATTTATTTTTCAATGCAATATCGATAAGTGGGAATATGTTTTATGTATAAATATCAAAATTTACACCAAAATGCAAAATTTCGGAATTTTGGTGGAGGTGCCGGGTAGGTAGTCTAAATTAAATTAACCTGGCTGGTGCATATGGTGGAGGTGCCGGGTCATAACACGCGGTTGTGAGATCGTAAAAATAGGCATTTATGGTGGGTGATACCTTATCATTCTACTAGGAAAACGCTTAAGTCCCGCCGCGTTGTTGGATGAGCGTAATTGGTGCATTGAGCAGCCATGTGTTATGCGAATTTTTTGTTGTTCTGTGGCAAAATCATTACATAATTGAAATTTTTTAAATTAAATTAAATTAAATTAAAAATTAACTTTAATTTTTTAATTTTTAAAAATTAATTGAAATTGTTAAAAAAAGAAAAAAAGCGTAAAATTGCGATTTTTATAAGAAATAACTTCTCGATTGCGCTCAAATTTAACACTTATCTATTAATTCATAAAATAAGGGTTCTGTGAAAAAATCATTACAATCGGATAAAACATGTAGGTGTTATAAGTCAAAGAATTGTTTAAAAAAAGAAAAAACCTGTAAAATTTCGATTTTTATGATAAATATTTTTTCAATTGCGCTCAAATTTCACACGAGTATCTTAATTCATAAAATAAAGGTTCTGTGCAAAAATCATAAAGTCGTCGAATAAAGCATGTAGGTGTTATAAGTCGACGAAATTTTTCAAACATCGCAAAAAAATCGTAAAATTGCGATTTTCATGAGAACAATTTTTCCGATTGCGCTCAAAAACTTGGCAGTTCTAAGTTCAGAGATTTCGAAGGTCTCCATAAAATTTCATCGCAATCGGATTATCGGTTTAGCCGGAATCGTGTGGACAAACAGACAAAAATACAGGAAAAAAAAAAAAAAAAAAAACATTCCGGATTTTTTTCTCCAGTGTAGTGAAATGGAATCTTCGCTTCGCTCGCTACGCTCATCCAATCAACCCTATTTGGCCTCGAATCATTTTTTTTCCCGATTGATTCGGGGCCTACAGGTTGGCTTGGTCGCTTTGATTTACTGTGTCCCACTGAAAATCAGTTATATAACTGAGTGGGTAGACTCTTTATACATTTTTTAAAAATTTATTTATTAAAAATAGGCCTACCTACTCTATAAAAAATTATATATTCAATTTTTTTACAACAATTACATTACAGCCACTCGGGCTCGTCACGGATGTTACATTTTACTGTTTATAGAGCTAAAAATCTTAAACTAACTAATAAATTGTAATGTTTTATAGTGAACGAATTGTGTTAACACACTACCTACCATTAGGTGAAAAAGATTTTTAAATGAATTGTAATTTTTAGATATATTGAGTGAAATGTGGTGTCACGGATGTTACATTGTTTGGGAAGTGGATCCCGGATCATCATCAAAAGATAGAAAGTTCAGGTCCCTGACCCAGACAGCTAGATTTCCATATACATAGAGCTAATCCATGAAAGATGAACCCTTCTAATCACCCATTCATTGTTTTAAAAATAAATTATATCAATTGTTATGATTTTTTGTGTGCGTCACGGATGTTACAATGGTTTTTGTCACGGATGTTACACACACTTTGCCTTGCCAGTTTCCAACCATTTTCAATTCATATTACTATGTTATTCTTAGTTACAATTCAAGCACTCCTTATCTATAGTATCTAAATTTTTTGGGATCAAAATAAAATTGTAAAATAAAATAAATGCGATGTTAAGAGTAGTTGCCGAGGCCGGCGCGGAGACGAGTTTAGACGCTAGCATTCTGGTTATTCCGGGTAAACGGTTTATAACACTGTTATCAAATTTCACACTAATGGTAATAAAGAATAAATCTATGCCATCCAGTATGCGTATTTCTAAATTAATTCATTGATTTTGAATTAAAATTTTGAGAAATCATCGAAATTTACTCCATTTTGGTCAACTTTGGGAATTTTATACATATTTTTTAACTCAAATTGCATACTGGATATCAACGTTTAAATCAATGTGAACGCGTAGGTTAATCTGTTTTTATCCCAAGATAAACGGTTTGGTGGGAATTTCCAGAATTGGAATCCTTGTTTTGGATTGCTCATTTTTTCACGTTTTGGACTTTGGCCTATGTCTCGCAATGGATCTTTAAGGCTTAATTATTGCAACCAATTGCAGATATCAATACAAATGTACTTTAATAACATCCATGCAAAATTTGGTAATGATATTACCAACCGTTCAGCAGAAATCATCAACACCAGAGTACGCACATTTGAGTTGGGCCAAGCTCGGTTCTTAACTCTTAACGTATTCCTTTATTGTATAATATTATGATAGTTTTCCAATATGTTATGTTTTATAAATGTTTTTAAACTTACAAATAGGTAGGGTAGTGTTGTTTTTATAATAAATACAAACTTTTACAAACATGTAATAGGCTACAATACTATCGAAGTTTGGAAGTAACAGTTACAAGGGCCATACATTTCCCGTATTAAAAATCTAGACAAGAAAAAGATTAGGCTACACATCAGCAATTTTATTTTTAAATAAACCCCTTCAATACAATTGATTGATCATATTTCAAGTGCGTAATCACATCACAATCTTTCAACAACATCCGTGACATGTAACATCCGTGACACGTAACATCCGTGACATGTAACATCCGTGACACTATTTCTCAGAAATGTTTAAAGCTATGGGCACTTAAAAATCGTTAAAGGTTAGTCCACAAGTATATTGTCAACATCACCAACTTGTAGCAAAATGTAAGAACTATTATACACCAAAAACAACTTTTTTGCCTTTATTGTCACGGATGTTACATCACAAACATGATTACATATATTCATTAATAAATGGTGTGATATAATTACATAAAGACTTGAAATTCACAGTTTAGATTCTTCACACATAACCTTAACTTATGAACTGCTTAAAATGGAGGTACCGGCTTATTCTTTAGAATCCCAGGCTACCAACTTTAAAAAAAAAATCATCGTCCACTTGACACCAACAAAAGCTATAAGTTCAATGGCAAATACAGACTAATAGTTATCTTACAAAATAAAACTATTTTTGGTTTCATAAAATTACATGCATTATCTTTCTAATGGTAAAAACATTTTTTGTAAATTTAATTTTTTTAGTTTTTTGTACTTTTCCCCTTTTGAGCCGGAGTGGCTGATTATGATATATCGATATCGTATCGAAATTGGTACATTTAGGCATTTTAAGGATTTTTAAGGATTTGGGTGTTTCATTTAAGGATTTCTAAGGATTTTTGATCTGCTCAAACAGGATTTTATTTTTTCTTGGTGGCAACCCTCCAATAGGCAATGCAAGCCACGTAGCTAGTGTCCCACTAGCTGCTACTAAACAAATACTATCGATATTTTAAAAATCACATTTTTATTTATTGTAGGATTAAATCGCAATGGATCTAGCTGATTTTGTTAGCAGTTCTCAGTAAACTCGTACCGGATGTCTGTTTAAAATTTCAGCCCAATCTGTTCAGCGGTTTGGCTGATTTTCGACGTACAGACAGACAGAATCACAGAATGAGAGCCGTTCGAGTTGAATGGAGACACTCGGTCGCTCCGCTCCCTCGTTTAATAAAATGTCCCCCTTTCCAATTTGGGATTTAGGTTAACCGCGGTTAATATCGCCGATTAATCGATTAGGTAATTAACCGATTTATCCCACCCCTACTATCGGTGATTCCTATCTGATGTAGGTGCTTTCCAAGCAGATCATGTCTTGTTTGAAGTCTAATCTGAGCAGTAGCTATTCGTCTATTTCCATGATGTTTGACATTCCAGCCTAGCTATATTTTGCCAAGCTTTCCCTTTCCCTTTATCAATCCACTCTTTTTGCACTCTCCTCTTGGTTGCTGTGCTAAGATGTGCCTTTACTGATGAATGTGACAGATTCTTGACTACTTTGGGCATTTACATACATAAATAAAAAAAAAAAAATTGTAGGATGCTTAGGGTATACACTTCAGATTTAACCGTTGTGACCCTCTTCTGGTGACTAACTAGGTATATTGCGGATAGGACAATTGTGAAGGGATGTCCGAGGGCTGTTTAAGAGGACTCAATCCCGTGCATTCGCATTAAGGACTGAGGAAAACCTCGGAAAAAACCTTCAGTCAGAATTGCCGGTCTCGACGGGATTTGAACCCGGGACTTCCTGAATCAGAGTCGAGCGCTTAGCGCTCGAGCCAACACTGTCGGTATTTACATACATGTACATGTGTACAGAAATACATATAAATTGTCTCATTGTGATATATCCAACTATTTATAGTTGACAAATTTGTTGGAGGCTTTGTCTTCCCACCACTGTGAGCTCCAGATAATCAGTGTAATCCTGCCCTGTGGATTGAGAGAGCACTTGCAACAACTAGTGCCGTATTTAGGCCTAGGCAGCTGCCTAGGGCGGCAAAGTTTAGGGGGGCGGCCAGGGTTGGGTAACGACGCGTCGCAAATAATATTCGACACGTTGCGTCGAAAATATGTGTAGAATATGTCAAATATGTGGAATATGTAGAAAATTTGCGTTGAAAATTAAATAAGGAATATAATTAAAATTCCAGACTTATTTTCATCAACCCTAAAAACGCTTGAACTCAACATAATATTTTGAACTTTTAAGCAAGTTTTTGTACTTATTGCAAGGCAAGCTGTGTAGATGAAAGTGCCCAAGGACTCCGCCCCACCTGCCTGCCGCTGGGCTTAAACTGTCCCCCGAAAGCTCTTGCGATACGTATTGCGCACATGCATTATCTCACTAATGTCCTACGATGAATCAATAATTCATAGTAATAAAGAACTTGAAGCAAAGAAAACCGGCATCTTCACGAGGTACCAATGTCACCTGCTTTCCCGATCATAAATATATGGACTAAGCCAAAAGCCTCCCCAGGTCTTCTTCCTGGCGTTTCATTAATCAAAGTCATCCCTTTCTAACTTAAATAACCAAATTAACCTTATTTTATAGTAATAATTCTGTCAAATAAGATCTTATATCGACGTTTAGAGGAAAAAATTGCGATGTCGCTGAATTTTTGCAGAGACCTTCCTTATATAATACTAATTAACACACTAAAACTCCCCTACAATCGGACTGGAGCTTCGGCCGCCATATTGGAAAATGGCGGCCAAAAAGTGTTGGTTATCGAATATCTCCAAATCGGTTGGAGATAGACAAAATGTCTCACTGCCAAAAATATTCCCCATTCAATTTCCTACAAAAAAGGTGTCACCTATAGTTTTGGTAGGGACAAAGGTTACGTCACAAAATCGTGGTTTATACGTTGCTTATTGGAGTACCAGCTAATTTCCTAATTTTCTCACCCGGCATTAAACAATGCCCGGTAAATCCGTAAGAAATCGATTTAAATACAAAAGGACTTTAGTACGGGGTTCATGAAAGCTTCCATTAGTATTTTTTTTAAAATTAGGTCTGCAAAATCGGATTTTGCATTTACCCGGAATTTGGGTTTTTCCATTGTTGGCATTTCCTCAAAAATGCCATATTTGACTGTCCATTTTTAAGCATTAAATACCATTGGAGGAAAAATTATTTCTACGCACATTGAAGTGACTTAAATAACGATGAGATAACAACCAAAGTTTTAATCCAATATGGCTGATAATTCTTAATATCTACAGCATCAAAGTGAATGATGTAACAAAAAGAGTGTAAAAACAGCACGAAAACAGTATTCATATTGTGAATATTAGGAACTCTCAGCCATATTGGATTTCAACTTTGGTTGTGGTCGGATCATTATTTAAGTCATTTCAATGTGCATAGAAATAATTTTTCCTCCAATGCTATTTAGTGCTTAATAATGGACAGTCAAATACGGCATTTTTGAGGAAATGCCAACATTGAAAATCCCAAATTCCGGGTAATTGCAAAATCCGATTTTGCAGACCTGATTTTTAAAAATACTAATGGAAGCTTTCATAAACCCCGTACAAAAGTCCTTTTGTATTTAAATATTTCTTACGGATTTACCGGGCATTGTTTGATGCCGGGCTTGAAAATTAGGAAATTAGCTGGTACTCCAATAAGCAACATATAAACCACGATTTTGTGACGTAACCTTTGTCCCTACCAAAACTATAGAAGACACCTTTTTTGTAGGAAATTGAATGGGGAATATTTTTTGTCATTGAGACAAATTTTTCTATCTCCAACCAATTTGGAGATATTCGATAACCAACACTTTTTGGCCGCCATTTTCCAATATGGCGGCCGAAGCTCCAGTCCAATTGTCGGGGAGTTTTAATATTTTGATTAGTATTATATAAGGAAGGTCTCTGCAAAAATTCAGCAACATCGCAACCAATTATTTCCTCCAAAAATTCTAATTTGACAGGATTATAACATTTGTTGTTATAGTTATAATTCACATATTGCCACTCTATGTAGGCTAAGAAAACTAGATAATAGTGGAGTAAAGATTACTAACTATAGTGCAAAATGTGATACCAGCATAAAAATTTGCAATAATGTAGATTTTGTAATGAGAAATTTGAAAATAACTGGCTCCACGATGGGGTCTTACTATTTAACTAATAATTAATTAATTAATATTAATTGATTAATAATGTGACACGAATTTCAAAGTGGCAATAAATTAGTCATGTTTGGTATTTATTAAGAGCATTTTTCACCTTTATAAAGAAAAAAATCATTGAAAAAATATATTGAAATATACATAAGTTATAGTTAAAATTGTTGATTTTTCTGATTTTTTAGTTTTTGAACCAAAAGATCAACGTTAAAGTAAAATTTCTCCTAACCAATGATATCACAGTGTTCACAAAAGAGCTGGTAACTAGAATTTATATATCATTTTTCAATTTTCAATAATAGTAATTACAATATATTTAACACAAATAACAATATGGCGTAAATATGTCTAACTATGGTATAAAATATGATACCAACTTAAAAATTTAGCAATCTTAAAGCTTTTGAAAAATTGAAAATAACTGGCTCCAAGCTAGTGTTTAGTATTTAACTATTAATTGATTAATTAACATTAATTAGTTAATTTAGTCCTAAATTTTCAAAGTGAAGACAAATTTGTAGTGTTTGGTATCAATTGAAAGAATTTTTTACCAACATAAAGAAAAAAAATACATTGAAAAAATATATTGAAATATATACATGTTATAAAAGAAAAAAAATTTTGATTTTTTAGTTTTTGAACCAAAATATCAACTTTAAAGTAAAATTTCTTCTAAACAATGATATCACAGTGTTCACAAAAGAACTGGTTACTATAATTATTGTATCATTTTTCAATTTTCAATAATAGTGATTCCAATATATTTTACACAAATTAACAAATTTTCTTAAATTGAAAAGTTACAGAAACATGTTGTGTGACGTAGCAAAATGCATCATTTGACTTGTTTATATCAACCTTAAAGATTTTGTAATAAGAATTTCGAAAATCACTGGCTCCAGGCTGAGTTTTGAGTATTTAACTATGAATTGATTAATCAAATTAATTACTTAATTGTGTCCAAAAATATTAAAGTGAACGGTAAATTTGTCATGTTTGGTAAATAACGTGTTTCTGTAACTTTTCATTTAAGAAAATTTGTTAATTTGTGTAAAATCTATTGGAAATACTGTTATTGAAAATTGATCTCTTATTAATTATAGTTACCAGCTCTTTTGTTAGCACTGTGTTATCATTGGTTAGAAGAAATTTTACTTTAAAGTTGATCTTTTGGTTCAAAAACTTAAAATCACAAAATTAACATTATTTAACTATAACATAAATAAATATTTCAATATTTTTTTTATTGTATTTTTTTCTTAATGTTGGTGACAATTGCTTTCATTTGATACCAAACTTGACAAATTTACCTTCACTTTAATATTTTTGGACACAATTAAGTAATTAATTTGATTAATCAATTCATAGTTAAATACTCAAAACTCAGCCTGGAGCCAGTGATTTTCGAAATTCTTATTACAAAATCTTTAAGGTTGATATAACACAGTCAAATGATGCATTTTGCTACGTCACACAACATGTTTCTGTAACTTTTCAATTTAAGAAAATTTGTTAATTTGTGTAAAATATATTGGAATCACTATTATTGAAAATTGAAAAATGATACAATAATTATAGTAACCAGTTCTTTTGTGAACACTGTGATATCATTGTTTAGAAGAAATTTTACTTTAAAGTTGATATTTTGGTTCAAAAACTAAAAAATCACAAAATCAACATATTTAACTATAACATGTATATATTTCAATATATTTTTTCAATGTATTTTTTTTCTTAATGTTGGTAAAAAATTCTTTCAATTGATACCAAACACTACAAATTTGTCTTCACTTTGAAAATTTAGGACTAAATTAACTAATTAATGTTAATTAATCAATTAATAGTTAAATACTAAACACTAGCTTGGAGCCAGTTATTTTCGAATTTCTCATTACAAAATCTTTAAGATTGCTAAATTTTTAAGTTGGTATCATATTTTATACCATAGTTAGACATATTTACGCCATATTGTTATTTGTGTTAAATATATTGTAATTACTATTATTGAAAATTGAAAAATGATATATAAATTATAGTTACCAGCTCTTTTGTGAACACTGTGATATCATTGGTTAGGAGAAATTTTACTTTAACGTTGATCTTTTGGTTCAAAAACTAAAAAATCAGAAAAATCAACATTTTTAACTATAACTTATGTATATTTCAATATATTTTTTCAATGTATTTTTTTTCTTTATAAAGGTGAAAAATGCTCTTAATTAATACCAAACATGACTTATTTATTGCCACTTTGAAACTCGTGTCACATAATTAACCAATTAATATTAATTAATTAATTAATAGTTAAATAATAAGACCCCATCGTGGAGCCAGTTATTTTCAAATTTCTCATTACAAAATCTACATAATTGCAAATTTTTATGCTGGTATCACATTTTGCACTATAGTTGTGTTTTAGAAGACACCTTGATCCCACTATAAGCACAATGAAAAAGAAAAAAATCACACTGATTTTGCTCAAAGTAACAATACACCATAGACCTACCTAAGCTCTACCTCCCAGTAATTTTCAACGTGTCATTAAATCATTAATCATTATTAATGTCATAAAGTGTAATTTACGACGTGTATATTCGACGCGTATAATACTAGGTACCTACCTATAATACCTGTTTTCGACGCCGAGGATTATACCTACCCAACCCTGCCTAGGCCCTAACAATTGTTCAAAATGTTCTATTGTAAGAGTGAAATTTTAGGCTATTCATTCATTGTAGGCCTATTGTAAATAAAAAATGTTAGTTGTACATTTAAATTTACTTTGATATTTTCTTTTTTCTTGAAATGATTCCGAAAAATTGGGGGTCGTATTAAATTTGAGATTGGGCTATATTCCGATTCGGGACAATACAGTACTAGTATGAGGCTCGGTAATAAGTGGTTTTACTTTTTAGGCAACATGTAAATGCAATAGATCTACTGCTTGGTTTGGTTCAAGAGATAGCCTTCTTGAGATGACAAAAGTCTCGTCTGCAGTGCGATTCTATAAGATCGTTATGGATAACGTTAATGATCGCTATCGTTAAAACAAAAACATTTGTTGTGCACATTTACCATTATTGTAAATTCTGGCTCAGCCAATCAAAACAAAAGTCGTAACGAAATCAAGTATGCAGTAATATTTTTTTACATCTACATGACCGTGAACCGATAATTTAACAAGCATTTATATCAATGTCTTTTGAATCCTCGTTATCAATCGTTAAGATATCAACTGCAAACAACATAAAAGTATACATGATACTCATGCCAATTATCACTGCATACTTGATTTTGTTACGACTTTTGTTTTGATTGGCTAAGCCAGAATTTACAATAATGGTAAATGAGCACAACAAATGTTTTTGTTTTAACGATAGCGATCATTCACGTTATCCATAACGATCTTACCAATGACATAATATAAGCTAAGCGCTAGACACTCAGTATGGCCGTGGGGAGCGTGGAAGTTTGAAGCCATCATGGTTAGGGAAAAACCAGCCGCCGTCTAAATGTATCGTACACTTTAAATTCAACAACCTTTTTGTTAACAAGCTGTGTAAAACCAAAACCGCAAGATGGCGATTTCTCGATATTATTGAAGAAAAACAGTCTTTCTTCCGCAAATCTCTCAGTTACTCCGATTTCCGAATAAAGCAATTCAAGTTGGTGGACATCATACTATTGTTTATCTGCATTAGGCTTTTAGTAATCAAAACTAGTTATTTGTGCGGGATGTGTGTCTGAACAAGGTCGTGCAGGCACAAGGTTGCCTAGGAGAGGCCTAGGGCTTGTCAAACGTATCATGTTAGTATTCATATATCTTGTCCTATAGCCTAATGGAACTTTATGCCTACACTGTTGTATTATTAATAATTTTCGACATCTGGGCCTAGGCCCGGGACGGTTTCTGATTTGTTTTATGAGAGTAATGACAACTTTTCTTGTTTCACACAGAGACGCAAAATTTAAAATGTTCGGCATCTGTTTACGTATTTTCTTATCCCCGCGACGTCCAAATAATCCACTGCATCTTAGTTCATTCAACTAGATGAAGTATCTATGTTGCAGTGAAATGATTTTTCCCTATTCATGATGGCTTCTAATGTCCATGCTAGCGCTCGGTTGGAAGGATAGGAGACTGAGCGTCTAGCGCTTTGCTACGCAAAGCTTATGTACGTCATTGGATTTTACAGAATCACACTGCAGATGTAGTGTAAGCATTTGTGTTATTGTTTTAGACACTATGGAGGAAACCGACAAACAGCTGGACAAGGAGTTTACAGCAATGTCCCTCCATCTCTCATGCAATCTGGAGGTAACAGCCAGAGTTGGCAGAACAAAGGTAAGCTAGACTTTGTGTTCACTTATTATTATTATTAATAATAATGACAATTGCTATCGATCAATAACTATGTCTTTAAAGTGGGCTTATGCTTAAAAACCTTATATTCATAATAATAATAATATAATAATAATAATAATAATAATAATAATAATAATAACTAGGAAAACGCTTAAGTCTCGCCGCGTTGTTGGATGAGCATAATTGGTGCATTGAGCTGCCATGTGTTATGCGGATTTTCTGTTGTTCTGTGAAAAAATATAACTAAGTTGAAGATTTTTTTAAAATTAAATTAAATTAAATAAAAAATTAACTTAAATTTAAAAAAAAATAATTAATAGTAATTTAAAAAAAGGAAAAAATCGTTATTTTGAAATTTTCATAAGAAATAATTATTCGATTGCGCACAAATTTTACAAGAATATATTAATTTATATAATTAAGGTTCTGTGAAAAAATCATTACAATCGGATAAAGCATGAAGGTGTTATAAGCCGAAGAAATTTTAAAAATAAAAAAAAGTCGTAAAATTGTGATTTTCGTAAAAAATAGTTTTTTGATAACGCTCAAATTTCACATCAATATATCAATTCATGAAATTAAGGTTCTGTGAAAAAATCATTACAATCGGACAAAGCATGTAGGTGTTATAAGTCGAAGAAATTAAAAAAAAATCGTAAAATTGCGATTTTCATGAGAAATAATTTTCCGATTGTGCTAAAAAACGTGGCAGTTCTAGGTTCAGAAATTTCGAAGACCTCCTTAAAATTTCATCGCAATCGGAGTATCGGTTTAGCCGGAATCGTGTTAACAAACAGACAAAAATACAAAAAGAAAGAAAGAAAGAAAAAAAAACATTCCGGATTTTTTTCTCCAGTGTAGTGAAATAGAATCTTCGCTTCGCTCGCTACGCTCATCCAATAACTAGGAAAATGCTTCCGCCTCGTTGTTGGATGAGCGTAATTGGTGCATTGAGCTGCCATGTGTTATGCAGATTTTCTGTTGTTTTGTGAAAAAATCATTACTAAGTTAAAGATTTTTTTAAAAATTAAATTAAATTAAATAAAAATTTAACTTAATTTTTTTTTTAAATTAATCGTAATTTTAAAAAAGGAAAAAATCGTAATATTGAAATTTTCATAAGAAATAATTATTCGATTGCGCACAAATTTTACACGAATATATTAATTCATAAAATTAAGGTTCTGTTAAAAAATCATTACAATAGGATAAAGCATGTAGGTGTTATAAGTCAAAGAATTGTTTTAAAAAAGAAAAAAAAAACGTAAAATTTTGATTTTCATGAGAACTAGTTTTCTGGTTGCGCTCAGAAACGTGGCAGTTCTAAGTTCAGAGATTTTGAAGAAAATTTCATCGCAATTGGAGTATTGGTTTAGCCGGAATCTTCGTTAACAAACAGACAAAAATACAAACAAAAAAAAAAGAAAGGAAAAAAAAAACATTACGGATTTTTTTCTCCAGTGTAGTTAAATGGAATCTTTGCTTCGCTCGCTACGCTCATCCAATAATAATAATAATAATAATAATAATAATAATAATAATAATAATAATAATAATAATAATAATAATAAAAATAATTTTTTCATTAAAAATTTCCATGAAAATTTTCAAACCGTTGACAATTTTCCAATTTTTTTTTTATAAAATTGTTCATTCTTTGTTTAGGTAATGGCTAAGTAGCAAAATGTGAAAAATGTGATTTTTACGTACCTACCCCTACCCCTACCCCTAACATAAAATGTGTTTCTTTCAACAAATTAGAAAGGCCTAGCACCAACAAACAAAACAATTTAACAAACAAATACTTTTATAAATAAGTAATGGTTCAATTTTAACAAATTACACCCACATAATCTTGAAACTTCAAGGAACTCACTGAACCATTTAAATGAAAAAGTCAGATTTAGCCATATTATCACGTCCGGGGGCCCTTTTAAAGTAACTTAGCCCTACTTTAGTTGGTTTTGTGGTAAGAGCATTTCAAATTTGATTGAAATTATAGTCTAGGCATAGGGATGTCAAAAAGCGTGTATTTCACTAAACGTTTACACCCTACTCAAAAAAGCGTGAACAGTTTACGTCTGCAGGCGCTATATCTGTGTTTACTTTTGTTTTTGATAGACATATATTCTACGAACATTACTTGTTTTCTGCATAATAATTGACCCCCACAAGCACCAAGTAATAAAGAGCCCTTCCGGAGTCCCTATTGATTCGAATTTTATTGAGTAGGCCTACGGAAGACAACACTACAAGTCGAGAAGACGTATAATTTGCGAGTTGCCGGATGGATGGGAAGGGGGGTGGGGAGAGTAGTCAGGCGGCTGACGTAGCGCTTGCTGCTCTGTGCACTGCCCGCTTGCTGGCCAGTGGCCGGACGCACACTGCACAGAGCGATTGAAATGACGTGATCAACTACAGAGTGGTGGTGCCCGTGCTGCCTGAATTGTGTAGGAGTTCCTTCCCACACAATCTACATTTCACTGTGTTCTCCCGCTTGTCGAAGTGTTTCCAAACTACACTTGACACCTTCAGAGCTAAATAAAACAACATCTTTACTTCGCAAGTGAATCGGATCAACTGCCGGTGTGGAACTGTCGACTAGAGCCACTTGCTTTGTTCATTCATTGCCGACTACGATTTTCGATGACTCAACGCAATCGAGCCTCGAGGTGAATAGGAGAAGGGGTTGAAATAGGAGACTATTTCGCCGCTCGCGCTTAAATTGACTCACGAGAAAACATCGTTCGGCGGGATAAAATAGTAATTGCATAATTGCATAAAAACGTTTACCGATCACGAAAAAACGGTACACGTGTACACGTACCATCCCTACTAGGCATGCATTATTTTTCCTATGTAGGTATGTAGGCCAGGGTTGCCGTTTTTACGGATTTTATCCGTTTTAACGGATTTTGAGGGTGCAAAACGGATACACGGATTTTTAGTCCAATTTTTTTTTTTTTTACGTTTTACGCCGTTTTTAACTAGGGCTGGTCAAAAAATCTATATTTCAATGCGATATTGATAAGTGGGAATATTTTTGATGTATAAATATCAAAATTTACACCAAAAATGCAAAATTTCGGAATTTTGGTGGAGGTGCCGGGTAGGTAGTCTAAATTAAATTAACCTGGCTGGTGCATATGGTGGAGGTGCCGGGTCATAAAACGCGGTTGTGAGATCGTAAAAATATGCATTTATGGTGATACCTTATCATTCTATCAACCCTATTTGGCCTCGAATCATTTTTTCCCCGATTGATTCGGGGCCTTGGTCGCTTTGATTTACTGGCCCCCACTGAAAATCAGTTATATAACTGAGTGGGTAGACTCTTTATAGGCCTACATTTTTTAAAAATTTATTTATTAAAAATAGGCCTACCTACTCTATAAAAAAATTATATATTCAATTTTTTTACAACAATTACATTATGATATATCGATATCGTATCGAAATTGGTACATTTAGGCATTTTAAGGATTTTTAAGGATTTGGGTGTTTCATTTAAGGATTTCTAAGGATTTTTGATCTGCTCAAAAAGGATTTTTATTTTTTCTTGGTGGCAACCCTGATGTAGGCTATGCAAATTACTGTAGTCTTATTGCTACAATGAGTATGCCTACAACTTACCCTTTCAGTTCTGAATCAAATCTGTGAAAATTAGGTAATTTTAAGCAAACAATTCGAGTTGATATTTTTGTCATAAGAATTTTAGTATTTTTTCGTGAATTTTAATGAATTTTGGGAAATTTTGGAATTTGAATAAAAGCTTCATTTTTAGTTAAAATTCAAATTTGAAATGCATTCCTAAAACTAGATTTTTCCTAATTTTTTTGGTGCATATTTTGAATTTTTTGTATCTCAAATAATAGCAATACTAGTACCTAGAGATTTATTACATTTCTGGGACAAACCGTTTCCCCCCCATTTTTAGCCTTTTTGCAGATATGTTTTTTCAATCTTCTCTAAAAAAATCACTTTTGGTCCTATTAGAATGTGGAAAAAAATTATTAATTTATTATTTAAAAAAAATATTTACCCAGATTAAAATTTAAAAACGTTATGGGTCCATATGTATCGTTGGGCTGGAAAGGGTTAAAAATGTGTTATAATAGGCCCTTATAAATGTGTTGATGTTATATATTTTCTTCTAAAGTGGTTACTATCTAGGATTTTGTAGGTTTACAATTGCAACTTGAAACATTGTTGTATTTGATGACTTTATTTTTTTACTTTGAAATTCTTTGACCTATCAATAAAAATGATAAAAATATAAAATATATACTACTATACAATACTATACTATTACTATACTTCTTTTCTATACTAGTATACTATACAGTAAAACCCAGAACCCTTATGGACCGTTTTCCAGGGTTAAGTACAAAATAAATGATACATGCAAAACAATAGATGAATGTCTTCATCAAAATCAAATAATTTCTGCTGCCAACCTGGCACTAGCACTAAAAAGCAACAACACACAAAAGGAACAACAATTATAAAGTCTTTAAAAAACTTATCTTGCAAGTTTTTTTATCGTGTTTGGGCAAATTTCATTGTGTTATTGTAATACATAGGCAATACTTAACTAAAAAAAGTAACTATTAATTTTTTTTGTGTGGGGGGGGGGGGGGGGGGGAGGCAATGTATTTTTGCTGTGCGGGTTGTCCGGCTAGCCGGCTCTGGCGGGAGAACACTGGTTTTCACCAAACTCATTTTCTCTTGTCGCTATTTCTATTGAATGGAATTTTGTATATAATAAGAAAAAACGATTCTGGACTGGCATCGTCACCAATAAAGTTTGTAAATCCTGGACCGGCACCTCCACCATTCCTCTAAAATAATTTAAACTGTCGGGTCGGCCCCCAAATACTCGATCCAACCTAAATTTTTGGGTACCCGCACCGCACGCCACTAATTTATAAAGCAGGTATAAAATAACTATATTTCTGGTACATTACAAAATTTTCTAGTTAAAAGCTTTTTTGCAGTTTTGAGCCATTCCGTCGAAAACAAGAATTTCAGGGAATTTTGTTTTTTGTTTTGCTTAAGGCTATTGTATTGCCCTCAGCCAATATTTTAAAGTCAAAGAAATCACCAAAACCTTAGCTAAATGAAAGAGGGTCTTGAATATAAGAGGAGAATTTATTTTGTAATTTTTGGGGCGAAACTTAACGGCCCTGTCAGCCATTATATGCAAATTTTGGGACAAAAGCGTAAACACTGAGCAAAGTAGTCTACTAGGTACTTTTAATTTTGAGGGACTATTTTTTTAATATCGTTTCAACACATCACCACACCACCCACCTCCCACCCCCTTTTTAAGGAAAAACAATTTTCTGAAATATCTTTCGAAGTACGATTTTTTCGTACGCAGGTACAAAACTCTTATTAATTATTATTTGTACCATCTGACAAAAAAATTGTTTTCCCTTATAAGGTGGTGGAAGGCAATGATGTGTAGAAACAATATTAAAAAATTCATGGCTCTTAATTACCGTAAGTGTTGAACACGTTTTCTTATCATTCCATTATAGTTTTTAGCATGTTTTCACTGTGTATTGCAAATGGACAGGAATAAGTAAAATATGGTTATGTTTGCTAAATTTAAACTAGAGGGTGGATATGCTAACAGAGTGAGTGTATATTAGAGAACTAAAGACTGGTGCTATTTCTTTAAAATTCCAAAGCTTAAATGTTCTAGGTAACTTGACGTTTGAACCACCATTTCATTAAAATGCAACCTGTTGTATCATCCCTTACACAAATTAGATACAAGTTCTTATAAATCAGTTAAAGTTATTGTAATCAAAACCGAAACTTCCAAAAGTGAGGTAAGGATACTCATCTACATGTGGGATATTTATCTTTATTTGTACATTTTAAAAAAAAAATCATAATTATTAATAAAGTGTGTTACGGATGTTACATTGATTGTTTATTAATGTTTAGTCAAGACTTTTGTGAAAATGAATTACGGTACCCTAATTTTTGATATACTAGTAGGCCAAGCAACGAAGGTCCATAAGAGATGATTTAGAACAAATATTCCGGGTTTGGTGAATTTTTGCACAGACCTTCCAGAAAGTGTCCTTAACCCATAAGCTTTCTTTTTTAAATTATTCTGCGCTTAACGCTACCCCTAAAATCCAATTATTTTTGCAAAAGAGGGTGCTGAGCACATTTCAATTGAAATGTTTACTGCTCCTACAAAAATGCCCCGATTTACGTTAAATAAATTCTGAAATCTAGCCTTAATAAATGTCTAGAGGTTACGAACTCTCCTACAAATTTTTCTTGGTATCAAAATATCACACCCCTCATCTTCGTCATACCAAGCAAAATATTGCACACTGCCGTCGCCGTCAATTGCCCGCGCGCCGCAATACCGCCTACTAATGCAAACATATCTTTCCTTCAAGCACAGATACGCTAAAACTTGATCTAGATACTAGCAAAACACATCGTTGGATGCAGCAAAATGCATAGAGTACATCGAGCGCGATCTCTTGGTGATTGGACGGACTGGAGCGTTGGCCGCCATCTTGGAAAATGTCTGAACAGAAGTGGTAGTTTTCGTATATCATCAAAATGACGGAAGATAGACGAAAAAATTTAACGGCATACCATTCCATATTTTCAGTAGAGACAATGGTAATGTCACTTTATATGTTGCTTATTGGAGTACCAAGTGGTTTCCTCATTTTCACTCCCAGCATCAAAACAACGCCTGGGAAATCCGTGGGAAATCGATATGAAAGCTTCCATTGTATTTGAAAAAATCAGGTCTGTGAAATCGGATTTTGTATTTACCCGGAATTTGATATTTCCATTGTTGGTATTTCCTCAAAAATGCCATAAGTGTCTAACCACGATTAATTTAGCCTGCGGCAAGAATTGTTTTGAGGCTTCGAATGTCAATAGAATCGGTGATATTAATATACAGTGCCGCAAAGTCTCTTGAAATACATTAAAAAAACTCGGAAAACGTGCATTTGAAAGTCAAAAATACAAATAGTTTGAAGGAAATGTAGAAGGATATGTAAATGTGGTGCTTATAGTAATTTATCCCTCGGGGGTGAAGCAAAGACCCGCTCTTCCTGCCTGGATTCAACACTGGTGATTTTGATGATTTTTGATGCTTCATGTCTATAAAATGCACTAAAGCTATTCAAGATGATGAGTGGTGAGAGATGTTTGTGAAGGATTAGAGATGTGAGTCGAGAATATTCTCTGAAAGATTATGTTTAAAGAATATTTGAGCATTTTCTTCCCAGCAGTCTATAATGCTAACAAAAAGTTGAAAATTAAAATATATGTAATTCCCACCTTTTTTATGGAGGCTGCGGCCAAACTTCACTTTGTTTTTGTAGTATGCTGTTACTGTGTGCTTTGATCTCTGGCTTTAACACAACGGTAGGCCAAGGTGCACACACAAAAATGTATGTTTACAGTAAATAGTCCAATGATTTGTATATTTAAATATATAATACCCGAGTTAAAAAATTTACTACTAGTTCAACTTTTTCACAAGAATAATCATGCAGACTGTTGTTCTAGTTTTCTGAATAATTATTTTCCAATTTCCTATATCCAAACACAATCACCAAGCTACAAACATACATAATATTTCAATTAGCATAGACCAAAACTTGTAATTCCCAAGTGGTAGCTGATTCAAAATTCAAAATTTTCTAATCAGATGGAGTGAAAATTCATCAAGTACATGACAACGTATAGTATTGCAATTTCAAATAAATTGACAAAATGTATAATTGTGCTTATAAGACAGTTTATTATGCAAATATGATGTTTTTCGAATATATTCTCGAGAATATTTTTGAGAATATTCGCCAAAAGAAAATGCTCGAGCATTTTACATCACTATAAAGAATGATTACAAAAAAAAAACAAGCCTTATGCAGGATTCAAACGTACGTCCTCGTAGAGCCATACTCTTTGTACCAGCGCCCTAATCGAATGTGCCACTTCGGACGGCTTCAACACTGGTCAGAAGCACACTATTAAATATATCATAATTAGCTAATCTAGAAAATGTTTCATCCAGGGATTCAAACAGGGGATCTTACCGGTTCAAACCGAAAAACAAAAGAAATCATTCTTGAACCAAAAACCAAACCAAAAACTGTAGCCTTCCAAAAAACCATTATGACTATAAGAAAGTGTGTGGACTGAAAACTGAACTGTAACCAGAATTCAGAATTTTGGTTATTTTTTGTTTATTTCAGTTCTGGCTAGTTTCGGATTACAAAGTCTAAAATTCAACAAATCGAGAAAATTGCAAAAAAAAGAAGGGTTCAATTTTCCCTTTTACAAGTCCAGTCCATACCTTCTTCCGTAATGCACCTACCTATACCATCTTCGTCACCTATGCTAGGACATACGCCAACCTCAACGTGTTGTTGACTATGGGAAGGGGTACTTACCAATGTGCATTTCATTGTATGCCTTCTTGTGTACCTATCACTCTGTTATTTGAAAATGAAAATGTAACTTGAAAGTTTCCACTTTTCAGTAATTGCATAGTTCTTGGGGGACTGATGAACATTGTGGACAATTGTGGCAGGTAAGTATAGCTGTTGGGAATAGATAGCTGTGGACATGTAAATATTATTATTAAATAACACTATAAACGTGTTCATTTTTTTTAAAAAAGGTTTATTTGTTTTATTGATATTTTCTGCCTTAAAAAATTAAAATGGTACCGTAACCGAACCAAACCGTTATTTTTAGAGAGGTCGAACCGAACCGAAAACTGAACCAAAATAATTGCGTTAAAAAAAAGTACTTTCGGGTCAATTCCCTGGTATTAACTAGGGCCTATACTTTTAGAAAAGGTGTCTCCACGCAAAAATAAACATAGGGCAGGGATCGGCAACAGGCTGTCCGAATCCAGACCGCGAAGGTTAAAATATTGTACCGCCACAATATCTTACTTCACAGTTCACACACACTGGTCTCGAGAAAAATTAGTATTATTATTATTATTATTTATTATTATTAAATTAAATTATTATTATTTTTCTCGAGACCAAATTTAGGTTTATGTCTTAGTCGACTCTAATATTTTGGTTCTATCAAGACCATATCGCAGCACGCTCAAGACATGAGATGACCAAGTGCTTCTAACCTTTCCTAGAAAATTATGTTCGCTATTGTTGCACACTAGGAGTGAGATATACGTGTTTGGCTCAAAAACAATTGGCTCCCATGAGTAGATAATAGAATGCATTTTGAAATCTATTTTAATTCCTAGGTTGCTTTGCAACGCTTCTGATAGTCATGATGACAAATGAGTGAGTGTAGCCTATCTCCCTGCATTCAGTACATTCCCAAACAATCGTAATAGTGTGGTTTACATAAGAAATATTACTTTGATTGTACCTAAATTCATATCATATTATGAAAGTTCAAAGATTTCTAAGATCCCCTAAAAATACCATCCAGATTGGAGTCACCGTTTTCCTATGGGAGCCCGTATGACACGAAGAGAGCGCTGCGAGCGATCACGTTCACTTACCACACATTTTCTTAGAACAGCCTTGCTTGTGTCCGTATTGTTGTCTCACAACACTAACTAACACACCACTAAACAAGTGCTTGGTTGGTCAGTAGGTACCATACAAATGTTGAGTAGGGATGCACAACGATAAAACAGAAATTATCGATAATTATTGAAAGTGTGACTGACTGCATTATCGATCGATAATGTCGGTAAAAATCATGCAAATTTTTCCAACAGACAGGAGAGATCCAGAATGGATGTCTTAACACAATCAATACATTTCTTCGGTCAGAAATAGTGTGAAACTTTTTGCACCTTGTGAACACGAAATGTAAACTTATTAATTAAATTATTATCATTCACTCAAGGACACGAATTGAAAGCAGTGGTGGTGGTACTCGATAACACTGGAAATTTCTTCTATGACATATTTTTGAGAAAGTTTTTTCATGGAAAAAATACATTTTGATAATATTTGCATTATCGATTATCGAAATGTTATAGTTATTGCATATCTATTATCGTGTGCATCCCTAATATGGAGTGACTTATATTTGTAAAGTAGAGAAAAAAATACAAACCACCATCGTAAACAGCTATATCTAAGCATACCCATTACCTATACCTATTTGACATTATTTTGGGAACTTTTCCTGCATCCAGTGTCATCTGATTGATACGCAATTGTGCTTGGTTGTCAAGCAAGGATATGGTCACACTTCTATATTCAAAGGTTATTAAAAATTGTTGTGGATTAGCCACAAATAAATTCCGAAATTTACCAATTTTGATAATTTTACAAAAATCACTAATCCTAAAAGTCAATTTTATTTATTTGGAATTTTTTGTTTTGTTTTAAAAAAAAAATTGTCTATCGAAGGCTGTATTTATATAACAATGTCCTGAAAATTACTGGCTTCAGGAAGAAGTGTTCCTGAAAACTATTACTAGTATTGCAGACTCTTAGGGAATTAACCAGGCATGCATAATTCATTAAATAAGTTAATTGAGATGAACTTCCATGCACGATGAACTGTTATTGCTATCGAGATCGAGTTGCCGTGAATCGTCTCGGTGGCCTTCAGACCTGCTCCTCGCTTCCGCGCTGTTTGCGTAAGGCGGGGGTGCGCGACGCATTGTTCGGCTGTAATTAGGGGAGATGGGCCGAGGCATTGTTGTCCCGTCACATCCTTGTCACCTCCTGCTGCGCGGCTAATTTCACCCGCTGTGCAACCAGCAAACATCACGTTCTTCCTTGTCAACAGCCGCAATCTTCCACCATCGCGCATCATTCACTCCCGTTTCCGAGGCACCCCCCCCCCCCACGACGTCTCGTAAGCCCATATGACTCATTCATTCCAACCAATTTAAATTTAATTTTGACAATAATTTGATGAAGTATTGAACTATTGCTATCACTTTAAGAAATGTATGCACTTGTTTATCATCGTGCGCTGTGTGTTATAAATCTGTTTGATCGCGATTTCTTTTCTATAAAGTTCCGTTGCCCTGTCTTCTTCCTCTGCTGGGGACTCGCCTAATCGGAGAACAGCTAATTACAAGTTATCTAACTGACAACATTTCCTTGTGTACCTTGTGATTTATAGTTAGTAGTTACACGTTACAGGCTAGTATACCGTGCACCACCATGACCACAATAACCGCCCCCCCCCCCCTCCCACACACTCGCCAATCGTGAATATGAATGACCTCGATCACACTTGATAGGCTTGTCATTAGACATTTTGATCTCTTCGATTGTTGCCATCAGGTAGCATTATAATCGGTATTTATTTTTGGTGTGGTTTGTCCTGTAATTATAAACTTAAGATACACATACAACCAGATGAAGAAGAGTGTCACTCACAGTCGCACTCGCATGCTTTCACGGCCAGTCTTACACGACAGTTTCGGACAGTTTCGCGGCCGTCAACCGTTCCTCGGCGACCGCACGGTCTTCAGCGTCCAGTATGCTCTGGGTCTGACTGCCCTTGTAGGACTTTAGCCCGGAACGAAGCAACCTGCTACGGAGTTGTGTGTTTGTCATGTCTGTCGAGATGTTAAGGCTATTCCACCGCGTTTTTCTATTTTCCAAAATATGCTACTAAGTCAAAATATAGTGAATGGCTTTGAAACATGGCTATTTTAGAAAATCAAAATATTTTTTTCCAAATTTTTCTGATCCGGTACACGGCCATATAGCCACCTCAAAATAATTTCAAACTTCAATTCGCCAGGGCACACCATTCAACGTAGGGTGTTGTGTGCTTTTGTGACATTAATTTTCAACTGTTTTTCTTTGGACTGACTGAGAGAAAACATATTTATTTTCACAATTGTCTTTCCTGCGACTTTTTTCGTTTGGCGGTCCAAATCGGTAAAAAAATAACCGCCAAACGAAAAAATTCGCTGGAAAGACAATTGTTAAATAAATCTGTGTCCATAGAAAAAACAGTTAAAAATTAATGTCACAAAAGCACAACACCGTACGTTGAATGGTGTGCCCTGGCGAATTGAAGTTTGACATTATTTTGAGGTGGCTATATTGGCCGTGTACCGGATCGAAAAATTTGGAAAAATATTTTTGGATTTTCTAAAAGCCATGTTTCAAAGCCATTCCTATATTTAACTTTGTAGCATATTTTGGAAAATAGAAAAACGCGGTGGAATAGCCCTTAATCAAGTAGTTCGCTCGAGTGTGTGTGTGTGTGTGTGTGTGTTAGTTGGGTTGGTGGCGATGCCCCTTGGTCAGTAGGGGTTCAGTTCGGCTCGGGGCAGTAGCTCGTAGCAGTGTCCAGACGCCAGGAGTCGGGATGAGATGCCCCTCAGGAACACCCGTCATTCACTTCACTCACGGCCTCTATTGATGTTTTACTTCACCGGGAAGGTGCAGAGGTGACCCCATCGATGCCAAGTCGTGTTTGGAGAAATATTGTGCACAGAGTAGGAATTTGTTCCAGTCTCCTTGAGCATGGACCAAACGGGGCTCTGTAATATTTACTCTTCGTCTAGATCGTGTCATGCTAAGGCCACACATCTCAGTTTTCACATTGACATAGCAATAAAGCTCTTAGCTCGCCTATTAATTACTCAAACCGATTAATTGATTTGAAGCAATACTTTCTCATTTATTAGGTGTGTTTGAAAGTTTTCCGATTTTGTATGAGCACGGTGCAAATACGTACCGTAGTTTCTATGTTTAGCTCTGGAGATAATGTGTAAGTGTAATGTATACTACTTGAAAATGTAAGTATCTGTATAATTAACACCCTTTTTTAAGACGCTGTGTAATTGTTAATTTTAGTTTTTTGCTAAAAACCAATGTAGGCCTATACCCATGACTGAATTAAAGTTCACGGAACCCCCTTCAACACGTAAGTTGTTGAATGCAGTAGGCCTTAAAGAAATAGTCTAGATGCATCAAAATACTAAATTATTCTGTGTGTTATTAATGAAAGGGACATTCAAAATCAATTTCTGTTATCACGCATCTCTATAATATCGCCCAAAGTGACGTGATTACCGCACTAATCAAATCTTGCTGCAAGTCTGATCGCACCCACATTCCTCGCACAATACAACCGATCTCGTGGAGGAGTCCCCACTCCCTTCGCTCCTCAGCTACAACACGGCCTGATCGTTTCCTCCCGCGAGTACCGTCCCGCTCCGCTGTGGAGTTGGTGTCGCCCAGTCTGCGCTGAAGAGACCCCACTGGTGCTCACCATTTTACGTGTAGGCCATTTACAAAAACTAAACGCATTGCTATATTAATGGACCATATAAAAAAAAAATGAGATAGTCAATTCCAACCCCCGTCTGGGCCCTGGGTAGAATTTGGCTCAGATCATGGCTCTGCTAATCGTAAAAGACGATTCAAGAGAAAAACTCCACCTCGCAAACATCAGCTAGTAAGAAAGGTAGTATACTACTCCCCGAAACTAGAGACGAGCTCTGGCAATCGTCATCGGGGACACCTCTCTCCCCCTTCCCTTGACGACTTCCCCGACGACGACTACGACAACACGAACGAAGACAAAGACAATCACCCACTGAAAATCAGTTACATAACTGAGTGGGTAGACTCTAAATACAATTTTTTTATTTTATTATTTAATGACGACCACTACGTGAGAACCCCTTTTTCTCCCCCTACATGTGGCTGGTTCTGACCAGCATGACCCATGGGCCTCCTCATATCCCCTAGGATAGAGTGGTGCATTATGACCTAACGGTTGACGCGCCCTTAATCCAAATAACCCAAAAAGTCAATTCCAACAATCCCTTTCAAAATCCCTTTCATCAATTCCAATAATATGGGGGTTCATAGACGATGGGTCGCGAATGAAAGGATATGAAGGAGGTAGCATGGACAACCTAGCCTGGATTATAGCAGATAATTTAATTGTATTATTTTGTGACCTCATTATAACAGGACACTATAGCGTTGGTAAGCATATGCTATCTGTCATAGTTATGTTACTGGGGCAGTCTAAAGCATTCTAACAATAGAAATTGTTTCGGGATATTTAATTTCGTAACCTACGTCTATATATTGTATTGTATATGCTAGATAGATAAAGCCTTTTGCATTTCTCTTCCCCCTATAGGCGGAATTGATGTGGAATAATATCTTTAAATATGTATACCTCGATCAAGTTGGGAGTCAGACTCAGATATTTCTAGATTGTACTCGATATGATTGAATGTATGACTGTATGGTAATGCTAATGCACACTGGCAAGTCGTCTCGTTGCTCTTGTGTGAATCATCTTCGTCGCCCCCTGTTTCAACCTGTCTCAGAGATCGTGTCTCGCTCGCGATGATCATCCGAACTAGTCCGTTGCAGATTCAAATAACCCACTCGAAAACGAAAAAATATGATAATCGTACCAGGCGATCACGCCATCAATGACTGGCAGGACATTTATTCACTTCTGTTCTGTAAGACAATTAGCTGCATCCTGTCTAAATAACGATGAAATTATTAGTCTCGTCTTCAATCAGTGTCCGTCGTCGTTGTGTCTTCATTGATGCGATATCATCATTATACACCCGCATATATCGAGCTTTTGGAATATCTTGACTGACATCTCCGCCGGTGTACGTTGCTGATTAGCCCTCCTAACAGAGCAGACCCACTAAAGCTAAACCTACTTCTGTTTGTATTCCCCTAGCTAGTGCATATGTAAATACTACGTACATAATGTAGCACGTCGGGGAAAATAAACTCAACTACATTGCTGCTATGTGCGTGCGTTTCTTAATTTATTTTTATTTATTTAATCCTTTCAAACTTAATGCTTTTACTGTTTCACAGTCGGAAAGATTACAGAAATCATTATTTCTTTACGGCCAAATTTTTATATCTTATTCTTAATTCTATAATAAATCAAAAACGCATTTTTATTTCTACAATTATTTATTAAAGCTATTCGACCGCGTTTTTCAATTTTCTCAAATATGATACCCAGTCAAAATATAGTGAATGGCTTTGAAACCTGACTCTTTTAGAAAATAAAAACTATTTAAACAAAATCTGATCGGGCACACGGCAAATATCGCCTCTTTCATAATAATTTCAAACTTCAATTCGCCCAAGCACACCATTCAACGTAGGTAGTTGTGTTTTTGTGACATAATTTTCAATAGGTTTTCTAGAGGCTGACTGAAGAAAAAAGTTTTATTTAACAATTGATTTTCCTGCGAATTTTTTTGTTTGGCGGTACAAATCGGTACAAAATACCGCCAAACGAAAAAATTCGCAGGAAAGACAATCGTAAAAAATACTTTTTTCTCTCACTAGAACACAAGTTGAAAATTAATGTCACAAAATCACAACTACCTACGATGAATGGTGTGCTTGGGCGAATTGAAGTTTGAAATTATTTTGAAGAGGCGATATTTGCCGTCAGCCCGATCAGAAAATGTGTAAATGACAAACGCGATCGAATAGCCTTAACATATAAAAATAGCGACGACTGTCAAAATTCTTGTTCGGAGAAAACCGCTTCAAATAATATGCAACAGAAACGTGTTGCAGAACTCAAACATAGCTGCATTATTAGTGCTTTGCACTAAGTGTCAGCAATAGTAAGAAATGCGCTAT
Organism: Sweltsa coloradensis; assembly: GCA_024449915.1. NCBI lineage: Eukaryota > Metazoa > Arthropoda > Insecta > Plecoptera > Chloroperlidae > Sweltsa > Sweltsa coloradensis. The sequence continues at coordinate 97,372 of JAMZAV010001144.1, read as the reverse complement.
TTTAACATACGGCCTGAATATATTTTCTTTTCTTCTTATAGCTTAAATAAAAATATGTCATGGTCTATTGATAGCTCGTTGTAATTGGTTTACCTCGGCTTTCCCAAAATAACACGAGTGAAACCTTAATATTTATTTAGTTATGCTTTATTTTCAATCTGTATGTAATGTTAAATTTTAACAATTTATCATACACTTTGCTGGATGGATACACCACTGCCTCCTAGATGTTCGTCGTGGCTCCACGACGAACATCTAGGAGGCAGTGGGATACACGTTGCAAACAATGACGTACATAAGCTTTGCGTAGCGCTAGACGCTCAGTCTCCTATCCTTCCAAACGAGCGCTAGCGTAACAATTTGAAGCCTCTCGAGTAGGGAAAAATCACTTCACTGCAACATAGATACTTCATCTAGTTGAATGAACTAAGATGCAGTGGATTATTTGAACGTCGCGGGGATAAACAAATACGTAAACAAATGGCGGACATTTTAAATTTTGCTTCTATGTGTGAAACGAGAAAAATTGTCATTACTTTCATAAAACAAACCAGAAACCGTCCCGGGCCTAGGCCCAGATAAAGAAAATTATTTATAATACAACAGTGTAAGCCTTTAGTTCCATTAGGCTATAGAACTGCATTCAATTAATGCTAACATTACACGTTTGACAAGCCCTAGGCCTCTCCTAGGCAACCCTAGACCTGCACGACCTTGTTCAGACACATATTCCGCACAAATAACTAGTTTTGATTACTAAAAGCCTAATGCAGATAGACAATAGTATGATAGTCCACCAACTTGAATTGCTTTGTTCGGAAATCGGAGTAACTGAGAGATTTGAGGAAGAAAGACTGTTTTTCTTCAATAATAACGAGAAATCGCCATCTTGCGGTTTTGATTTTACACCGCTTGTTAACACAAAGGCTGTTAAATTTAAGGGTACGATACATTTAGACGGCGGTGGATTTTTCCCTACTCAAGACAGGTTCAAATTGTTATGCTCCCCACGGCTATACTGTGTGTCTAGCGCTTAGCTTATATTATGTCATTGCGTTCAAACAAAATTCAAAACAAAAGACAAAGATTTCGATGTAGTACCTGCCCAACTCACCGCCGCGCCACCAGCGCTACTTGCAACATTCTTCTAGTCGAGAAAGAAGTTACCCGGGCAAACTTCTTTATCTACTTTGGTTCTAGTACCATCGCGTAACGGTAGCGGGTAGACTTTGTTATATTACTACTCTCCTGGTATTAAATAGCTAGTAAAAATGTCTTTGGGTTCCGATTTCGAGTTGGACCCTAGTAGGGGTAGTCAAATAAAACTAGTATTCACTTCCTTGTTGTTAGACCCACACACACCAAACTTGCCAAAATGTAGTCATTGTTTTAAAAGTTATAAACACCTTTGACCATGATCACTTGTGTCGGGAGAACGATCCATTGAGTGTTTTCGATGAGGGCGGACCACAACGGGTTCCTCATGCGAAGAGCAAGTTTGTGGCATGTCGTTGTATATACAGTTCGATGTCACTATACTAGCCTATATATGACTACGAGGTGTATATATGAAGTTTAATGATGGTAGTTGTTTGCGCATTTACTTAGTGTATTATTAAATTCTCAATCTGGCAGTTGCATTTAATATGTCCACACGACGAACAAGTCGTGGGTTACAGACTGGTATTTACTAAGAGTGGACGATGATTTTCCGCTCACTGATCTGTGCATTAGTGTTATAATGCGGCATTTTAGGGGTACGGCGGGTGTTTGCTCATAGAGGGTGGCGAGGGTGTCTGCTTGCTTGCCGGTGTTGGCTACATTCGATGTGTACTTTGCAATCTTAACTACTTTATAATATACTTCACATGCCAAACATAGCATGGGGTGTTGTGAATATTAAGGCGTTAGCCTATATTTAATAGTGGAAGTGGAAGATGTTACTACGTACAAGTTTTCATACTACGTGTTACTCTACGAGTCAATGGTAAATAGTATAATGAGCATTCTTTCTGTCTTATGCTTATGTTACGAGACTTTAGATAGCGAAGCTTCCCTATAAGCATCATTATTCTGGCCGTCAATCTGTGCATGTTGTTACGTTTCATGATAAAAACCGAACACGACCTCTGATAAACATGCGTTTTTTGTTAACATTGCCGTTCCACAAGGATGGCACAGATTGGTTTTGGTGACCCTGGGGGTCAGGAGGGCGCGGCTAACGTCACTTAAACTTAACAAATTCATTCCCGTCACCTCCAACGAGATTTGAATGCACAAACGGAGCATATTTTATTTTTGTGTCCCGTCATACCCGGCACCTCCACCAACACCCAAAATTGATCGGTGGAAAGCATAATTTTGTTGTTGTATTTTTGTTCGACGATTGAGTAGCTAGTGGCGTATGAAATAAAGCAACCGGTTCCTCAACAGACTTGAACCGGGATCACGGATGTGCAGATCAAAGCCTCCATTACACATGGCGAAGATGGTAATGCGATAACATCAATGACTTGATCCAGTCTTGAGAATAAATAGTATTTCACATTCTATAAATGCAGACTTCTTATGATGGCTTTAACCGACAGTGTTGGCTCGGGCGCTAAGCGCTCGACTCTGATTCGGGAGGTCCCGGGTTCGAATCCCGTCGAGACCGGCAATCCTGACTGAAGGATTTTTCCGAGGTTTTCCTCAGTCGTTCAGGCGAATGCAAGGGATTGAGTCCTCTTAAATAGCCCTCGGACATCCATTCACAATTTTCCTATCCGCACATACCTAGTACACCTGAATAGGGGCTAATTGCACCCTATAACAGGTTTCCCACGATATATATTTTTTTAAATTTGATGGCTTTACTGTGGATCTATCTTTTTCTTTTTCTTTTTTGTTTTGAGAGATTGTTTTTATTGTAATTTACCTGTGGCATTACAGGACAGGCTGGCCAGTGTAGCCTACATGGTTGAACAGTGATACAGGCAGTTAGCCAGCAATATCAAAATTAATGTAACATTCACATCCGATGTAAAATAATTAACTATACCTACTAATTCTGTGCATCCAGTCTTGTACTGATAAGCGTGAGCATTAGTTTATAGCAATGTTATTTGGATTATATCCGAGGAAAAAGAAAAATAACTTAATCCACAAATTGATCGATTCCTTCTGAACATACGATTCATTCAAAACTCGCACACTTTCCACAACATACATTTCCAAAGTTTTGGACGCACCATTTGAAAGACAAAAGTAGTTTTCCAAATAAATATAGATGAAATATAGGAATGATGGTACCAAGCGAGTGCGACATGTACATTATAGTTATTTGTAGCGTTCTTGCAGTTTGTCGTTATCTCGTGGATGAACTCGAACATGCTTGATGACTCCACGTCGAGTGCCACAACCGTAGCGTCTCGCTCACTTTAGCGCACGAAACACGACGGTTATTCGACTTGCTTGCCTCAAGTACTTTGCCACAAATCGCACAGAAAGCAAATCGATTACGAGTGCTGCATCCACACAAGTTCTCCTTTTGCTTTGCTTCGTCTTGCATTCTCCCTGCGCGCATAGAACCGTTTCAATGGCGATTTATAATTCAATGCCTTTTGTTCTTGTCGAGATTCATAATATTCGTGTACGTTCGACTACTATAGCCCCTTGAGAAGTTGAACGAGTCTGGCAAGACGTGACGATCGTTCGGTTCTCATCTACCCAGCGCTGACAAGCAGCTGAGCGGCTAGCAGCGGCCGAACCAATTCCTTGCCCTTCACTCAAACAATAAATATCGACAATAATTTGAAAGAGAATTATAAAAAAAGGAAATGAGAATTAAAAAGGAAAATAAAACTATCAAGCATATTATATACATCTGTTTGTGGAGGTGCCGAGTACACGAAAATGCTAATATAAAAAACGGCTTGCGCCGCCATGACAGTCATCAAAACCATTCTGTAGCATCCTTGATGAAGAGCATTGTCAACCAAAAATAGCATTTCAAACGCAGGTCGTGTTCGGTTTTTATCTTGAGACGTGATACTTGCTCGGACGGACACACAGAAAAGTAATGCACATCGAAGCTTTCGCTCCCGGGTTTTCCGGGCATTGTGCCGGGTTTCTTCGAAACAATTACCTGCGTGCTACATTGACGTTTACTAACTTTTTTGTGTAACTAAATTAGGAAAACGCTTAAGTCCCGCCGCGTTGTTGGATGAGCGTATTGGTGCATTGAGCTGCCATGTGTTATGCGGATTTTCTGTTGTTCTGTGAAAAAATTATTACTAAGTTCAAATTTTTTTTAAATTAAATTAAATTTAATAAAAAATAAACTTAAATTTTAAATTTTTTTAATTAATTGTAGTTTTAAAAAAAGAAAAAAATCGAAAAATTGGGATTTTTATAAGAAATAATTTCTCGATTGCGCTCAAATTTAACACTAACATATTAATTCATAAAATTAAGGTTCTGCGAAAAAATCATTACAATCGGATAAAGCATGTAGGTGTTATAAGTCTAAGAATTGTTTTAAAAAAGAAAAAACCCGTAAAATTTCGATTTTTATGATAAATATTTTTTCAATTGCGCTCAAATTTCACAAGAATATCTTAATTCATAAAATAAAGGTTCTGTGCAAAAATCATTAAAATCGGATAAAGCATGTAGGTGTTATAAGTCAAAGAAATTTTTTAAAAAAATCGAAAAAAAATCGTAAAATTGCGATTTTCATGGGAAATAATTTTCCGATTGCGCTCAAAAACGTGGCAGTTCTAAGTTCAGAGATTTCGAAGGTCTCCATAAAATTTCATCTCAATCGGAGTATCGGTTTAGCCGGAATCGTGCGGACAAACAGACAAAAATACAGAAAGAAAGAAAGAAAGAAAAAAAAAAAAAAACATTCCGGATTTTTTTCTCCAGTGTAGTGAAATGGAATCTTCGCTTCGCTCATCCAATTAGGATATACATTAATTTTCACCAAGACAAATTAACACTCGGGAAAGTAATGGTTAAGTAGTGGCACCTGTAAAATCATAAAATAGGTCGGTCTGTATGTTGCTGAAACTATACATTTTTACTACTTTATCCACAATCAATAACAATAAATCGTATCATAAAACCCATTCGAAAAAGTGTTCATTCGCTTTACCTCCACTATAAAAAAAACTCGAATAGGGAACACTCCATACGAAATGTTTCTATTATTCCATAAAACTAAAAAGTTAATCACGTGTGCAAAATAGCAGTTACCTGCATTACATTCTTGGAAGGAAACAACTTTTGCGTTAGCGTCTATTAGTTTTAGGGATGCCAAGCCGGTCAAATAATTGGTCAAAGTATAATACTAGGAAAACGCTTAAGTCCCGCCGCGTTGTTGGATGAACGTAATTGGTACATTGAGCTGCCATTGTGTTATGCAGATTTTCTGTTGTTCTGTGAAAAAATCGTTACTTAATTGAAGATTTTTTTAAATTAATTTAAATTAAATAAAAAATAAACTTTAATTTGTAATTTTTTTAATTAATCGTAATTTAAAAAAAGAAAAAAATCGTAAAATTGCGATTTTCATAAGAAATAATTATTTGATTGCGCTCAAATTTCACACGAATATATTTATTCATAAAATTAAGGTTCTGTGAAAAAATTATTACAATCGGTTAAAGCATGTAGGTGTTATAGGTCAAAGAATTGTTTAAAAAAGAAAAAACCCGTAAAATTTCGATTTTCATGAGAAATAATTTTTCGATTGCGCTCAAATTTCACACGAATATCTTAATTCATAAAATTATGGTTCTGTGAAAAACTCATTAAAATCTGATAAAGCATGTAGGTGTTATATGTCGAAGAAATTTTTAAAAAATCGAAAAAAATCGTAAAATTGCGATTTTAATGAGAAATAATTTTTCGATTGCGCTCAAAAACGTGGCAGTTCAAGTTCAAGATTCAGAGATTCAGAAATTCAGAGATTCAGAGATTTCGAAGGTCTCCAGAAAATTTCATTGCAATTGGAGTATCGGTTTAGTCGGAATCGTGCTGACAAACACACAATAATACAGGAAAAAAAAGAGAGAAAAAAAAACATTCCGGATTTTTTTCTCCAGTGTAGTGAAATGGAATCTTCGCTTCGTTCGCTACGCTCGCTACGCTCATCCAATTAGTACTTATTTATTTGACATCACTCATTTTTCAAAGGAAAGTCAACTTTTGTTATATTCCCTTACAAATTGGAAATTGAAACAATTCACTATGAATACTTTTCGACAGTGAGCACACAAAATGCTAGTAAATTCACTCATTTACACATTACACTCAATCACTCATTTTCATCAGTAATTATAATCGCCATTGAATGTTGATCATATATATTGATTAGCCTAACTTGGTTGCAGACACTATCTCGTAAATAGCCCTACCCTGCTACAATAGGCCAGTGCGAGCAAAATGTACCTTTTTTATTAATTTGAGCAACTTTTGGTCAATTTACCATTATTTTAATTTGACCAGTCAAAGTGGCATCCCTAATTAGTTTATATTTAATTTGCCTTTGTTGTAGCTGTTGTTTAACTACGTATCGTATTGCTACATTTCTGTCGTCACTCCTTGTATTATGTTCATACCTCGTATTATTTACATTGAAGTTCTTAGTTAATTGACTTGCTCGTGTTAGGTCAACAGTCAACACAGCACTTACGCAAGTGAGAAAAATGTACGTCCTTTAAGGAAATGCACTTAAAACCGAGTTAGAGTGGTTTGCCCATGTGCAACAACTGTACAAGTTAGCCTTCTACTGCACTGGGTTAATTGCGTGTACTTGTTAAGAAGCCGATGGGATGGATTGATGGTGTCAACTGCAAGGTCTTAACACTGCTTGGAATATCCTAACGTTCCCCGATTACTTGGATGGTTACTTGCAGTGCTTGGTAGAGAACATAGCAATTTAATGTTGGGACAGAACTTATTGTGGTGTGCCTTTCGGTATCATATATAAGCAGAACTAGACATCCTATAGTGTCGTCTTGCCGTCCGCTGTGGCACATACGATTAGGAAGCTGTTCCGAAGTGTATGGCTCTACGAAGTACGAAGACGTGGGCTCGTATCCTGCATGGCCCATAGGGCATGGGCATCGTCCTTCATCGTCATCTATTACCACATCGTCTCGAATAGCCGTAGTGCATTAATAGAGACGTTGAGCCACAAAAATCATCAACAATCTATGAGTGGTCTATATAATATGTATTGTAATCTTCCTGATCAATAATTGGCCTAGCATAAGATAAGATTTTCGGATATGAAAATATAACGTTTATTAGGTCGCCAATACAGTTTTCGCTCGCACGTTAGCCTATAAGTTTTTTTTGTTACAATCTACAACGCACTTAGAATTGCATTATATTATTCATATTACACCACTATTTTGTATATAAACATGCGCTTCAGACATGTGTTGAAATTGGTCAATAGATAAGAATACTCTTAATATAATTACAAACATAACTAGAAACAAGTGATAGGTAATCGTATTTTTGTTTTTTAATTGCTTTTTTTTATCGTTTCTCTTAACCCAAGTAACTATCAAGCCAAGCGTCTTCAAGTATAACTATTGGGCTCTCATGAAACTAACACATTTTAAATATCTGCATGCTTTGTTTCCGACTGTATTTAAAACAAGCAGCGTTATTGCCCTCGCCCTCCCATGCACGCAGCTAATGAATGCAGGCAGACGTCGAGTGGGCGGTGACGTGTACGTGCTCAAGTACTCCCGGCGAGGCGGCGTCGCGACGCTGACTTGTGGACGTGACTAATGACGTCCTACCACCGACGTCTAATTGCTGCTGTCACCGCATGCAACGTGGCGCGCAAAACAAAGACCCACTTGATGCAATGGGGGTTTCTTTTTATTATTATTAATAATTAACGGGCTGGTTTTTGACGTTATTCCGCATCACGGCGGAGAAGTCGTGTCGTGTCGTAAGATAATCAGACGTCTCTCTCTTGACGACTTCGACGACGTTGTTGATGATGAGTGCGAGGTTGCATTTCATATGTCGAGCTGTGATGAGGTTGTCTGTGACTTTGTGATGACGTAAGCTTATGAAAATGGCGCCACAATAATGATATTTCAGCGTGCTTCAATCGAGGCGATGAGTGGTCGATATGGGGCGGTAAAGAAACACCACATGGCAACCGTGCCCAAGCCTGGATTCGAACCTGAGGGAACCGTGGCTTTAATTTGCCACGTCCATTCCCCTACGCCGACAACGCTGGCTGTCAATCTCTGTTCGCACGTAACCGACCACATATTGAAACAAATGCATATTATACATCTCTTGATCACGTTAATGTAACGTTAATGTTCTTTGTTGATACGACCTTATAGGCTTCATTTAACATCACTAGTTACAATGCACTTGGTGTTTTATGCTTTCATCATTTTTGTTTTCCGGCTCTCAGTAAGTTCAAAGTTTGGTAGCGATGAAATTGTCGAACTTCTTGCAAATAAACGCTGGCCATTTGTTTGCACTTGTTTCAAATTATTGATTCATTCGTATCGAACTCATATTTCTTTTTTAAAGATGTGGGTCGCGTTTTATCCATGTTTGTGAAGCTACAAGAAGTGGGTGAGGGGGGTGTTGAAGAGGCTCTAGACAAATATCGTCGTGGATCGGGGTAAAAAGGGGAGACGGGATGTGAACAAGAATATGAAGATTTCCTTTGTGTTATGGGGTTGTTCGGTGCCATTATTCCCCCCCCCCCCCCCTCGCAGTTGCGATATCGTTCTCCCTCACGGTCATTACACGACACAATGGTGTTTTATTTAAAGTTTCGCTGGAGGTTTTTAGACAATCACTTTCAATCTTTTGATAATCGTTGCATTTAGTGTAGCACTTGTCCGATGCTTGTCTTCGGTTGAAACGCGAGCGCACAATGCTCCGCTAATGACCCTCCTGTTTCTAGGAGATCAGCCCACGATTTGAAAGTGCTTCTGAAGTTGTTAGCTACCCAAATGAGCGCCATTCATTGCTTTGCCTCGATTTACGTCACTGGAATGGATCCAGAAGAAATTGAGGTGTCATTATATTTCGTAGAGAAGCTTTACATTTTAAAATGTGAAAGCAAACGTTCTTTCTTACAAAAACGCTGCATTTTAATTTGTGCGTTACAATATTCTAGCAGTACGTCGCGGCATTCTCGAATCTTGAAGGATTCCCCGCCACATCGCTAGCTATAGAGTAGAGATACGGTTTCTGTTAATCATTGATACCAATTGAGCGACACTTTATAAAGTTCTGTTTTATAAAGCACGCCGCACAACTGCAGACGTACTTACTTTCGTAATGTGAATAATGCACGTTTGTTCACAATTGTCTGGAAGCGACCGTTTGACAACTTCAACAGCGAAGCGAAGCACATCATACAATGAACACCAGTACTTACTTTTTAAATAATTCACAAGGTAATTCCGTTTCATCTCGCAATCCGGAACGCGAAGAAAAGTCCACTGGGCCCAATTTGTAGCTATCTCGTTTATTTCATCTGCATTCTTTTAATCCATTTCACTGTTTGTCTTTCTAGAACCTTCAATGGCTTTTCAAACAAGAGGGTCCGCTTTCTACTTCTACGTTTCGTTTCACGCGTATAATTGTGTTTTATTAGCCCTAGCGTCGTTGTCTGCAGATTCGTCAGATGGGAACGCGGCATCAAAACGAGAGCTCGCGGCAGGCGTTTATTTCTAGTCGTTATTCTGCTCTATGCATTAGTTTACATTTCATTTTAGACTATTCATTTGATATGGCATTGTATAGTGTTATCTTTTACCTTTGTTTTGCTTTCCAATTTGATTGGCTTAAACTTACGTTCATTTGTTTCGTATATCATCGTTAGAAAGTGGAATGGAGTTATAGGACTAAATTTCGTCTTTGTTCATCTCATCCCCCCCGAAGGAATGCCCGGCCCGCTGTAGGGTACACAACTACACATTAGTATTATTTGTTATTTATTTCGTTTCCACATTACATGGATAGTAAATTACCTGGTGTGACCCTCTTGATGCTGTTATAAGGGTGTTATGTCAATGTGAAGGGAATGCCTAATGGTTGTTTCAGAGGACTCATTCCATAGCATTCGCGTTACCGACTGAAGGAAACTAGGGGGTTTAACTTTTAGTCAGAGTTGCTTGGGGTGGGTATCGAGCCTGAGACCTCCCGAATAGAGTCTGAAGATCTCACTATATTACGACAAATCGAGGGAAAACAACTACTCTCTCAGATAAATGATCGGGGCGAGTTTATGTGTACTTATTCCATAATTGTAACGTGTGACCAATCCTCGACTGTGAAGATTGTGTAGCGTTAACAGTTTTCCCCCCAATAATTTCTGACGTTTTTTTTGTATTTTCGGAGTAAAGTGTTATTCAGACACGTGGGAGGCGTATAGGCTACTCAAAAGATATTAATGATATTGTTTAATTTTCTCGCAGCCGATCAGCCGCGTTTATAGGCTACTTCCACGTAGAATATATTCTGTCGGCTGATTGTCAGATGCTACTACGTGCTCTAATCCGGGCATTGTGACCGCTAATCCGGCCTCGGGCGTCGCCAAACAACGTTATTACCGACACGTGGCGTCGCGGCGGCCGCAGTTAACACCTCACGGCAGACGATTAACACTCACTCTGTGACGATACTTGTTCTTTAGTTGACCCATTGGAGGAAACCCATTGGAGGAAACCACACACATCCAGCACATACCAATAATTCAGAAAAAAAAACTTTCTAGCCGAGCATAGAAAATTATAGTGTTCAAAAAGAGTGGGATACCTTGATCCAAAATTTAAAAAATCATAAATTTTATCCCCCCCCAATTTATTTTTTATTTTTTGAACTATAAAAATAAATCTGCAACAAAATTAAATGGTACTCCAATGTGTAGTCATTGTCTGTTCTGGCGTATAGAGTGAGCTGCTCCTCCCATTACAACATATTATTAATTTCAGTAATATTCTAAGCATCATCTCGATCCGTGGACAATGTTGTCTCCAGTCCTATATACGTTACAATGATCTTTACGATCAAGCTGTCGAGGCCACAGGACACGTTTTTACTAAACTTCTATTTTTTTTTGTGGTTGTTGTGCAATGTGTTTGTGTGCAATGGTGAAATCATACACGAGACGCGACTGTTATGGACGTGCTTTTCAATGACGATTTCAAACTGAAATTAATCTATATCCAAGTGTCATCAACTTAACAATAAAATACTATGATCCAAACCGACAAGTAACTCTGAACTAAATATATTTTAGGAAGTAGACTGAGAAATATACTCATTTACTGGATTAATAGGCGCATCATTATGTTACCTAGGCCTACATTATTTGTTTTGTGCTGATGGTGGTGTTATAATACGTTCTTCTGTATAACCATGGTATGACGGCACCAAATCTGTGACAAAGCGAGATTATACGCAACTCGCCGTACACCACCAGCTTACAAGTGTCTAATCGTGATCCTCCCTTTATTGGTTGTCCATATTGTGGCCGTCTTATTATTGCGCTAATATATTATTATGTGCACTGTGTCGGGGTGTCGACGCGAGGGAGTCCGCCTGGGCGCGTTCCCACGATCCTCGCCACTCTTCGCGGGGCGTAATACGCTGATTCCAGTCGATCGCTTTTAATACCAGGGGGGCTAGGTAGAGGACCCCACCACCGACGACCGTGAGGATTTTCCGCGGAGTTGGATTCTCGAGAGGCGCGAACAACCGAGAACTTGAGATTGTGCCTTCGGAAGTGCTTGCAGCTGCATGCGAGCATGACCATATGCGAGTCTGCTACAACGACGCACGCAATGAATTGTATAAAACTGTTTCAAAGTAGCCTTGTAGATACTTGTGCCATCCGTGTATGTGTATCAAATCCTGACCGCTGGTTGGCCACGATTCGCAGATCTATGGCGTCGGTGTCGACATGTTTATTTGCAGCCGCTTTAATTAAAGTCGCCAATTGAAAATCAGTTATGATACATGACTGGGTACTCTTTAAATTATGGCTGGGCATACACATATTCTTCGATTCGATGTCGATATATGGGAATATTTTCGGTGTCAATATTTAGTCTATTATAAAAATTTATAAAATATATATTTATATTTTTTAAATAAAATTTAAACAAAATTGCATAAACTTAAACGAGGATAGGAAGTTTTGGAAATGTAAATGGTTAATGCCTAATCCTATAAATATCTAAGAAAATAGATCTATTTCAAATTTCCTTTCGCGTCCTCATTATGGTGAAGGTGCTGGGTAGCCTATAGTAAATTCGTCTAGACTTTTATAGAAATGGTGGAGGTGCCGGGTCATTCAATACGAGTGTGAAAACGTAGCTAAACATCGTTTTTCAGTTTTGTCGATACCTTATGTTATAGGCCTACAGAGGCAGGTATTTATGGTAAAAACTAAATTTTCACCGCCTAAAAACCGTAAATTATAAATCATTTTAAACATCAATTCACCGCTTTTGGGCAGAACAAAACCAAAGATGCAAATATAAAAAAATGAAAATAATATGATTTAAAAAATATATATATAAAAAATCTGCAAGTCTTTTACAACGTCCCACACCCAAAACTTTAAAAAATATCGGGTGGGGGGAGATATAGAGCTTTTAACTTAATGTTAAATTATTTTCTCCACCAATTCAGTTTTCTTTTTGAGTATAATAAAAACGAGAATTGACTTTTATTTTCATCTCAAATACCTTCACCTTATTATTCTTGTCCACATTTAATTTTTTTAACTTTAATTTTATTTGCTCAAATAATAAAGGCAAGATATATACATCGACATAGAATTTTCGTGTGATATCAATATTTTAATTATTTGTCATAGCCCAGCCCTACTTGAAATGCAAACTTTTATTTATTTATTTTATTTCACGGGCATCACGTTTTATAATTTATTTATTAATACGCACTAATTACGATATATCTCGAGAGAAGATCCGTGTTTTAAAAATAATCAAATATTAAACAATTTCTGTGTTTTTGTTCAAGTCTGTGTGTATTACGTAACACTAGCTTTCTCTCAAATACGTTTGTATATTTCTTTTGAAATTCAAGTGTTGATTCGATAAAATAATTGTAGAGCAGACTGGAAAGAACTCGTATCATGTAACAGTAATTAATTAAACTGTGAAGAGTGTTGGTTTATTTGATCGAGTATCCCACTCTTGTAATTACTTCACATAGCAGCGATATCGAACCTCTGTCGACTGAAACGGTAACATGATTCTTCTGAATTGAACCTATTTGCATTGAAAGTCCCGAGGAGCGGTAATATACTCTCTCGAGTCTCGAGTTTATGATTCTTACTTTATGTGTAACCACTATATCTTCTATTAGCGGTCCACTCGACCCAGCGCTCGAACACATCTCCAAGAGTTTATTAATTGAAAAGCTTTGAAACATAAAAGCTCTGTATGTGTGTCCAGCAGCACGCTCGAGGACGGCTCTTATCTTGGATAGCCCACTCACCCCGAGTGTGCTCCACCACCAAGTATAACACTCGCGCCTGCACCTCGGACGCGCATGCGCCGCCCGGAACACCTTCCTTCGTGACGCGCACACTCTTGCACACACATACCTCAAATTCACACGCACGCACACATACACATTCGTACACGCACGCACGTTCACGCTCCCTTACTCACGCATATGCAGATACTCCCACACATGCACACAGACACACACGCATATGCATAGAAAAGTCTCAATTATGTTCTTTTATTTTTTGATTCCGTATAAGTTGTAAGCTCTTGTATGTAAGCTCTTGTATGCGTTCTTTTACATCGAATTTATTTATCTGATCGCGAGCTATGTTTGTAACTACCTAAACTGAAATAATTAGATTTTAAATTTCTTTTTTGGTTGGTAATGTTTTCAATGTGTTTTTATGAAGACTCGAAATATATATTTTTAATGTATAGCAGCGTATTTTAATTGCTGTGCTGGCTGGCACTTGACGATGACAAGTATAAGACTGGCGACAACCGTGCAACTATAGCGAATAACTCGGAGCCAAGCTGATAGCATTCGTCTGCCTGAAAGAAAACCTCCAGCTTTTGAGCTCTGAAGATTATATTTTGTGTTTACCCTACTCTGTAGGATTGCATTGCACAAGTTATTATTTCATTTCAGTGATCGACATGGTGGGATTTCAATCATGAGGTAGCAATAATAATTCGTTGTGAGATAACGCATTGAAATATCCCGGAATTGATTACATATCTAATTACCGGAGTATAACAGCAATATTTCGCAATCTTGATTTATTATTAATAGTCTTATACAGCACGTTAGCACCATTTTACAAAGACCCTAACTACATCTAAATAAATGACAAGGTGGTTATGACATAGCGAATGATACACATGAAAGAAGATAGTTACGAACAGTTAACAAATATCAAAAATATAAATAATCTTTGATGCTTATAATCATAACCAGCCCTCAGTAGGGTAATCGATTAATTATTAGTAGTCTGTTACATTTCATTCAATATAACTTCAACGTTATTGTGGTGCTATTCAATTTCAGGTACTATCCAAAGTACACAATGGTCAAATTCTTTTAGGAGCCATGTCCATATCCAATGTTGTAAGTTGTAATATCAAAAAAAATATAACAAACGCCGTAGCAGATGAGTTGCTACAGCATGTTCTCAATGTTACCAGTTCAAAACGGCGTACACAGCTTTTCAATGCCAGGTTTTGTTACTTTGAAGTTTCTGCTCCTGTATTCCTGTTATCACACATGCAGTCACATACGTCTCTCATACTCATTCCATGTAGTGACTTGTGTCCTGTCACCCCTCACTAATAGACATTTTACCAGTTATGTCAATCGTCCATTTCAGAGCTCAATCGTAATTCGTGTGTCGTTCTCTAGCACCGAGTCTTATTGATTCTAATTGCAAATACCACACAAAGCAATTCGGTTCCAGTAAGTCAAGTACCTTTGCACATTGAATGCAGCCGTCAGCGTTTGACTGCAGCAAACCCGACGCGACTTACGCCAAAGGGAGAGAATGAAATAGAGAGAGAGAGAGGGAGATGTATAAAACACATCGCCACTTGGTGTTCAATTCGGCGTGCACTGCCTTTATGAGAAAGTAATAATTGAAATATTCCTCCAATCAAAGTTCGTGATCGAGTTTTCTTGTTGCGGGGACCGGGAGCTGCAACGGTCGATACGATGAACCAGTATGTTTTTTCCTTCTCGGCCGCCCCCCGTGTTCATTTTCTGCAACGCCGCGCGAACCTCGCGTGTGTCCCTCTGGAGGGCTCTTGACCCGCTGCCACTCAGCTCGAGGATTTGTCCACTGGCTCCGCCGGAGGGTAGCCATGGTTACCGGGCCTCGAGTGGAAGCGCAGACAGGGTTGCTAGGCGACGGACGCGCACCCCGCGTCGACCGACCGACCGACCGATAAATACTACGTGTGTGTGTGTGCGCCTTGCGTTGGGTGGTGGAGGGAAGAAGTCACGGCGTTTAAGACTTTCTTGGCGTCTATTTGTCTTGGTTGCACACCCCTCTCGTACGTGCTGTGTGGCCCTCTTGCATGGTGGCGTTACCTCCTGTCCCTCTAGTGTATTAGCGTCAGTCGTGTCCCTTTCGCTTTGTGAGGTCCTGTCCAGTGTCCCTTTTCTATTATGACTTCATTACATGTCCCTCTTCTACGCGTAGTCTGATGACGTGTCTGTAAGGCCGCACTATACTCAGGGCAATTCCAACAGCTGTGAACACTGAACAGACATAGGTTAAAACTAACTCTAAACCCATGTTATTTTCACACTATACATATGTATTTGAAATTTCATTATATTTTTACAATGTTGCGGTCTGAATTGAACATTACTGTCAGTTCCTAAATATTATACTCTTTAATTTATGACAACGATTAGTCAATATATTATGATGTCAGTTGGTGGTACGTGTTTAGACTGACCTATCTTGGGTCTCACCGGTCTTCCTGTATGTATTTTAATTGTTTTCTAATTGGTTCGTGGACAGGCGGCTGGAAATTATCAAATTTAATTTAATTTTGTTTTCCCCCTGTTTTTGTTGGTTCGTTTATTGTTTTTAAACAGTTTTGTTCAGCATTTTGGCGGGTTTGTTTGTTTATTTTCCTGAGTGTGAGCAGTGTGTAGCATTGTTTAACACTTAAAATACTATGTAACGCGCTTTCGATGTTATGTGTTTCTGGTATTGGTTATTGGTTTGTTGCTTCGAAAAATTTACATATTTTTTATATCTAGGCTCACTAGGGTGCTAGGATGTTATTTAGATTATTATTTAGAATTGATAATAAGTTTGCCATACCCGGCGCCTCCAACATTATTAGAAAATTGGATAAAACATTGAGGTATGAGGATGCTATCTAGATTCTTATTTCGAATAAATAACAACAGCGTGATTGAAGTTACTAATCTAAATCAAACCGAAAGTGGATCTTGGAAGAGTTGTGGCCCGTGGGCGCCACGTCGTCATTGATACCCCTCGATGACGTCACACTCGTGCAAAGAAAGGTTCCTCGGGTGTCGCCCCCCCCCCTGATCCCCGAGCAAACAGAGTAAGTCAGTTCCAAGCCCCGGAGTTCGGATCCAATTCGCGGTAATGAACTCGGCGCGGGTCCGGGTGAGACGCGCTGTTTGCCCGCGGGCTTAGCGCTCACAAGCCCACGGATTAATGGACCCTCGATACCAGGGAGAATTTCTTAGCCGGAGCCAGGCACAATGACTTGTTTTCACTGGCGCCTAGTTAACTTATTTATCGAAAATTTTATTCACGTGCGTTAAACATTTTGTAATTAGTGGTCGTAACTGCTATTCCTCCGGACTGGTTTATTGAGGATGTATCAAGCTTCAAGTTATATCCTTGGTCAATAGATATACCTATACCAATGTATTTATTCTTGATCCTATTGGGGTCCATAGTAAGTAATCAACCATACAATTCTATGTTACCTTTCTAATTTCTATAATTTATCAATGATTGAATGGTGTTCAGGAGCTGACAAAGATTGTACGACACCTATGAGTCTGGTTAAAATTACCTAGTGGTGGTGCCTCCGCTGAATTTATCATCTCGTTTATCGAAAATATGTAATGTCTTGTATACGCGTATCGGGTACCCGGCACCTCCACCATTGAATTAAAAATATTGCGAAACGTTTATTTCATCAAGTTCAAAATTTGAAAGATATTTGTGTTTATCTGAACTGCTTTTAGGGGTTGTTTGTCATTCGTGGCGCGTGTTGGACTAGTGTTTTATCAATCTTTAGCACTGAAAAGATTAATAATTTCTCACTCCTTTATGGGATGTAATACTATTGTGTTGTGTTCTCTCAGATACGGTCACGTTATCACCAGCCACGTGGCGGCTGTTCTGCTTCGCTTGTGTTTCCATCTTCCAAACAATAAAGTGATCTACCCTCAGCCCTCGAACCTCAATGTGTGGTCTCTAGAAGGATCGAGAATCAACATTTTCAACCATCTCTCGTAATCACTCTAAAACAAAATCCGACTTATTTACTTAACGGTCTATGAAGAACTCTTGAACTGAAGACTCGCTATTTCCCATAATTTGCGTCGGACAATTTGCCAAGTCCTTGTGGTACTCCACAAGCTGGGGATAATGACGCCGAGCAGGGCACGAGGGCCTCTCTGCGACCATTTCATGCTAATGCCCGTCTACTTGAGATGTCGACCCAGAGATCGCTTGCCTTGGACAGACTTGCAGAGCGTTACTTACGCCAGTTTGCCTGCTTGCAAGCTTCGCCCTAAAAACAAACCTAGAGAGTGCGTTCGAATTTTCGAGTACTTGTTATTAATTGGATCACAATGCTAATGTTTTTCTCGTGTAAGAAAAAGTCAAGTTTATATCCTGTTCCGTGCAGAGAAAACAATCAGTGTAGAGAATTGTGTGGATTCCATTCCATCTGTGTATAGCACAATTTAAAATGTTCGTTTTTGGAAAGCGAGGAGAGTTTATCGGAAATTTTAATAGAATTATTGAGAGGTTAGTTTCTAACAGGCCAGTTTCAATAACAGCAGTTAAATAAGTAATAGTTCCACACACAAACCGAACAAATATAAAAACTTGAGTTCCATCTGTAATCTCGTACGAAACACTCTCCGAGTAGTATAACTAAATCTTGTAAGTTTTTGTAAGGAGGGCTTACTTAATACTTCGAGTTAATCATTAAGGAATTAGTGAATTGTGAATTATTATCGGGATTGATTTAATTCTATAAAAAAAATACTTTTCGCCCCTCTTACACGTGTCCAGGTCGTATCTGGTAATTGAATTAAGGGAAACTATCATATAGGGTAGTATTATTCCAGGAACACCATGCGGAGTAGATTACTCACTAGACTTACCACACTTATTGGATTTGGGCTTGAATTGTGAATTCTAAATATATATTCAAACCCTTTCCAACATTCGTCGGTCGGGGTGACGAGTCACCAGTTTCTGGACTATCTCTAGTGCTTGCTACAGGTCAGCACCCTCATCTTCTACTCGTTCTCATAACCGGCATTCTAATATTCTCTCCACTTCTTCTGTCTCCGAGTCTTCTTCTTACCTATGTAACCCTAATTTAGTCAATAGTCAATAATTATAGAAATATTAACCATGGGATAGATGATTCGTATAAAGGTGATTACCTGGGTATGTGCTAGGTTCAAGTAAATTTAAAATAATGTACACGCTTTGAAATTAAAATGTATCTTGCTTACCTACTTTTTACAATATAGGCTACCCTGGATTATCTCTTGAATGTCGTTGTTGTTCTATTTGACTTCAGGATTCCACCATGGTTATCCTCGTTGAAGCGAACGAACTCCTTAAGTAGAGGAACTGAAAGGCAATTTATATTATGAAACTTAATTTATGTACCACTTCGAAACATGAGCATTTTTCTTTATTGACTAGATTATTCGAACATTACTGACTACTTGGGGCAAGAATACTACACCTCTTATTTGTGTTATATAAATATTTGTTTCACTCTTTTTGTGACAAACTCCGAAATTCTCTTCTTTGCTCCACCCATGGTTTCCGTGTATAATTATGTAGTCCCTTGATTTGTGACGTGGGTGGCAAGTTGCCTATCAGTTGGGTCTGATCTCAAGGGCCAACCGTCGACTACCAGGTATTGTCGTTCGCTGCTGTTTATCTCATTCTACTTCTCCAAGGTCAAGACACTGACTTATGAAGATAAGAAAGCTTCAAATAATGAAGTAAAACAAATAAAAATTACGTGTTATTTTGATGATTTCTAACTGTAATTTAATAATCATTTTTGACCCTACGCGCTACGCTTAAAATACGTGTTTGCCTAAAAGCTTGAAACTTGAAAAATGTTCACACCTAATGCAGCAAGTATCTAGTCCTTTTCTTCTAGGTGGTAGCGGGTGGAACGCGTTGCAGCACAACCAGACGCTGATGACTTTAATTACTTGTTTCC
The DNA here is from genome assembly GCA_024449915.1 of Sweltsa coloradensis. Classification (NCBI taxonomy): domain Eukaryota; kingdom Metazoa; phylum Arthropoda; class Insecta; order Plecoptera; family Chloroperlidae; genus Sweltsa; species Sweltsa coloradensis. Next base: position 77,858 of record JAMZAV010001144.1, on the reverse strand, counting down.
GATGTAATGATCGAGTTGTGATGGTCGGTTTAAGTCCAGGGTGTTATCTGTGCAGGTTACGGTGGGGGAGGAGGAGGTGGTGGGGGCGGAGGCGGCTATCAGCGTTCCTCGAGCCACGGAGGCCACGGTGGAAACTCAAACTACAGCTCCAGCTACACCCCCAGGAATACTAGCTACAGCTCAGGCAACAGCAATAGCTATAGCTCAGGCAACAGCAATAGCTATAGCTCAGGCAACACAGGCTATAGCTCAGGCAACACAGGCTATAGTTCCACCAACACTGGCTACAGCGCAGGCAACACAAACTACGGGTCCAGCAACACGGGTTATAGCAGTTCAAGGAACACGAGTCATGGTGGGTCTGGGACCACCGCTGGCTATGGTTACAGCACCGCAGGAAACGGGACCACTACTGCTAGCACCACGCGTAGTAGCCGATGGTGAGTTATGTTCAAACATTTACATATAATACTCTGGATCCAAAGAAGGGGGATTCTACTTTTTTATTTTGGGGGAAGGCGTTCTTTTTTTTCTGGTCACAGATGAAATGGTGTTACTGGTGTCGTTACAAATCTTTTGGTGTTTAAACATCTTAAAATGATATTTTCGTTTTAAGGTTTTGTTTCCTTTTTGGATCTAGTTAATTAAGTTGGAATAAACTGTAAAGTTTTGATTGAATAATGGGGAGGGTTCATAAGCCCTATAAAGATCTCATTGCGTTTAACACTAAAAATGATGAAAATTTAAAGTTTGTGGTCAATTCTTGCATAAATGTCTAGGTTGCTTAGCCATGCAGTCTACCCCACGAACTAAGTTATTGCAATTTGTATTACCTTCTGGCTCAATGTCTGACGAGATTAATTCGGGAAGTTAGTGATTCGATTCCTTACAACCCTTAGAATGGTTTTCCCGTGATGGGGTTTAGTGCATCAAGCCTTTGAGTAGTGAGTGGACTTTTCTTTTCAGATATTCAAATACGCTGTACGCTGACTAGTAAGTTATGCCATCGTTGTGTTCTTGCACTATCGGTTCAGGATGTCGGACTTATTTTATTCTTCATATGTACGATACATTATGTTTTCTATGTTTTACTTGCTTCTCAGTACACATATCAGTATTACCCATTATTGGCAAGTTTAGTTTCACTGATCTATATGATGTTCATATCTTGTTTCCTGTTAGATTTGAGTGGCAAACTCCGTGGTGCATCATTGCCTATTTAATATCCTGAAGTTATGTTTGTAGCGAGAATACATTGTATATATTTTAAAACCTAAAACAAAATTAGATTTGTTTGGGGCTTTTTATCAACTTTAATCGATTATTATTATTTTACTATTATGCAAATACTTAGTTCTTGTTTATATACAAAGCGTCAATAATAAAATCCCTTCACAGTAGTTTATAATCTCCCCCCCCCCCCCCAAATACAAAAATTTATTTAAAAAAAAAACAAAAAAAAAAACGGCAGCCAAGCTCTCCTTCAAAAGTCTTTGGCTGTGAATGTTGTGAGATATAGAAGTTGTGCCAAGCATTTCATTCTTTCTCCCTAGTTTCGCATTGAAAAGAAGTGCGATCATTTCGCCTGTTGACGAGCGCCAAGCCAACAATTTTCGTGGAAAAAAAGTCAAAATTTTAAACTCAAAATCATTTTTAAAAAAAATACTTTGTGAATGATTTGTTGACCGAACTATAACACATACTTACGCATAATTTTAATCAGCAATTAAAATATTCAATTTGTATTAAATACGACCTAACGTTTTTCCCAAAGTTAAGGGTGGTAGGGAACAGTGGGGGTGAAATATCGCTTGCCTCCCGGCGGATTATTATTTTTCATATTATTATGTACCATCATGCCAAATTTCATGCTGATAACTCATTCGGTGCCTTCATGGTGAATGCTGGAAATCAAGGTAAAAGTAATATAAACTATTAGGGATGGGGGTTGAAAAAATGTGGTTTAGGAAATGAGAATAACCCGATTGGGTTAAAACACATTAAAACATAATTTTAATAACTAATTTGAATAAAAATTCAATTTTAGGTTAGAGCTATGAATTATTCCAATTTTAGGGGATGATTTAGGGGGGTTGGGGTGGAATATCGCTTGCCTCTCGGCGGATTATTTTTCATATTATTATGTACCATCATGCCAAATTTCATGCTGATAACTCATTAGGTGCCTTCATGGTGAATGCTGGAAATCAAGGTAAAAATAATATAAACTATTAGGGATGGGGGTTGACAAAATGTGGTTTATATAATGAGAATAGGCCGATTGGGTTAAAACACATTAGAACATAATTTTAATAACTAATTTGAATAAAAATTCAATTTTGGGTTAGAGCTATGAATTATTCCAATTTTAGGGGGTGTTGGTGGTGGAATATTGCTTGCCTCACGGCGGAAGTATATGAGTTTGAGGTATATCTAAGTGTGGTCCAAGTTTCATAGTTCTAAGATGTACCGTTTTCTCTGTAGGGTCTCTGTCAAACCCCCCCCCCCCCCCACCCATCACCCACCCACCCACCACCACCACCAGCCAGCCGGAAGGTTTTCGTCGATTTTTACGCACTTCTTTAACACAGAACGGGTTATCGGATCGGGCTGATATTTTTTTTGTATGTCATGGACCACATATCAGGTCATATACCGAGTTTCAAGATTGTAAATCTTTCGGGAAGGCGTGTGCAGATAGCTGAACCCCCCCTTCCCCCACCACCAACTTTGGTAGGAGTAAACAGGTTCGAGTTATCATCGCCTACTAGCAGTCGCGTGCGCCTGGCTGCGGGCGAACGACCGTCGCCCTAGATGTGAGTTAATACATGAAACACACAAATTAATACATAACTACATAACTAATTCCGACACAAACCGAATATAATGCTTATTTTATGAGTGTTTAACGGTGCCTCAATATCTTGATAGATAATATGTTCCAATATTTAATTCGTAATAATATGGTGCATACGTCCTCATACACGCACATTTCTTTTTTAACGTTATAGGCGTTGCAGTTTTTATATATAACTGTGTGCTAATTTTCACGTTTTGTATTGAATGTAAGTATAAGTATTGTAGTTATTATACACGCGAAACAATGATTCTTTATTGCTTTCTCTTGAATACTGTGCATTTGGCTACTACTCTCTAGCTAGGCCACAGGAGAACATGAGAATTTGTGATATTTAAAATAATGCGTTGTCTTTGCTGTAAATAAACCCACATAATGGACAACTGGACATGGCCCACCGTTCGCGGGGGGGATATCTATATATTCAACATTCGAACTTTGCCACTGCCACTTGCACTCGTTTGCGTGGACGTGTAGTTTTGATCGATGACAATTTGTTGTTCGAAAGTGGCGGACGCCGCGTAAAAACAAACGATGTGTTGGGTGCAGTGACATGCGGTCATTATTCACCTGACGGGCGCACGGCCTCTTGTATAATACCTTTCACGGCCCCCTCGCCGTGGCTGTCACATTTCACCAATATTAGCGATGGGTCACGCTAGTTTTCATAAAAATATGGCTGGAGGTCTGAACGAGGCGCACGCGCACAATCGCACACGCGCTCTCACAAGTGTTGTTTTAATAGAATGATTTGTATATTTGGTCCGAAATAATACACAAAATACTAGTTAGAATGCCCCCATCGATGATTAGTTAAAGGAAAAACGCAGATCGAAGTATTGACCTTTCCTTTTGAAACGGTGGAATATATTTTACACAATAAAAAATTAGCACATGCTCATTATCACGCGAAATGTCTCCCTGTAAAGTGTAAATCTTCAACTAAATCTTTCTGGACATTTAACTTAAATCCGACGCTATATTTGCTTCATTTAAGTCCACACTTGCTTCACTAAAGAAAAAATGATGACGTGAAGAATAAGCTGGATATGCTTTGAAATATTGTTCTTTATAAAATAATTAATCGACTTGGTTAATTTAATAAATCTTTCTACAGAATGTAGTTTTTGGAGTGTGGATTATGGGTGTAGTAGGAGGCCTAGGTATATCGGTTTGTGTGCTTCATGTTGCCTCCAATTTCTGGTTTTACTGTCACAAGCCTCATGATCTATTGTTATTATACACTTGTTAACTGCTGAAACCTCTAACATACGCTTAGTTACTATTTCCTATAAAATGTTAAGACGGGATTTCGTTCACGATTCTCCGTTTTCAAGTGTATGGAGGCCTGTTTGGTGCTTTCTTTATCACGACTGTTTTATCACTATTTTAGATAATAATACCTTTGTCTTTCATCTATTATAGCTTTGTTGGGGGATTCGTTTTTTAAGGGCACACTGCAACATCTTGGTTATTAGTTCTCATCAGTGCCAATTAATCGTAATTATTCAATCACTCAAATAACTGCCATGTCTGCATAAATTTGTCTTTGTTATTTTCCAAGCAACGCTCACGAGTTGAAATGTGTATCATGTGGAACAATTACTTTGGAGTTGGTAGTAATTTTATCCACTTGCAAAATCAACAATGACGATTTACGTATTCTGTTCATCAAACACGGCATAAGCCATTGACAAGAGAACAGCATTTGGTTAATTTGCATTGAATCGGTGGGGAATATCGGGAAGGGTGCTGCTGTATGTATAGATTACATTGTCATATGACTCCCACTTGTAAATAGAGAGAGGTGGCTGAATGGGGGTGGCACGGCCAGACTGATGCTGTGAAATAACGTGTAAAACAAACATCATAGTCCAGCAATCACCTCGATTCATTAACCAATCATGTGACTGGATGGTTTGGCATGGCCAGTTTCCACACGGATATCGGACTAAAGGTACTCTTGCACTGGTACGGACATTTGGCGAGAGACCATGCCCGTTTTATACCGGTTATACAGTTGATTGGAGTGGAGCGGGGGCTGGTAAATGTAGATCATCGAAATGATCGGTGGTTAGATTAGAAGTGGGGTGGAGAGGGGAGCGGTGGACGACGCCTCCCACACCGTACTATTAAGACATTTCGATCAAATACTATTGCATCCATTCAACATTGACTTCAAATGGTATGTATTTTAATTTTTTTGCTCGTAACTCTCGCGAATTACTTGTATACATTTCGGTTTAGCTGTCGTTTCCCGACGTTTCGACAGAATGCCATTCGTCATTCTCGGAGACTTTTCTCTGGGTATTTCCTATTGCTTGGTGGTGGTCCCTATAGTAAAGTAATTTCGACCTCAACAAGACTACCGCGTTCAAAACCTAGCCCCACTGTCTCACTACTCGAAGTCAAGTTTTTATGTAAAAAATGTCATAATACGTCAGCATTCAGCTGAAACTTGTTGGAGCGTACGTTCATCAATTATGAAAACTTAAATTTACTTTTTATTACTTATTTATTACTTTTGCTTACGGGAATAGTCTCATCAGTTGGCCTGATGACGTGTGGGATTGTGTATCCCGTCATGACAATACTCTCTGATCGTGTGTGTCTTGTTGTCAGGGCGCCGTACGATGCGAACCAGCGTGGCAACGAGGGCAGCACCAACAGCCGTCAGACCGGTGGCACATGGAAGGACGGTGGCGGTGGCACGTGGAGGGGCGCTAGTGGGGGTGGGGGTGGCGGTGGAAGATACGGCAACTGATCGGCTCACGAACAACCACTCACTCATTTATAATACAACTTTAATAAACCGCTATGCATTCGCATAGTTTAAAACTGTATTTCTTGTATCTTTCTTGTAGACATACTATTATACGAGATGACAAGCTCTCGCAGTATCTTTAGAACAGTGTCTTCAAAACTCTGGTAACGATGTCTTTTTTAGTACATAACGATGCGGGAATAATTTATTTTATTTTTATAACTGCACGTGTGCAATAAACTGTAATCTCGTTGTTCATTACAAATTATCGCGAACAACATATTTAAGAAACACTTTTACGTAGTTAGGTACGTGACACATAGATACGAACGCATTTTAAAGACTATTAAGGCATTAACCAAATCAGGGGTTTGGTGTGCTAAACCTAATTATACTTTAGGTACATTCGGCAAAGCTGGATTTAAATGTAAGTGAAAATATTGTAAAATGGTATGCAGTGTAATTTTATGTGGAACAAAAACATTAAATATAATTCATACCTGAAGTGTGTCACCCCATGGTGTATTTATAAGTGAAATGAAATTCATTTTTACCTGATGGTCTCATTCTCTCCTTATGTTCCCTCTTATCATTCCTTAGAAGAAAGGTTTCGAACTCAAGTCTCGGGCCTATTCATGCGGGTACACTGTACACTCGAAGTGCTCGTCAAGTATTAACGAACGAAAAACATGCATTTTCCCTGGAGACTTCTTAATATTATAAGTCAGATTTGTGTCCTCGAATCCTCAGTCAGGTGTAAATGTGCTCGTCGAAGGGGTGGCGACCCCACCGAAGCGGACCCACAGGCTGCTGAGTGCAAATAATTGCCCCCGTCCGAGGTGGTCTTAACGCGCATCACACGCTCGCTAAGCGACGCGCGGCGGGGGCTCGGACTGTGTGGTCCCACGTGACGTCACGGCAGCGTGGTTAGTGTGAGAACTACTTCCTTCAAGCTCGCGGAAGTAGGACAATTCAAGTGAACGTAATGTATTCACAATTCTTGAATCCCAACAGTAAATCGTTTCTGCTGACGTTATTTCATAACTTATATTTGTCATGTTTACGTTCTAGGTATATTAAACGTTGACGTGTGATTTTTAAAACAATACTTAATTTTTGGGAGATATGTAATTTAAATTTAATTAATTTAAGTAATTAAAATTAACTTCTTATTTATATTTTAAAATGTTTTTAAAAGTCGTAGGTTATCCTGTCAAAACATTATTTCCTGCTTTTGCTTATATTTATAATGAACTGTTTCGTACCATTTTAAATTTGCACGTGGTCTAAATCCTTGAAAGTGATAGCGTACAAGTCAAAACGTCTTGGAGCTTTTACAACGATATATATTTTAAATACAATGCTTACACATATATATTTTCAATACGGCATTCAAGAACACATGATATGACTACATCTCGCTCTACTCAATTTATAACACCTTATATAACACCTTTATGAAACATTGTTTAAAACACAACTCATCATGTTATAATTCTTGTAAGATGATAAATTATTAGTTTCGCCATATTATATTTTCCACTCTGTAAGCATGAACAGAACAGGAGGGGTGGCTAGACCGCGTAACTCTAGAATTAAGCCTTAGTTTCCCGCCCATGTAGATATTAGCCCACATTCACTGCTAGTTATTGCAATCTGAAATTGATTGATTGCACTCGACCCCGCACCCCTGCGTCGTCCGGGGTTAACGCAAGGAGCGCGCTTTGTTTTAGATTGGGGGGGGGGGGGTTCACAGTTAAATGCGTGCACCCCGACCCTGCTTCACTGCCCCTCGCGGCAGGAGGCTATTTACCACACACCGCATGGTGACGTAGTAACGACGATCTGCGATCGCAAACCAACCTAGATTCAAGCTAATTAGGATTTGCTAATAATATCTACTATTGCGCTCGTGAATGCTATTTATAGTCGCTTTGTGTCCAAAAACGTTGCAGCTCTTAAGTTCAGAGATTTCGGAAGTCTCTTGAATATTTCATCAAGATCTGAGTGTACATTTGTCTGGTAGAGAGCGAACATACTGATACAAAATCATTCGATCTGTTTTTCTTAGTAGGCCTACAGTGCAGTTTTCACTGTACGCTCACCATATCATATCACCAATAACGTTGTCCCGTTTGTTCAGAACAAACCTGGCTAAAGTTAATAGTTATTATATCTTGTCTTATTTATTATATTGAAATTATAATTACATGAGTTTTAATAAAGTTCATAGCTTGTTATGGTTTTATGAATAAGACAGAGAGAGACGCAGGTTGGTTTGAAACGTATTTTTTCTCTTTTTACTCCATATTATCGCATACATTTTGCTTGTTGCTTCCATGATTTATGCCGGGAGCAGTGCTTAATTTGTAATGGTGCGCGGGTACACGCAGTGTACCCACCTTTTTCATAAATTATTAGGAACGCAACACTCACATTGTGGCTAGTATAAAAAACGAAGAAAATAATTTATATTAATTATTTTACACCCACATGCTCATATTTCAAATTTACTTGAATACATTAATTTTATAACTGTAAATAAACTTAGTACACTCAGCTCTCACTTTTGAAGAGTAATGACCAACAATTTCGACGATTTTCCATAATTGTTGAGGACGTTATCACGAACGTAATGATATGCATATTCAATGGTTGTGACATGGTCGATCTCGTCAATACTCCAATTCTTTTTTTAAAAATAGTTTTATAGTTATTACTGTACAAAAAGCCATTAATTTGGTATTGCATTCAGCCCACTTATTTTTTCTAGAACGCACCAAACACACTCTAAAAACCAGATTTTCAAAATTTTCGCCTGCGGCGCTGTAGTTGGGGGACAAGCCCCCAAACCCCGTACTGGTCCCCTTGAAATAATTATCCTGGCTTTATTAGCGTGTACCCACCTTTTCCCTTACAAATTAACCACTGGCCGGGAGTATATTAATTTTGTCACGAAGAAAAGTGGCTTCCTTCCGAACCATTGAAATGCTTCGTCCCTAATTGGAATTTTCTCTTATTTCAGATACTAGTATTAAACGTTAACTTAAGCTTGTATCAGTTTAAAAAAATGTGGTCTACAGTGTGTACAGTTGGCGGAATGAAACGTAAGTATTGTTTTCCCTTATACAACTGAACATGAAATTGAAAACAATGTTTATTGTTCACAAATGTTGTTCATTGCCAGCAATTTATTGCTCAACACAAATAACCACCCGTGCAACTAACGCCGGGCGTATCTGGATTGTGGACTGTGCCCCCCCCCCCCCCCCCCCCCCCCCAAATACAGTCTGTCAGCGCCCGGACTATCCCATGTGTGTTAATAACACTCCAGAGTGTAGCGACGCTATTGTGTGTAAATAACATGGCGCAATGGCAACGATGTATTGTTTGCTGCATTGTAAGTATTTGAAAATATTATTTTGCTTGCATTATAGTGCCATATTCCATAATATATTTTAATTGAGATATTACTTCATTTCAGGGAGAAGATTTCAACTTTAAATATTAATCCTGTCAAATAAGAATATTTGGAGGAAAAAATTGCGATGTCGCTGAATTTTTGCAGAGACCTTCCTTAAAGGATACTTATCAACATACCAAAACTCCCCTACAATCGGACTGGAGCTTCGGCCGCCATATTGGAAAATGGCGGCCAAAAAGTGTTTGTTATCGAATATCTCTAAATTTGTTTGAGATAGACAAAATATCTCAATGGCAAAAATATTCCCCATTCAATTCCCTACAAAACAGGTGTCTTCTATAGTTTTGGTAGGGGCAAAGGTTACGTCACAAAATCGTGGTTTATATATTGCTTATTGGAGTACCAGCTAATTTCCAAATTTTCACGCCCAGCATCAAACAATGCCCGGTAAATCCGTAAGAAATCGATTTAAATACAAAAGGACTTTTGTACGGGGTTCATGAAAGCTTCCATTAGTATTTTAAAAAATCAGTTCTGCGAAATCGGATTTTGCATTTACCCAGAATTTGGGTTTTTCCATTGTTGGCATTTCCTCAAAAATGCCCTTTTTGACTGTCCATTATTAAGCACTAAATAGCATTGAAGGAAAAATTCTTTCTACGCACTTTGAAATGACTTAAATAATGATCCGATTACAACCAAGTTTAAATCCAATATGGCTGCTAATTCCTAAAATTCACAATATGAATACTGTTTTCGTGCTGTTTTTTCACTCTTTTTGTTACATAATTCACTTTGATGCTGTGGATATTAGGAATTAGCAGCCATATTGGATTTAAACTTTGGTTGTAATCGATCATTATTTAAGTCATTTCAAGTGCTAGTAAAGAATTTTTCCTTCAATGCTATTTAGTGCTTAATAATGGACAGTCAAAAAAGGGCATTTTTTGAGGAAATGCCAACAATGGAAAAACCCAAATTCCGGGTAAATGCAAAATCCGATTTTGCAGAACTGATTTTTTAAAATACTCATGGAAGCTTTCATGAACCCCGTACAAAAGTCTTTTTGTATTTAAATCGATTCTTACGGATTTACCGGGCATTGTTTGATGCTGGGCGTGAAAATTTGGAAATAAGCTGGTACTCCAATGGGCAACATATAAACCACGATTTTGTGACGTAACCCTTTGCCCCTACCAAAACTATAGAAGACACCTGTTTTTGTAGGAATTAAATGGGATATATTTTTGCCATTGAGATATTTTGTCTATCTCAAACCAATTTGGAGATATTCGATAACAAACACCTTTTAGCCGACATTTTCCAATATGGCGGCCGAAGCTCCACTCCGATTGTAGGGGAGTTTTAGTATGTTAATAAGTATTATATAAGGAAGGTCTCTGCAAAAATTCAGCGACTTCGCAATTTTTTCCTCCAAACGTCAATATACGATCTTATTTGACAGGATTATATGTACTTAAATTAAGGGGAATCAACCGCGTTTTTCTATTTTCTCAAATATGCAACCAAAATATAGTGAATGGTTTTGAAACCTGGCTCTATTAGAAAATCAAAACTTTTTTCAAATTTTTTCAACTGGTTTTCTAGAAGCTGTTTGAGAGAAAATCAGTTGAAAATTAATGTTCAATTAATAATTAATTAATAATAATTAATTTCCAACTGGTTTTCTAGAAGCTGTTTGAGAGAAAACCAGTTGAAAATTAATGTCACACTGAAGTTTGAAATTATTTTGAAGAGGCGATATTTTCTGTGTGCACGATTAGAAAAATTAGAAAATAAAATTGTTTTAATGTTATAATAGAGCCAGGTTTCAAAGCCATTTACTTTATTTTGACTTAGTTGCATATTTGAGAAAATAGAAAAAACGCGATTGATTCCCCTTGCTGGGTATGTGTAAAACTGTAACGATGACTTCGGAGCCGTCCTAGCAATGAACAACATACTCGATTCTATGATTGTTTCGAATGAGCCATGTTGAGCCTCCTGCAGGTGGATCGTGTCCAACGCGTTAGGTCAGGGTGTCGATCTGTGAATGTAGATTGTTCGTATGTTGATGGCGTCAGCGCCAACAGGGTTGGCTTGGTCCTCTTTAAAGTTTCACACTGATAATCAGTTATGTGACTCAATGGATGGATTCTAAATACATATTAATAGTAAGAGACTTAGAGGCAAGAGGATATAGTTGGGAAGATGTGGGAGAGATACGATTGTGGGAGAATTAGAAGTAGAAAATTTTGTTTGCAAAACTAAGCTGACTGCTGGAAGCGGAAAACCGCAATGGATAATGATGTTATGTTATTACTTGTTATACCTATGTTTGTATTTAACGTATTTTGTATATCGTATTCTCTTATTTATATATATTTTTTCATTTATCTAACTCTAGTATTAGTATAATGACTTTCTATCGTCATCACTAGTAAGTGATGGAGCTGCAATGCAAGGTTCGTTGTGATGTTATTTCTCCTCGCACCTCCAGCCTGCTTGTCGCTCTCATCACAGAGGGAATGTAGTGTTCAAGGTACAGAGCTCTTGAGATGATTGGGCTCGGCGGTCCCCGCCTCTCTGTGTGACTGCGGGCGCAGTGGCTGAGGCGCGTCGCGACGCCAACCATCCCACCCCAACCCACCTCGGCCGTCGCGTCCTGCGCGCGGCTACACGCGTGCAGGATCTCGCGGACAAACGTACTTTCACGCGCTTCTATGGAGTACATAAAATATGAAACGTATAACAGATTGTCGAAGAAGAAATCTTTGGCTTTGGTGGAGGTGCCGGGTACGAAAAATACTTCTTAAAAATGTTAACTGATTGAGATGAGACTTATTTTACAATAATTTTCCATTCTATTTAAAATTCTTCACATCCAAACCTACTGGACTTTATTCGTTCAAAATAATATTATTCATTTCTTGGTTGTAACTTTACTGGCAAAATATTGTGTTTGTGAAATATGATATATTTTGCCCTTTCATAACTACTGTTCTCATCTCATTATCGGTACTTCGTTATGGTTTTTAACATTCGCCGACCACAAAAACGTGTATTACCTTGAATTTAAAATTTTGAACAGATGCTCATTTCCCTAATTTTAGTCTAATAGACGCATGCTATAAAGATACTTTCATTAAACCTACATTTTCGTACTTATTGCCACGAAATGAAAGAATCATGTAGGCTTACAATTTTGCAACATTCGACAACCGGGAGTACCTAAAATATGAAACGCATAACAGATGGTCGAAGAAGAAATCTCTGGTTTTGGTGGAGGTGCCGGGTACGAAAAATCCTTCTATGTTAGCCCCGTCAACTTGTTCCATTCTGTGTCATCTTTGTTGAAGGACAATATCAACAAAATACGCATGGCACTTATCGTTTTTTTTTTCGCTAGGCGTGACACTCTAGGACGGAGATATAAGAGAGATGTTTATACTTCGTTCTCTAATAACACATAACATGTATTGATGTCGATATCCTTATTTTACTTGAAACAATTGTTTCCCTGATAATTTAAATTATACAAACATTAAAGCATTAAAGAAAAACAAGCACTGCAATCAGTGTTTGAAAGGCCTACAGTCGCATCAATTTGTTGGAATTGCCGCATTCTACAACTTCAGTTTTCCAAGTACTCTTGTTAGTTGTTACTTAACTTTGGCGTTGGGCTTACAAGAGTGATTGTCAGCAAGTTGCGACCGAGTCATGCGTGTATATATGCTATAAAGTTGTCCTAGGGGATGAATTCCTCCCGGTTTTTGGTCGACAACAGCTTGTTAGCAAGATAAAATTGCAGTGAAGTGGACTTGCAGCTTGCCCCCCTATTATCTTGCCACAGCCGCACGAAGCTCGCTAACTCGCATGGCGACAATGGTGGTGCAACAATGGGCTGGGGTACTCGACGCGACGGTCTAGTAGAGTGTTTTCCTTGCCCGGAGGAGGATGGAGATGGTAGGCCTCGGCTTCTCAAGTGATGTCACATTTGACATGCTATGTCGCGTTCACGATGGCATTCCATAGGGACAGATGACTCGATCGCAACTATAATAATATCTAGTTGCAAGTGTGATTCGCCACGTTTCAATAAATACATTTCTTCTTAATTAAGACTCTATTAACCTAAAAGTTTATTTTTACTACCTATATATTCGATAGCATATACATCTAACCTAAGATGATAATTAAAAAAATTATCTCTTCGATTAGTGCGATCTTATACACGATGTTAAGTTTTTGTCTCAAAAGTTTGTTATATTTAGGGGTTATTTTTAAGTTCTGTTTGTTTGTTTAATTTGTAATTTGTTTTCATATTATAAATATTGGACAGTAGCAATCTTAAATTACCCATTAAAACAATCTGAGCTAGAACCGTGCTTAATTAATATAAACGCAACAGTATATTCACCACGAAATTACACCCGTCATTTGAATGAATTCTTTGAACTAAGCCGAGTGTCAAATTAAAGAAACAGTCACCTGTATGTTCAGGAAATATGTCTTATGGAAGCCGAAATCTTTGCCGATGGAACTTCGCGAAAATTACAAAGTTTGACTACTTTTTACTTTTTTCTTTGTCTTGGTGAACCCCTTAATCTTGCAAATTTTACCGACCGTTTACATCACTATGCTTGAGAGCAAAAACAACTTTATGGTGTTAATTTAGTGCTAAAATGCAATTTCAATATCTTATTTTCTGAGTCTGAGCAAAGTTTTCGTAAATCGATTCTGATGTGGTATCGAGTATTTTTTTGTAATATCACGTCATGTTTAAATGCCGTTTTAGTATTTTCTCACTTTGAAAAGAACCCGAGCTATTTGATATTCCCATTCATCAGTAATTATGAAAATGTTCACACACAGTCACGTTCGTTTAATATTATCCGTCGAGATGTTTTAGCGTGTTAAATATACATTATTCTAAGCAGACGGGAAGTGGTTGTTCAGGTGGCTCGTTTTTGTTATTCAAGTTTGTTTCGTTGTTCTTGTGAAGGATAACTCGTAAATTGGCATAACGATACTTCATTTCCATTTAATTCCTTTTCTAATAAAGTGTGGAATACACCGGCGTGTTGAAGCCGGCTCTCTTGCATTACAACTTTGATCATGTTCGTACTAAGCCCAACCAACAATAGCACGCTACCAATCTCTTGAATTCTTCACGTTTAAATTCACCCAGAAGAGCGTGCACTAGAGTTAGAGTATGTATAGCTGTGCTGAAGCGCACCCCTCGCTTTGAGGGCCAGGTTGCCATCTTGAAATCACGTCAAGTCTCATCCATCCTCAAGAGATGGGAAACGATTCAAAAGAGAGGGAAATATACAAGATAGAAAACAATAACCTTGTCTTTCGAGGATCTCTTTGTCTCTTCGATCGTGTCCATCTGACCGCCACGAACCCTCGCAGTCAAGAGTTGTCATCGGGAGTGTTCGTAGTGTACTCTAGAGCGGCTCCATGTCAAGGGCCTCAACTAAACCACCGGCTTCTCAAATGGATATTTGATAAATGGTTGGTGTGCGTTGATGCAAAGGTTGAAGCTAATTTCATTCAAATTCCTCACTCAACATCAAAACCCTAATTTACATAACAGACGTCTGTTGACTGCCTTGTTTATAGCTAAGCTAATTTGAATTGTCGACAAATGAGGAATCCAACAATTGTATCATATTAACAAAACCAAAATAGTTTATTTCTGATTCATAACGAAGCTAGTAATTATTAATATATTAATTTTTACACATTTCTTCAAATTGTACAAATATATTATGCCGTACAAGTTTACTTACAATTATTAATTAAAGGTGTTTTTGGTTATAAAATTTATTAAAAAAATCATTCCGTGTGTAGTTGTTTAATGCGAATCCGGACGCTTTTTTTAAACTTTTTACTTTAACTCTCACGTTAATATTTAATAATATTTCGAAGATACCCGGCACCTCCACCAAAAGTTATAGTACAACTCGTAACTCTCGCAACACGTCATTGTATGACGACAGTGTACCTAGTATTAAACGTCGTTCTGAAAACAGGCGACGGCGTTGTCGTTGAGTGTACGAAGAAATTGTAAATGCAAATTTTGTTGCATTAATAATCTCGTCCATAGAAATAATCAACAACACAAACACAAACTTTAAATAAGATGAATATACTGACTTCAAGATACCCTAATTCTGCAAAAAAACGATTGTAAGATATGAAAATCATTTACCGTACTCTGTTTACTACCACGGAGAAAGTTAAAAGAGCCTGATATTGTTAAGAATAAGTTTAAATCGAATAACACTTGTTGGCTTGTGTTGAGATCAGTGTACGAACTCAATTTCAGTTTATTTATAATTAATTAATAACAACCATTTAAAAATAACCAGTTAAAATTATTGTTGATAAGGTATTATCAGTAATATGTTGATGTAGCATGACTACTTATTGTTTTTTGATGAAAGTATGAGATTTTGGTGTAATACAATTATGCGTTTTAGCGAAACAAAACACACTTGAATTGTGTCATATCTAAAAAAGAGACGATTGGAAAAAAAGCTATTCCTATAGCCTATTTCAGGACCAGGGGTCTGTTGTAGGCCTACTTATTACTTGGCATTATTATGTATACACGTAGCTTTCAAATATGCTGTCGAGCACTACCCTATGAAGGTTTACAAATACAGGATTCAAAGTGTATTATATAAGATAATCGGATATTATAAGCACATCTAATTAAAAAAATTATTGAAGCGGTAGGTATTTGTCAGTTTCTTAACAATATAAAGATATACCTATAGTTTACGCTTCACATCATATTGAAATTTGAGATAGGCCTAACATCTTTTCGTTTCCATCCAAACCAACGACGATCCTGACTGAAGGTTTTTGTCAAAATTTCCTGTCTTTTAAGACTGGAATTGAGATACCTTAGTCCTTGTACCTACTTAGTCACACCGGTTAAACTGATGAGCACCATGCATTGTCTTTCGTATATATGTATATATGTATATATATATATGTTATATCGCAGACTTTCACGGATTGAATATGCAGACATTGTATTTTCGGGTAGTCCGTGTGGTTTTATTATTAGTTCCAACGTTTCGGGCAGTTCTCCCTGCCCATCTTCATAGACCAGGAGCTAATTCCTGTAGGAGCGATATTAACGAAATTGGCTCACCCCACTTAACATCTCAAATCTGACTTGACCACGTGTTAGTATGCACCTTATGAAACAGCCCCAGGTAGTATGTCACTTCGAATTGTGGTATACGTTTTTTTTAGAGGCCATTTTGTTTTTGAATGTGCAATCATTGAAACGCTTACTCTCTACTGTCTTTAAATTTACATAACTCGGGACTCGGCTAACCGATTTTTATTTTTTAAAACACCGATTTGTAGGTAATTGTATGATTTCCCTATTATATACAATAAAATTTTAATGAACATATGACTTTATTGTTAAAAAATGCAGACACGGCAAACACAGTGTTATTTATTGCACTAAAATGTAATTCAAGCATATATTCGACATTTTGTTTGCTAGCAGCGAGATGTTTTTATACTTGATTATGATTTAAAAAATAATATTCATGAACTAAACTAATAAAAAGTATAGATTTCTTGGAGTTTTAGATGATACGCGTTGAAGGATGAGCATTTGTAGTGGATTGAGCGCTATTTAACTATGTTTTTAATCCAACTTCATTTCGTCATTGTTAGCATACAATTATAATTTGAAAGTAATTTCAACCAAAAATACAAGCAAATGGTAAAATATAATGATAGTAACAATGTGTTTTGAAGATATTTTTCATAATAGTGGAAAAGTGCGATTTTACACGTGATAAATTTATTTGTTGCACTTAAATTCTTTGAAAGTCTAATATTAGAGATTTTAAAGGTTCTCTGAAAATTTTAGCCAATTCGTAGCAGTCGTTTGTCCCGGAAAGCAAAAAACGAACTCAAAAGTGTACAAATAATAGAAAAATATCTTCAAATTGATATTTGATGACACATCTTTACTTGTTTTGCAATAAATGACCTGTCATGTTGTAATATTTATATATTGTTCTTTAAAGTGGTTTGACTATGATAGTATTGTATGATTATCTCGCAAAAAATGTTCCATTGTTTGGTCAATTGGAACCGTTGTTCCAAGGATAGAGGCGGCTTTAAGCCTAACAATCGCGCAAATCGTGAAGAAAGCATACAAATTAGATAGAAGAAATAGATGGCCCCAAGTTGCGATCCTGTTACTTTCTTATTAATTGGATTAATTAAATTAATTCATAAATTAACCGAAATATACATTGAATTAAGAGACTACACTGTTGACATCGGTATCAAATAAAAGCCTATTTTACAAGAATAAATATTTAAAAAAAGTATTTTACAATTAATAACTAAATTACAATTATAATTTATTAAATAATTAATTAAATTTTTATTTTTTTACGACTTTAGACCTACGTTTAATTATATATACCTAAAACTCTTTTCATTGGCCTAAGATTTTCCCAGTTCATGTCAATAAATTCAAAATGCTATGTCCCTAAGTGAAATTCTTGAAACTGACAGATTAATAGATTAATGAAGTTTAATACCAATTAATTATCAGAAGTTTGTAAATAACTAGAAGAAAGGTACGAAATTATATAAAGAAATTACGAAATTACGGAAATTTTCCGCTCTTTCACAAAACCTCAGACATTAGTTTTAAACCCCGGGGCCATTCTAAGTGGGAAAAGATTAATTTACAGATTTACAGATTTTAAATGTGGATCAACAATATTTTGAATATGCTTCGATAAATTCGATAAATAGTGATAAATGGTGTAAGTAGTAAGAAACCCCTTTTGAAAGAAAACGTTAAATAACTGTTAGGCATCAAAATCGAAGTTTTAATATAAGACAAAAAATTAAATTATAATACCTGTCTACAATGGGTATAAAAAGCCGGTGTTGTATACAAAATAACCTCATGGCCCTTTTCTAGCTTTATTGAGTTGTGCATCTTTATTTTCAATTATTTATACAATTTCAAAATAAAATAATATGTATATATATATATATATATATAATAATATATATATGTATACAATAATAATAATAACAACTGCTATCATTGACTAATAACGTCCTCAAAAGCGGGCATATGCTTAAAACCACAGGGAAGGCTTGGTCGCTTTGATTTACTGTCCCCCACTAAAAATCAGTTATATAACTGACTGGGTAGACTCTAAATACAATTTCTTTGTTTTATTTATTTAATAATAATAATAAAAACATTTTCCCATCATTGTATTGTTGCTAGGAAACAGCAAGGAAACTTAGACTTCTTATACAAGATAATTCTTTTTTAACAGTGCAGTGGAACTTAACAGGGGCCCAAAGTAGCAGTCCGATTTTTTCTAATTTATGTTTTAGTGAAACAGCGGAAATTCCAAACTATTTATTATTTTCTTTAAATGATTTCACACCATTCTCCTAGTAATTTACAAACTTTTGACGACTAATTGTTATTCAAATTCACTAATCTATTATCTATCAGTTACAATAATTTCGATTCGGCACATACCATTTCGAATTTATTGGCAAGATGTTATTAAAGTGGAACCATCTTAGGCCAATCGGTAGACATTTAGGTATACATAATTAAAATATGACTTAAGAAGAATTTTTAAAAAGTGTAATTAATTGGAAATTAATCAATTAATTAACTCGAATACATTTTCGGATCTTTATTCTTGTTAAATTGTGCCTAATCGAAATTTGATACCAATGTAGTCTCTTTATTTAATATTTGTTTTGGTTAATTTAATAATTAATTTAATTAATCCAATTAATAATGAAGTAACAGGATCGCAACTTGGGGCCATCTATTTTTTCTATCTAATTTGTATGCTTTCTTCACGTTTTGCGCGATTGTTAGGCTTAAAGCCGCCTCTATCCTTGGAACAACGGTTCCAATTGGCCAAACAATGGAACATTTTTGCGAGATAATCATACAATACTATCATAGTCAAATCACTTTAAAGTACAATATATAAATATTACAACATGACAGGTCATTCATTGCAAAACAAGTAAAGATGTGTCATCAAATATCAATTTGAAGATATTTTTCTATTATTTGTACACTTTTGAGATCGTTTTTTGCTTTCCGGGACAAACGACTGCTACGAATTGGCTGAAATTTTCAGAGAACCTTTAAAATCTCTAATATTAGACTTTCAAAGAATTTAAGTGCAACCAAATAAATTTATCACGTGAAAATCGCACTTTTCCACTTTTTTCACTTTTGAAACTGAAAATCCTGTAAAATTGACTATTATGAAAAATATCTTCAAAACACATTGTTAGTATCATTATATTTTACCATTTGCTTGTATTGTTAGTTGAAATTACTTTCAAATTATAATTGTATGCTAACAATGACGAAATGAAGTTGGATTAAAAACATAGTTAAATAGCGCTCAATCCACTGAAAATGCTCATCCTTCAACGCGTATCATCTAAAACTCCAAAAAATCTATACTTTTTTATTAGTTTAGTTCATGAATATATTTTTTAAATCATAAATCAAGTATAAAAACATCTTGCTAGCAACCAAAAAAATGTGTCGAATCTATGCTTGAATCACATTTTAGTGAAATTATTTACACTATGTTTGCCGTGTCTGCACTTTTTAACAATGAAATCATATGTTTATTAAAAATTGATTGTATGTATTAGGGAGAGCATATAGTTATCTACAAATCGGTGTTTTAAAAAATAAAATCGGTTAGCCGAGTCCCGAGTTATGTAAATTTAAAGACAGTAGAGAGTAAGCGTTTCAATGATTGCACATTCAAAAACAAAATGGCCTCTAAAAAAAAACGTTTACCACAATTCGAAGTGACATACTACCTAGGGCGTTTTCATAAGGTGCATACTAACACGTGATTAAGTCAGATTTGAGATGTTAAGTGGGGTGAACGAAAAAAAATCCACAGGTTCTGGCTCCTGGTCTATCAAGGAAATTTAAAACATAAAACAATATCAAAACAAACAAAACCTTACTTCTTAACAAACACTGCAACTGGATACAAAGACAAAACCCAAAAAGCTTAGAAAACATAGGTACTAATGACAACATATTATGAACATCCAGATATTTTAAAAACTGTGAAGACATCAACACACTCTATTACTTTTCTTTTCCAACATGCTTTCGACAAGGAGCACTGGATTAACTTTGATGAAGCTAAAACCTTAGCCAAAGTGGAACATGAAGTGCCCCGAATCGTAAGAGAGGCGGTGGAGATGGAGAAACGGAAACACAACATGAACACACGGGACGATGCTAAAAGACTTCCAGCCACATGGAAACATGTTTTGCAAGGCTGTCATATTCAACCAAAAGCTCTCCCTGTGGACATGTTTTTAGGCCGTCCACCTCCGACAACAAGAGTTGACAAGAGGAAGAAAACTCAACAAGAACCCCTTGAGCCATCTACTCGTACGCTGAGGTCATCTAAAAAGTAATAGAGTGTGTTGATGTCTTCACAGTTTTTAAAATATTTGGATGTTCATAATATGTTGTCATTAGTACCTATGTTTTCTAAGCTTTTCGGTTTTGTCTTTGTATCCAGTTGCAGTGTTTGTTAAGAAGTAAGGTTTTGTTTTGTTTTGATATTGTTTTATGTTTTAAATTTCCTTGAAGATGGGCAGGGAGAACTGCCCGAAACGTTGGAACTAATAATAAAACCACACGGACTACCCGAAAATACAATGTCTGTATATATATATATATATATATATTATATATATATATATATATATTTTTTTGGATATTTTCGTGGCCGATATGAATTAATGAACTAGGTTTTTCGGTTATAATGCCACGTTTATTCACATTAGGCCAACGTTTCGATGAAATTTCACTCATCTTCTTCAGGGCCAATACAAATTAATATATAAAAAACGAAAACTACATTACATTGATAAATTCAGAACAAAACTGGGAAAACAAAATACAACAAAATATAAACAATAGAAATCACTGCACATATGGCAAATTAAAACAACTCAAAGAATCACTGCAAAGCTTGACGTTGCAAAGAAAGAAGAAGTCACTACATGTCCTTCATATTGCTTTTCGTCATGGATCTTGTCACTCTGACTGTTGATGTATTTACTTGCAACAGATCATCTGCAGGAACTAACTGGGGCGTTGGTTGTTGGTCCATTGGTTTCACAGCCAGCCTATGTGGCTGTACATGTATCCCTGAAATTGCAGGTTTCCACGTTACAGATAACGTTGGCTATCTTGCTGTTTATTTAGACTGTGAGATCGTTTATTAATCTCAATGGCTTCCCGTAACATTCTAGGAAGAAACTCCTCAACGGTGGCAATGGGTTTCATGCCAGCAAAGTCGATAACATGACCACTTTCTTTAGAATGTTGTTTTGTTCTTTTTTTTAGTTTTGTTCTGAATTTATCAATGTAATGTAGTTTTCGTTTTTTATATATTAATTTGTATTGGCCCCGAAGAAGATGAGTGAAATTTCATCGACACGTTGGCCTAATGTGAATAAACGTGGCATTATAACCTAAAACCTAGTTCATTATATGTATATATGTATACATATATATATATATATATATGCGCATCTCCATGCACAAAAATCTTATCTTATAATACTGGTACCTTATCTCAACATTGCAATGTTTTATTATGTTGAATTAGAATCAAATCAATATTGTTCGTAACAATATAAGTATATTTTTTGTGATTAAATTAAATCTTTCAGTACAGCTGTTCTCGTGAAGAAAACAAGTATGAAAATGAAAAATTGTGGAAATGAGGTCGATTTCTTAAACCAAACAGCAAATACCCGGCACCTCCACCAAATACGTAACCTAGCAGGGATTAGCGTACCTAGGGGAATGTATTCGTAAAATAGGACGTTAAGGGGTATTCACCTGCTAAACCAAATATAAATTTCATTCAGGCTAACTAGCTAGGAATAAACATAGTATCAGACTACTTAAAAAAAAGCAATATTGGCGTACTCGACTACCCTTTTTATAAATTAATTTGGACAAGTGAAAAGGGATGTGATTTCGGAACACATATTTTTGCGTGTTTGAGTGTATATTTGTGCACAGTTTTATAATGGTCCATTTTAGATTTGTACGATGCTCTAGTATCTATGTGGAACAATGAATAAGCAGGTTAAATCCGATTTATGAAATTCGCCAAAAACCCAAATTTAAATTTTAGGATTAAAAAGCTTAGAAATTCGTGTAAAATCACATATTATATAATTTTAAAACGGTCATTGTAGTGTAGTATTATGCGTATGTGGTAAACTATATGTGGTAATTATGTGGTAAAAATAATTTTGACGGCAATATCTTCTTTAAACCAAACAGCAAAGACCCGGCACCTCCACCAAATGAAAAAAAATCGTGTAAAATCACATATTATATTTTTCAAGCGGTATTGTAGTGAAGTATTGTGCTATAGATTGTAGTAAAAATTATTATGAGGGTAATATCTTCTTGAAACAAAACAGAAAATACCCGGCACCTCCACCAAATGAAAAAAATTCTGTATTCATTAAACAGGTCGATAAGATTTGTTTAGGTTATGGTTTTAACTATTGTAAGTTTACCATTGTGTGTTAGGCAATAAATAAAAGTTTCTTCCATTAAAAAAGTTTGATCTATTTTCTCTAAATTAGAGGAAACATTCTAGCCGTGAAGTTAAACTAGCAAATCGAAGCAGTTGCTTTTCCCTCAATTGGTGTAATAAAGGGCGAAATGTCTCATTTAGAACAACAACAACAGTTACTGTTGTACTACAGACCTCTGATTCTATTCTGATTGTGGAAGGATGCCGTATTGACGTCGGTTTCATGACAACTTCGAGTGCTACAATCAATAGTTGTTTGTGCAGTTTGGTGTGTAGGTTCTTTCTTCTTCAATGTACTAAATTCTGGATGAAGATCTCTTTTGTTATTACGTGGGTATTATCATATATATGTATTCATTATAGCTTTCGGTTATCCGTGCATAGTAGTAATTTGTTTCGACAACGTTTCGTGCTAATTGCATAGCACTTTATCAAGTCTAATACATTTTGCAAAACAAAACTAATAACAGAAGAAAACCAAAACAATCTACTTTCCAAGGTGTTATATATGTATATATGACACACATTAACTTAAATTAAGACTTTTTGTTATACTTTGCTATAGACACATGTGTATATGCTGACATGGTTTTTATACATTTTAACGTTACAAAATATCATTATCCAGTTTTAATTAATTTAACCACCGTATGGCGTACATCAAACACATTAAAATTTATAAACACATTTTGCCTACATTTAGTATTTGAGTGTACCCTAACAAGAATAACAATTAAATTATATTAACGAACGGGGTTTCGACTAAATGACATATCAAGGCTGATCATCGTTTAAAAATGATGTTTGTGTGTTATGTTATGTATTTCTGCTATTCAACACATTTCAAAGATTTTAGATGAAAATAAAAGTGCGACCACAGCAGATACCGCATGATTCGAATAACGTCCTTTGGTTCCACCCGTTCAGATTTGCTCACCACCCGAACGAACCATAACTCAGAATGTATTCCCAAAGTTTGTATTTATCTGTAGTCGGGCGAAAGTTTTTGCATGTTTGTATAATATACGCACAAATTAAAATGTTAATGTTAGGGACGAGCTACAGAATTTTTCTCGTAATTATTTTCCCCCCGGTCAACGAGTGGACCGTGCAATCGAGAGATGGCCGTAGGAGGCGAATTAATTACTCAAGAAGGTCAAAGAAGAGTCGAGGGTCGCTTGTGTAATCGACTTGGCCCGACGCAAGAAGCTGTGTGTGGGTGTCAGCAAGTGTCGGGAACAGCTGACGCGGGGCTGACCACTTGAAATACCATCTCCGCCGACCCTCTTACAACCGCGAGGCAAGGGAGGACGACTGACTGCCTTCGCGCGGGGAATACAGGTGTTCTTCAATCTCGATTCAACGACCCATCCAATTTGATTTGATGCTCCGGGTTGGCTATACATTGTGGAAAGATTTACTACTTCGCTTCTCCACTCGCTCTCTTGTAGTCGTCACTCTAGAAGAACTTACGTGTAACAAATAAAACATACTCAGTTTGTAAGTTATTGTTTTGTTTGCAACATAACATAACAACGTAATTTACAATAATTGATGTTTAGTTTGGGAAAGATGGACGGGTTGATATTTTTCAATTATAACAGAAATAATGCATAATTTATTGTGTTTGATTTGATATTGTTGCCGGATTAATGACGGCCGAGGAAACATTTGCATACTCTTATTTTGGTATAGTGTATACTCTTTAGCTGGCAGAGGTAGCGTAAGCGTAGATCGCTATCGGTGTTCCGTTAATGAGTTTCCAGAGTCAATAAGGCTAGTGCTAACATTGAGTCTTTGTAATTAGCCATCACGGTTTTGCCTTTTACGAGTTAGTCACTTGTCCAGGGACAGATTTTCCAATAAGAAATGGAAAAAATAAAAGTTCTGTACTCAATAATTTTATTTCTTGCACTAACATAATGAACTATGAACTTTGACATTTCGTGTATGTATATTATTATAATAATTGATACAACACTTTTTATCCGTGCTTCTTCTTAAAGCGTTGTTTGTCATTATGCCAAACATCCATCCACCATACATTGGAATATCTCTTTGCTTTCCATCGGAAGGTTCAGAATCCGCGGCCGCACAAACTGATGTTTTCGCGTTGAGTGCAGTTTCCATCTTCACATTTTCTCGGCATTACTATTCACCATGCGTTCAGCTTCCCTTGTTTCCGAGATAAAATGGCTGCTCGTTACTAAATTACCAGTATATCCAACCCTAGGAATCCGAATCTCTGCGTCGCCCCCACAAGGGTGCTGTCATGCCTGCCCATGATCGATGCGGCTCCCACACCACACCAGCAGTATCGAGTTTTTGTTACGTTATTCCCGAGACTGACCGGCCGGACACCATCATTGGCGGTGGGCGGACCCCTCACGGTTTTGTTATTGACTTTTGTTTGCGAGTAATTTGTTACCTTGCCATTGATTGATGGGACAAATATTTTAGTTTTGATACAGGAAGTTTGCGTGAAATCAACCACAGGTCACAGGGGCTGTGTTTGTTTGACAAACATCGTTATTCGCTTCGTGGTTTGTTTATAGCTTTGAATACGACACAAATTGGATCAATCAGCAATGTTGCCCTTTCGTTGTTGTGATGACCATTAAAAACAAGCGCTAAATTTATTATCTACGAGTATAATTAATTAACAAAACAAACTTGTTGGGATGGGGTACCATGGTTACAACCATCAGAGCAACTCATTTCCATCATACATTGCAACAGAACAGAGCAATTGCACCCATACAATTGATGGGTTGCATGACTACTTTCCATGGTGGAATGGATACCAATGGTTGGTTGTGACGTTGCTTCATTCCAGTGAGTAAGTTACATATTATGAACGGCTAATTAGATACAATTTCTCCGAACAAACATAAACCACATGAATAAACACCCGTTGAACGCGTACATATTAACTAGATTATACGTTTGTTTTAAATAAAACATTTTCTTAGTAAAGCCAATTATAGGCAAACACATCAATTTACCCGATGTGACTCTCCTGAAAGTAACAATGGCCACGTGAGCGTTCAAGTGTGTTGTAATTTACTAGAATGCGTTGAAGCAGATTTCATCTTGTGTTGTGAATCGAAACTCGCGCCCCTTCCCTTGGGCCTTCTCATCTATTATAAAATGCATGACGTGTTACTTCATCTCCTACATTTAACAGAAAAAAAATGCTCGTGGTATTAATTCAACAGTTGATAATTTCAATTGTATCAATATTTCATACACATGTATTTCATCGTAACTTGTTGTTCTAAAAATATATATATATATTTTGTACCTTGTTTAATTTTTTTACACCAAACAATCTAAAACCATTTGAATGCTTTATACACTTCTCATAAATGTTTGCTACTAGTTAACAGTGAACACAGCAGTTCAGCATACATAGTGTGTTTCACTGTGCATGACACACAAACACGCGCATCCTCCCCCTCACAAACTCAGTTTTAAAGTAAGTGGTACAACCTGTAATATTTTGTACCAACGCATACAAAAAAATTTGTAAAAATACAGCCAAACCTCACACACTCAAAACTAATGAGATCTAAAAAAAAGAGCCAAGCTCATCTACCCTCCCACATTTGCGCATTCGTAATTTATAAACGTACAGTGCCCCGTAACTACATCCTTGAGAAGCTTGGCAAAATAGAATTTGCAACTACTAATTTAAACGTAATAGTTCATGCCCTACCTATTTGGTCAGAATCGCTGGGCAATTGAAACTGACGAATAAGTAAGTAGTAGTAGTAGCCATTAGTATAGATATCCTTAAAGTGATTTTGAGCATGTTTCAATTCCTTTTTTCACCCAAAAGGACTAATCATAATTCAATAAAATTTTGCATTTGTTGTCATGTACCTAAATCCCCCCGATAATGACAGTTTTTAAGTTCATAGCACCTTTCATGATGACTGAGTGACACCTCGATTACACCATCTGCTTGCTGTATAAGTTGCCTTGAGTATTACAGCGCGCCACGGCTTGGCTGCGGCGCCCTGACGGGCACTTAGATACTTTGTAATTAAACATTGTCAATATCTAATCAAAATCATGTGTTGACCGTTATTCCAATGCGAAGGACCTAGCCTCGACTAATTTTCCGAATTCGAAAAGTTCCTGGAGGCTGGTTGGTGGCTGGTTAGAAATTTAAAACAAATGTTAAATAGTTCATTAAAAATAAATCAATTAAAAATTCGGGTTGATATTTAACCTGGGTTTATATTTTCGTTTGGATTCTCCTCGAAGTATTCACAGGGCTCGTGTTTTGTGATCGGGCTTTAGCGTCTCTAGTGTTTCTCTGAACGTCATGCATATTGGCAGACTGGCGTTGACGACCCCGTTAATATCCTGACTCCATTATTCATAGGACCCTCTCAAGAAGAATGCAAACAAGCGCGGGCCTGTCTCCACACAAGAAACTGCAAGCGGTAGCAACGTGGTTTTCGATAGGGTCAGCAACAAACCAGCGGTATTTATATACAGCCCTCGTCAGCGTCGGCAACTATCCAGTGATTCATAATTCATGACTTAGTGGCCCTCGATAGAAAAGAAAGTCATATTTTCACTCAGAATCTCATTACCTTGCAAACTTTTAACTTACAAGTTGTAACAGGAAAATAATAACTATTTTTTTTATTTGTTCAAGTGGATTGGTTCAAGTGTGCTATAGAACTGCACTGCAGTAATAATTTAGTTAATAATGATTTAATAATTTCCACGTATATCTCAATTATAATTCGTGAATTTATATTCGGTCATTTTAGTTCAAACATTATAGCAAACATCAAATTCTAAGAGCAGCTGTTGTAGGAGAGGTGAATATTTTGAAGAAAAAAGTGACAATGCACTTATACACTTTTCACTTCAAAGACGGTATCACCCCCTCCTCTCTCCCAATTTCTCTTATCTCAAAAGGATTTTTTACATCTTAACAAACACTATTTCCCCCCGTAAGAAACTAGCTAAAAGCACCATATGCCTTTTCAGATGACTATTGTGATATGTTTGAGGATTCAAGGAAAATACAGTTCAAAACATATAATATAGTCAATGTTTACATTTATCTTCTGATTGAGAAAACCATTGGAAAATCATTGTACTTAATTGTGAGTGGCTGGTACCGAACCTGCAAGCATCTGGTTTATTGTGTCTCTAGGGCAACCTCATGAGTCATGAGCTACATCCTAGGAATCTTCGCAAACGCTTTTTTCAATCGCGTTGATGGATGAGCTTTTTTTTGTAAGTTTTTAGTTTGCGTGGGATCTCTTTACTTTGCAAGTGCTTTTTGAACGCATTGTAGGTGATTGTTGTCAAGTTTCTATTGTTGCTTGTAAATTGTTATTATGTACCTCAAAAAACTTATATTAAAACCTTTATTTCTATGGATTCTGACTAACTTTTTTAACTTTTTCTTTCACGAGGTACTACATCATCATAACCTTAATGTACATGTAAAATATGAACGTTGTAGCCCCACCCGTTTGGTCAGAATAGGCCCAAATGTCACGAAAATATCGCATTAAAAATTGGAAAAAATCGTAAAAGTACGATATTCATGAGAAATATTTCTTCGATTGTACCCAAAAACGTGGCAGGTCTAAGTTCAGAGATTTCGAAGGTGCCCTCTAATTTTCAAATTTTCATCAAGATTACATTATGCCGTTTGCCAGGTAGAGAGCAAACAAACAGAAAAAACCAAACAAACAAAACATTAGAGCTAAATTTTTTGAGGGGTCATTGAAATTGAAGTCTTCGCTTCGCTCATCCAACTATGGGATAAACTATTGAAAACTTCAAAACTAAATCATACAATGACCACACACACACCCAAATCTTAGCACGTGTCAATAATGTGCACTTACTATTCACGCCGTATGTGAAGATATCACGAGTCACGTGAAGGGGCTGAAGGGTATGTGAATGTCATCAAAAAGATCAGTGAAGTGAACTCATCGTCAGGTCAAGGGATTATAGTGTAGATATGCGCGGATTTGGCTACCGAGATAACTTTGAGTTTCATATTAAACTAGCCGTCACTTGACGGGTGCTAGGTGTTCTACCTATCCAGCAATGAGGATTCTGATGGGATATCATAAGGGGTAGGAATTTCATTAAAGCAGATTAGCGTTGGCATTGTTGCCCCTGCCTACGTCCGAGTCACCCAACACTAAGGGTACTAATGCATCAAAGCGACGCTTGCAGTAAATAGGTAATAAAGCAACATCAAATGAATATTTCGAACAACACGAGTTTTGCTAGCCAACTCGTAAACCTTCAACATTTGATTGACCTGCGATTGTGACTAGACGTGTTTTTTTAAAAACTCGATTCAGTCAAATTAACATTGCACATCGGTAAGAAATAACTCAAGGTTCGTTTAATTAGGGAACGAAGTCCCCTAAATGCATTACTATTTATTTTTCTGGCCGCCGACATGGCCTTTTATTTTTTTTTTAAAACAAATTCTTTATTTTACAGTTGTAGACATTACACAAAAATAAATAATACAAGAAATACCTGGGAGCACGCCCCCTTAACTTTCTACTTCAAATTAATGTTACACAAATTTACTTAGATATAGAGATAGGTACTCCAAAAATAATGTAAATATTTCAGGAAAAAATGGGAAAAAACCTGCTGCAAACATAAAAAACTTGAGATAATTTTAAGGCAGGTAATAGGTGAAGGTAGTAAATAAAGGTATTAAGATATACTTAGATATAGGTAGTTCTGACTTGTGTTTTTGACATGGGATAATAGAGGATTATACATAGTTTGTTTGGTTACTCTGGAGGTCAGTGGTCGAGGCTATAGTCTCGCCTAAATACCAATTACATGGCGCCTCCGGCATTAATGCGATTTGAATGCGATAACTGGTCATTTTTATTTTTATATTTATCTTAACATTCGGCACCTCCACCACTTGCTGTTCTTGTTACAAAACGTATTATTTTATTTTTGAATCCTTTTTCGTAGGTTTGCTGATTGAGTAGCTTCACTCCCTCTTTTGGGTACTTTCTTACCCGGAACTGCACAATTAATAAATATAAGAAAATATTGACAATAATGACATGTGGTTTTATTGAACTATGATGCTTGAAAAATATAGGCTCGTTGGTCTTGTTGTTAGCGTATCTGCTTCCAATGCAGAAGGTTCAGGGTTCGATTCCCGCCAAAGTCAGAAGTTTTTAAGTCCATCAGTTCTTGTCTTAGGAGTTTGTAAACGGTGACTTTGGAGCCGTCCTAGCAACGAAGCACATAATAAATTCAGAGTTGTTCTGAATCGGCCTTGTTGATTCTGGCGTTGATCCGCGGGTGTTCGCATTGTCCATACCGCTGATTGCTATATTTCCTATTAAAAATATCGATCTTTGGTTGGTTATCGCTCACTCGTCGATTGCGTCGGGGCCTACAGGGTTGGCGTGGTCGCTTTGATTTCTGTCCCCCACTGAAAACCAGTTATATAACTGAGTGGGTAGATAAATAAATAAATAAATAAATTGTATTTATATGGCCTATCTTTTAAACATTAATTTAATTAACTGAATGTATGTATATTGTATTCAACACCGTCCCGATTTTAATATCTAAATATGTTCCATTTATGATATAGTTATAACAAAACACCCTTTCTTGTTTTTTCAGCGTTCTTGAGAATAATATTTTACTATAAATCTGTAATTACGCGTTATTTTAATAAAGGCGGCTTTAATGTTTTGTGTGGATAGTTTAATGTTGTGTAATATGTATGACGAAACAGGTAAACTTCATAATACTGGGATACTTATCGTACATTATATGAAGATGACAGATAGATAGGGATAGAGAAAAATATTCAAGATATTACTGGTTCGACCCCCTTTACTAGCAATCCCCTCACTGCTTCGCTCTGTGGTAGAGTGAGTGTGAGACTTGAACTCAAAAGCCCTTGAACATTCGATCAGAACACCATCCTCACCTATAGTAGGTGTAATCAAGTAAAGCGCCTACGGTACCCTACCTTCGCCAGCTACCCTGTCACAAACAACTGACGACGATACCCTGGTCACCTGTACGTGTCATGTGGCGAGGGTGGAGTAGATCAAAGAACAAGTGGAAGCGTGTCCGGTTACAGACGCATGGACGAGAGAAAAGAGTCCGAATTACAAAAGAAGACGTGAAAAACTGTTGTCTTTATATTCGCTAGGAAAAACACTCGCACCCGAGTCATCAAGAGTCACGTGTAGAACGTAGGCCTATTTACATGAAAATCCAATCTTTGAATCAGTAGGTTACATTGTTACATAAATATGTATTTCGAAGATGAGATTGCAATCAACAAGCCCCGTGACAATGGTTTCATTATTTAATTTAGGTTTTATTGGGTTACACTTACCCACACATAACAAAAACTTGTAAAAATACAGCCAAACCTTACACACTCAAAAGAAATGAGATCTAAAAAAAAGGGCCAAGCTCATCTACCCTTCCACATTTGCGCATTCTTAATTCATAAACGTACAGTGTCCCGTAACAACATCCTTGAAAAGCTTAGCAAAATAGAATTTGCAACTATTAATTTAAACGTAATAGTTCATCCAAATTCTTTTTTTCTAATTAATTTTAACGTAATGGTCATGCAAATTCTATTTTGCCAAGCTTTTCAAGGATGTTGTTACGGGACACTGTACGTTTATGAATTAAGAATGCGCAAATGTGGAAGGGTAGATGAGCTTGGCCTTTTTTTAGATCTCATTTCTTTTGAGTGTGTAAGGTTTGGCTGTATTTTTACAAGTTTTGTTATGTGTGGGATCTCATTACTTTTTCAAGTTCCATTGCAAAATTATTTGTTAAAATATAATAATTTTATCAAAGTCGATTTAATTGCTATGGTATTACCAATTAACAATAGAATGAAAAAATATAGTGGTCTAAAGACTTGCTTTTTTGTAAACAATGTAGGCGATTATTGTTACGTAACTATAGTTACTTGTTGATTGTATGCCTGTATAAGGCTTATTTTAAAACCTTTATTTGGAAGCCTTCCAGCATTTTTTTTTACTTTTTCTTTCAAAGGGAATTACATCACTATTACCTTAATGTCCATGTAAAATATGAACGTTGTAGGCCCACCCGTTTGGTCAGAATCGCTGGGCAATTGAAACTGACGAATTAGATAGTAGTAGTAGCCAGTAGTAACTAACATCCTTAAAGTGATTTTGAGCATGTTTCAAGTCATTTTTTCACCAAGAAGGAATGCTCGTACCCAAACCAAATTTGGCATGTGTTGTCGGATACCTAAATCCCCTCGATTTTGATAGTTTTCAAGTTCACATCACGTTTCATGACGGCTGGGTGACACCTCGAAATCACCCCAACTCTGCTTGCTGTATAAGTTGCCTAAATGTGTAGCGCACCGCGAGTTGGCTGCTGCGCCCTAACGGGCACTTACATTTAAATAAATAATAAAATAAAAATCTAAATAAATAATAATAATAATAATAATATAATAATAATAATAATAATAATAATAATAACAATAATAATAATAAATGCAAAACGTTTGAACATGTTGTATAACAATATTATGTTTGTATATATTTTTTTTTTTTGCAATTTTACATTTTACATTTTCTGTACAGTGTTTCGGCCGATGAACTTCGATTTTATTATTTTCTAATTCCGGTGTCTGGCTGTGATTCAATTTCGGATTTTTCTAAGAAGAAATGTATCAATTATTGGCTTCTGGGTGATCCTTGGGCTGTTGCGTCTTGTCGATGATGAGGCACTACTCGACGTTTCGTGCCTCATCATCGACACGACGCAACAGCCCAACGATCATACAGAAGTCGTCTACGGGTCGTGATAGCCTACAATATATCATATTAATTATTATATTCATTCTTATTTAGTGAAATAACGAAAATCGAAAACCTTTTGTCGTTGGCGGTACTTGCGAATTTCAGGGGAGTTGTTTTAGAGTAAAGCTAGGTTTTGCTATTATAGGTACCATTAATTAATTTTTCCCGGTTGTACATGATTATTTATACGTATATATGTTAGTAGCCCTACTTTAGACAGAAAATAAAAAAGTGACTTCACCGGGGATCGAACCCGGGACCTTGGTTTTATCCCCGGTGTAGTAACTTTTTTTTTCTGTCTAAAGTACTAACATAACAGCGTCATAGTCGCCTACTATAAAACCAAGGTTAAACATATATATTGATTCATAGCAATTGTCGTAAAAGTTTGCCCCGACTGGCGTTCGAACCCAGAACCTCCGGCTTAACGTGCCATAGATCTACCAATTGAGCCACCCGGGACAACAGAACAAAACTGCTATGAATCAATAACTAGTCCTTAAAGCGGACTTATACTTACAAAAACATATATTCATATATATATATATATATTATGATGTTACACTTAACGGAAATAATCACGCTATATAGAATGTTAAAAACGAATATTTAATTTTAAAAGTTTTAATTAAATATTCGTTTTAATATTTAATATTTGTTTGAATATTTAATTTTAAAAGTTATCATTAAATATGCGTTTTAAACATTCTAAAATATAGCGTGATTATTTCCGTCACGAAAGCCTACAACAAAACATATGTATATATATATATATACTAGGAAACGCTCGGTTGGACGCGTTGATAAGCGAGCACGTGCTATAGCTAGACCCACAATGCACATTTTTTAAAATTTTAAAATTTGCGACGTTTGCTGTCCACAGGGCCATGTTTCCGATATTATTTATTATTGCCAAGGTATTTGGGTAAACCCGTATGTAAATCTTTACTTTGTGGATTAAATCCACCGCCATCTAGAGGACCTTGACTCATTGGGAAAAATATTTAAACTCTTTGGTGACAAATAATAGACTGCTTCCTCGAAAGTATTTTGATTACTTCTAGGTGGCAGTGCATTAGAAACTTCGCGCGTCTTTTCGTTGCCATGGCAACGTTACTTTTGTTGGATGAGCGTAGCGAGCGAAGCGAAGATTCCATTTCACTACACTGGAGAAAAAAATCCGGAATGTTTTTTTTTTTTTTATATTTTTTTTTCTGTTCGTTTGCACGATTCCGGCTAAACCGACAGTCCAATCGCGATGAAATTTTCTGGAGGCCTTCGAAATCTCTGAACTTAGAATTGCACGATTCGAAAAATCGATCAAAAATTATTTCTCATGAAAATCGCAATTTTACGATTTTTTTTCGATTTTGATTAAATTCTTCGACTTATAACACCTACATGCTTTATCCGATTTTAATGATTTTTTAACAGAACCTTAATTTTATGAATTAATATATTCGTGTGAAATTTGAGCGCAATCGAAAAATTATTTCTTATTAAAATTGCAATTTTAGGATTTTTTAAATTTTTAAAACATTCTTCGACTTATAACACCTACATGCTTTATCCGATTGTAATGATTTTTTCACAGAACCTTAATTTTATGAATTATAATTATCGTGTGAAATTTGAGCGCAATCAAACAATTATTTTTCTTAATAATTGCAATTTTACAATTTTGCTATGGTGCTGGGATATTGCTAAGGCTTTTACAATTTTCATTTTTTTTTAAAAGTGAAAGGTGTTTAAGATTAAAAAACAATACATCTAAACATTTACCAGACGGATTTTATAATTTTTGTTTTGTTTGATAAATATGAATTTTTCCCTTTGCATTGTTTGAAAATGTATGTTTTTTGTGAAAAATCTATATTTCCCATATTTTAAATAAAAAACTATAAATCTCATAAAAAAGTGTCCAGTGAATTTGTCAGAATAAGACTTGTGAGCACATTAAAAAATAAATTATCCTTTCATCTTAAAAACTGTAGAAGAAGTAGGAACAATTGTTAGCAAATGTGCTAGAATAAAAGTTTTGAGATAATAACATTTAAAGTTTATTTATGTTGTTTTTGGGTAAAACAACAGAAAATCCGCATAACACATGGCAACTCAATGCACCAATTACGCTCATCCAACAACGCGGCGGGACTTAAGCGTTTTCCTAGTTATAATGTAATTTCCATCTACACTACTTATCGGATCAAAATAAAATTAACATATTCGTGACCGGACGGACATTCTAAATGATTTGGCTATCTCAGATTTTGTCGCCGGTTAGTTTGAAAAAAAAACTTTCGATTAACTTTAATGTAACTTTTTAAATTTTTGAACGATTTTGCCACAAAACTAATGGCATTCAATCGAGAACAAAGCTTGCGGATGGTCAAAATTTCAACTCGATCCGAGCCTCCGTTCGAACGTTATGGCGAGACATACAAACAAACAAAAAACAAACAAAAAAAACAATAACACAAACAAAACAAAACGAGTGACAAATTTTTCCGGCAGAGTCAAATGGAAACGCTCGCTTCGCTCGCTTAATGAACACCCGTTTAACGGTAAGCAAACCCCTTGAGGCAATCGTAAAACTTTATCGTCAGTCATCTTTTGCCTGAACTTTGGTTTCATTGAGTTATAATAAATTAGATTTTTATCAAATGGCAGGTTTCAAACCGCATGTTCACGTAACAAATACTGCAATTTAGAATGGATATCGACGGAAACGGCGTTTCTAAATCTTTGTAAACAATCATTGTATTTCCTTCGGTAAAAGTTTGGGCGCTTTTCATCTCATTCTCATAGTTCCCATTATGAACCACAAGATTAGATAAGAAATCATTCTTCCGTTTTATTACACCCAAACAGTGTCCGCAATGAGAAAGAACAACTTATCGCAACAATGCGTTACAGTTTGACTGACAAAGCACTTGGTCCACTGTCGGGAGTCTCTTAGAGTGTCCGCTGGGTCGGAAGAGTGCTCTGGCTTCGACTCAACTCCCCCCTTCGCCCCGGGAGTCCGTGGGATCGAACCACCCTTGCACGTTGCCAGCCAGATGGAAGATAACGCGCGTTTCTCATGTGGATATGTGAGAGAGAAGACATGGGAAAGATCATTCGAAGAATATTTCGATAGCCACCATCTACATTGCGTGCAGTGTTATTCAGGGGAATTAATTGGCGAAAAAAAAAATTAGGGGCCTTAAATTAAACATCTATAGACGTCTCAGACATGTTCATGTAATATGATAATTTATGATTCAAGATTCAAGATATTTATTAGCAATATATAAAGATAAACTTGTATAAATTTAATTATATATAAACACTCATTTAAAAAATAGTAGTTACTACAATTAATAACAAATGTACATACTCCTCACTTAATTTAAAGTCAAGTTAGAAAGATGTTGGCTAACCAATAATATGCATTCATCCTCGTACTCGTCTTGTAGATAATCATATGTTTTGTTTGGCAAGATATTTCACGTCATTATTAATGCAAATGAAAGTGAATGACT
This sequence comes from Sweltsa coloradensis, assembly GCA_024449915.1. NCBI lineage: Eukaryota > Metazoa > Arthropoda > Insecta > Plecoptera > Chloroperlidae > Sweltsa > Sweltsa coloradensis. The sequence goes on along the minus strand of JAMZAV010001144.1, from coordinate 41,744 downwards.
TATTATCCAGACTTCGGACATACCCACCACTTGTCCAATTTCCAACATTCCTACATCTTCAGAGGGACATGCATTTCACACGTTTTTTTTTCTTTTTAGATTCTATGTACAATTTGTGATATACTACGTTTGTATGCGTGTGTTAACAGAGCTCAATAACATAATCAAAATAATACGTGCCGACCTTAAAGGACATTCTTTTCTACCTCGTACCTATTTTACCTTTGAAAAGGGATTAATTTATCTGTAAGATTTTTAAAAAATGTTTCCTTTACAGATACTGCACAAACTATGAATTTAAAAAAATTGGATGAGCGAAGCGAAGACTTCAATTTCACTGACCCCCCAAAAAATTTAGCTCCAATGTTTTTTTTTTTTTTTTTGTATTTTTGTCTGTTTGTTAGCAGGATTCCGGGCAAACGGCATAAGCGATCTTGATGAAAATTGGAGGGGATCTTCGAAATCTCTAAACTTAGAGGTGTATTGTTTTTGGGTACAATCGAAGAAATATTTCTCATGAATATCGTACTTTTACGATTTTTTTTCGATTTTTAGTGCGATATTTTCGTGTCATTTGGGCCGATTCTGACCAAACGGGTGGGGATACAACGTTCATATTATACATGGACATTAAGGTTATGGTATGTAGTACCTTTTTAAAGAAAAAGTTGAAAAAATTAGCCAGAATCTATAGAAATAAAGCTTTTAATATAAGTTTTTTACGGTTTAGTGCGATATTTTCGTGCCATTTGGGCCGATTATGACCAAACGGGTGGGGCTACAACGTTCATATTATACATGGACATTGAGGTTATGGTGATGTAGTACCTTTTGAAAGAAAAAGTTGAAAAAGTTAGCCAGAATCCATAGAAATAAAGCTTTTAATATAAGTTTTTTACGGTAAATAATAACATTTGACAAGTAACAATAGAAACTTGACAACAATCACCTACAATGCATAGGCAGCAAAGCAAAACACTTGCAAAAGTAAAGATATCCCACGCAAACTAAAAACTTAAAAAAGCTCATCCATCAACGCGGCGGGACTTTAGCGTTTTCCTAGTATTAAAAATACATTTACGTATATACTAGAATATTCTACAACCCGCGTAAATTTCTTGCCCGTGCACACCTGACGAGTTCAGCACAGCCGCGGTTCCGATGCTGTGAGTGTGACAGAGAGCGTGCGAAGATCCCCCCGGCGACAACAACATAACCTCATTGTCTTTCCGCAGCTTCCGGTATCTTTGTAGTATCACTTCCTGAAATCAACACCACGTTGTTTCCCATTCTTCCGGCAGGGGACATTTAAAAACGTGTGTGACTTTTGTCCACGGGATGGGTTCAGGGGGGTGGGGGCGGGAGGAGGAAGAAGGGTGCCTGATTAGGATTAAGTAACTTCGAAACGTGACTTGATAATAGCGTTTGGCGACCTCGCTATGTTTCCCTTACAAAGCATGAGTCGCACAATGGAAGGCGAAGGGGTGGTAGAGCGTGGTGGGGGGAGGGGGGAGGGCGAGTTATCTCAACCTTTGTGCCGCGGGGACAAGTCTGGAATTATTTATAGCAATTAAAATCAAACTGCAGCGTGGATTTATCAATGGCTTAAGTTGAGGAACTCGCCATGCCCTCGTTATTAAGCGCTGCTACCGACATACGATTTGTCTAACTGCTAACTAGCTGTTAACTACGTGTTCCCTCGTTAGCTGTCTGAATTCATACATAACAACTTGTGATGAAGTTTTTATCTTGTTTGCAGCTGTATTCTATTATCCATTTTAATTACCAAAGTTTTAAAGATAGGCATAACTAGACACGGAAGCATGGTGTGCTTGAGAGCATTATTTGACAAGTACAAGTATTGTATTGTATATGCTCGTTTTTGAGAGTCAAATGACAAATCAAACTGGTGTATACATCTATCAGTGTCTTGAATCTGTGTGTTGTACAAACAGCAAATAGCAAGAATGTTAATAGTAAAGAATTTGATTAATGAATGATTGCGGAAAGTCGTAGAAACTTTGTAAATAATACAAATTTAAAATTTGATACCTGTAAGGTTAAATAATAGGTTATTTACTAACCGTTCATGGTGTATCATACAGATGGGGCGTTGGTCCAAAAACGTTATATCAAATCCTGCAAAACGTTTGTTTATTTCATTTATTTACTTTTACAGCAGTATTTTTTTAACTTTTGTTCTTTTTCTTCTTATATCCATCACCATTCAATCGAGTAGCTCGAATCAAATAGATATAATAGCACAGTAACATCAGTCACTTATATTCACGGATCTCTCAGAAAACCCGGCACCTCCACCAAGGGGCCACCATGGCAAACTAATAATTCACGATTCGTTAGGAAAGTCAATCTTCTTCAGGCCTGCGGATGTAAAATGTCCATGTAAAATGTTCCATTTCACTACACTGGAGAAAAAAATCCGGAATGTTTTTTTCTTTTCTTTCTTTCTTTCTTTCTTTCTTTCTTTCTTTCTTTTTGTGTGTTTGTTAACACGATTCCGGCTAAACCGATACTCCAATTGCGATGGAATTTTTGTAGGTCTTCGAAATCTCTGAACTTAGAACTGCCACATTTTTGAGCGCAATCGAAAAATTATTTCTCATAAAAATCGCAATTTTACGATTTTTTCGATTTTTAAAAACTTTCTTCGACTTATAACACCTACATGCTTTATCCGATTGTAATGATGAACACAGAACCTTTATTTTATGAATTAATATATTAGTGTGAAATTTGAGCGTAATCGAAAAATTATTTCTCATGAAAATCACAGATTTACGATTTCTTTCGATTTTTTTAATTTCTCCGCCTTATAACACCTACATGCTTTATTCGATTGTAATGATTTTTTACAGAACCTTAATTTTATGAATTGATATATTCGTGTGAAATTTGAGCGGAATCGAAAAATTATTTCTCATGATAATCACAATTTTACAATTTTCTTCGATTTTTTAAATTTCTTCGACTTAAAACACCGACATGTTTTATCCGATTGTAATGATTTTTTTTCACAGAACCTTAATTTTTATGAATTTTTATATTCGTGTGAAATTTGAGCGTAATCGAAAAACTATTTTTCATGGAAATCGCAATTTTACGCTTTTTTCGGTTAAAAAAATTACGCTCATCCAACAACGCGCCTGAAAGAGCGTTTGCGAAGATTCCTAGTATATCCTTCTCTCAAGCAGTACCGGGTTCAAATCCACCTTTTAACTTCTGAAATCATAAATATCCAACAATTTGAGGTATATGGAACCCCTTGAATCTGGAACCGTGCTATAGCAGCAAGGAACTCCTTACAATATTGGCATGATGTCCCTTACTGAATATTAGTTTTTTGTTCTTGTTACCAAGAGAGTAAATATACATTTAATTGTGTATCATTTTTTTAAAAATTTAATCATGAATATGCACTGCGTCAGACTCCTTCTATCGTTTATTTTCGCATACCTTCAGTTCAAGAAGAGCTTTAGTTGTATAAGCCGAAGCTGTATAATGTAATGAAGCGCACAGACATTTGGATCGATAGGCATATACCTTATTTGATATTTCAAATACGCTGTGAATTGGTTGGTCTACAAGTTATAAATAAATTGTTTTCTGGATGTACAACTTTGCCGTTTACAAAAATATAAACAATCTCAGTAATGAGTCAGCAGTCTATGAGTGCTCTTGGCTGATATCTCCTTTACACGTCGATTTGCTTGTCATGTCTATAACATTTATTTTGCGCAAATAAAGTTAACTTGCTACTGGCTAATGTATATGTAGCAATTTATCTCGGACGCTTGTTTTCATTAAAGACAATTATTAATTCTCAGTATTGTCGGTCGTATGAATTTTGTACTCACCTGAAAGCCTGGAATGTTTTGTGTGATTGTTATAGGAATGTAACACATATGAAAAGAAAAAATCTCAAGTCGTAAATATGAATATGAAATAAATTCATTTGATTTACTGGAAACCTTAAGTCCGCCGGTGTTAGGAAGGAATGCTCATTGGCTGATGTCTTATGACATTTTTTTGTTCTGTCCAAGAAGTAAATCATACATTTAATTGGTATTTTTTTAAAAATTTAATATAATACAAAATAGCACTGCGTCAGACTCTCTATCGTTTATTTTTCGCATAAACTAAATCAGTCAAAAATGCTTTATTGTATAACGAAGCGTATAATTATCGAAGCGCCAGAATTTGACGATAGGCATATATATACCTATTGAATTCAAATACCTTGAATGGTTGGTCTGAAATTATAATAAATTGTTACTGATGTACAAAATTCCGTTTTACAAAAATATAAAAATCTCGTAAATAGTCAGAGTTCATGAGTCTTTTGCGATTCTCTTTTCCACGTTGATTCGCTTTCATGTCATAACATTTATGGTTTGCTGCAAATAAAGTTAAATCGATTGCTATGGGTAATTATAATAGCAATTTTATCGGACGTTGTTTTCATAAGAAATATTTAATTGCCTAAAATGTCGGCGTATGAATTGTATTCACTAAGCCTGCGAATTTTGCATTGGATTGTTTAGCCGATGTGTAAAACACATATGAAAAGAAAAAAAAAATCTCAGGTTTTTTTACATCATGAATAGTGAAATGGAATCTTTGTTTGTATATCAATAAACACGATTTTCTTAGGTTGACCTTTCAAGGAGAAAACGAATGAAAATCATTGGAGGAGCGAAAGAAGAAGGGAAATTGAGAATATTAGGAGAATAGTCACAATTATTTCTTCCTGTAGCAACATGTACTACAAATCGATTATTAACTACAATCATGACTGCTTTTAATGAGCAGTTGCTTTAAACAGTGTGAATATAACAAATCGTGATCCAAGTTTACACTCATCTTTTCCATAGTCTATTATATTTTGTATATACTCGTATACAAACATTTGGCCCACAGCTCACCCTGAAGCAATCGGAGGTAAACTTCTTTTTTAAATATTTCATATTTTGTTTACTGGCTTGTAGACTTCTTAATCTCCAGCAATCCTTTGTTAAAAGGTAGCATTATAATACATTGCGCATTTAGCTGGTGCCTTTCTAGCTGCTGGTAAACATGAATTTTGTGTATGTGTCACTAACGATATTTCTTATTACCCTCCTAAATATTTTTAAATTGTAGACAAGCACAGAGACGGGAGTACACTAAATAGGGAACAAAGCTTACCATTTTTAATTGTTTACACTTATTTATTAGGTGTCCACAATATTTGCTATTGCGTTCTATTCTTCTTTGGTGGAGGCGCCGGGTATTTGGAAAATTCCCCTTTCGGGTGAAGTGGATGATCTAGGCCTAGCACGTACCGCCCCATGACCACCAGGATCACAAGAATCATTAGTTGTTCCTTGTTGAAGGGGAATGCCAAGTTTAAAAGACTCATGTAAACCGGAGTTCATGCTAGATTGTTGTCGTGAGACGTGACACACGCATTGACGGACGTACGAACAGAAAAGTGATGCAAAAAGCGAGTTTCGCTGTCTAATTGGCCAGAAAAAATACAAGTTCTACATTGTTGGACTTATAAATTGACATGATATAAGAAAAGTGGTTTTGAATAATTTTTTACGATAATGAGAGAGAGAGAGAGATGTAAAATTTGCTTGGCCTAGTATGATAGGCAACAATATTATTATTCACCTATAGCTTTGATAACCAGTGATTGATTAACAATAAACAATAATAACCCTTTGCTCCCAGCATTGATTTCCCGGCTATTTGGAAGGGGTCTGTCCCTAACCTGGCATCAAAGCCATAGAACTATAATGTGGTAGAATTTTTTATTGGTTTTGAAAAACATAATATTTTTAACGATGTCATTGTTTTGATGTATCGACTTTAGATAGAAGACGGAAATTGTTTTTATTGTTGAAATTTTGCATAAATTTAATTTCTAAAAATTGTATTTTGATCATTGAGTAAATTAGACTAAATAAAGATGTTATTTGTGTCGCAGTGTGTTGGTGGCTACCCCCCGCGTAGTCGTATCGCGAAGTTAGCCCACCCACTGGTTGGCTCGCAGTCAAGGGGCAGTCACAACGTTATTATCCTCTCTCTTACATCGCCTCACGTGTTCTGACAGACATCTGATCGCGCAACAATGCAAGAGGTGTTCATTCGCTTTGGCTGTCACTTTTGATTCTACGGAGTTTTACCTCTATCTGCACAGCATTGTAAATATAAGCGTCGATTAGGGGCCGTTATCATGTTTTCACATCAAGGTGTGCCTGGGACGTCCGTCTGTCTGTCAGCCCATTCAACCCGTCTTTCCACCGCCCGTCAACGCCCGAATGAGCAACACTTTGTTCACTTGTTGACATTCATACTTAGCCACGCCACTGCGTGCAGCGTTTTGGTTTGATTTATTTCAGTTGTTATGGATTTGCTCCACTTTAAGGAATATCCGCTGTTGTGCTTCATCATTGGCTCTAATTATGACTTCTTCAACTCAACTCAACACAATCAATAACCATTTGTCTCTGGTACGAACAACATAATGCTAACAGTGCCTACTGGTTGGAATGTTTTACTTCCTACCACTATATTGACTGAATAAATTAGGGTTAACAAAACAAATATTGACTTATTTTTTCCCCGTAACAATTAACTATTGTGCATCTACTACCTCCAGCTCTCAGAATGAAACTCCATAACAAGTATTATCGTTAAAAATACAAATTATTAAACAATTCACTGTTAATAAATATTTTTATAAAAAAATGTCGACTACTTTACAGGAGTCTTTCTCAAACAGTATAACAATTAAAAAACCACAGCAGACAAGACAAAACCTTTCCAAATAGTTATAAATATGGCTATGTGTACGGTAAACTAATAATATTAACTGTTCGAATAAATCAAATCAAATCAATACAAAATGATTGACAAAAAACTTATAAGGGCAGCTGTCGCGCTCTAAAAGGTTTTATGAATAAAAATACCCCCAAAACAGAACATTATTAATTTGACATGATGGACAGATGGCGTATGAAATAAATGGTTATAGTGACAATATTGATGGACAGAAACTCTTTCAAATAGCTGGATAAATTTGAATTGTGATATAATAAATTCTAAAAATATTAATGCTTTTTTCGATGATGATCCACTTAAAGGGGTATTCACCCGCTTAACTAGTAAAAAAAGTAACAGAAAAATTATTGGTTCTACCATGATCCGAATAAAAATTGTCAAACTTGGTAATTTTCTAGCTAGGTCCATCGGCAAAAAAACTCCCTTAATACATGGGGACGATGTTTATGCCCCGTGACCTTGGGGAATTTTAATCCAAAACTTGTTAGCCATTATTGACGTACTCGACGCCTTTTCTGTAAATTGTATGTATGTTTTGTTTTGTAATTTGGGCAAGTGGTTGGTCAAAATATGCTGATTACCAAGGAGTGGTGTGATTTTGGAATGCTTACTTTTGCGTGATTGAGTGTATATTTGTGCACTGTTTCAAGACACGATATTGTAAAGGGCCATTTTAGATTGGTACGATGCTCTAGTATATATGTGGAACAAAAAATCAGCAGGCTAAAGCCGATTTCAGAAAATCCCCAAAACGCAAAACTTCGCTAGTTTCAGGATCAAAAAGCTTTAAAAAATCGTGTAAAATCACAGTTTCAAAATATAATTTTTTAAACGGTCATTGTAGTGTGGTATTGTGCTATAGATTATGTGTTAAACATAATTTAGCCTTTAATAGCCTTTAAAAGCCCCTTTAATACTCTTTTATTAAGAAACTATGTCTAGTTAGTTCCAATTAAGAATAATCTGTTAACTGAAGGTACTTAAAGCTAAAGTACTAACTGCTAGACTACTAGACTACGAGAAGTATACTTTCCTAGTTCCACCATTTTGATGTGCATTATAAAACATTTTATAACAAGAACCAATGCAAGACATAATGTATTTTTATTTATTTAAATGAGCAAACAAGGTAAAGTGGCAATTTTGATTTCGAAACTGATATCGTACTTTGAAGTTGTTCTTCTTCTTCACTCCCAACATAGACATCATTGATCGAGCTATCTGGATTAAATACCTGAGCAATAGAGCGGGGTTTGACCATCCGTGCCAGGTGTGTTCAGTTGTTATATCCACTCCATTGAGCTATGACGTGGCCGGTCCTATGTACAAAGAGGAGTGACTTGCACACCTTCAAGGTGGAATGTTGCGACCACAACAGAAGCCTAGCTTGGAGGGCGTGTGAAATGGCTGTCACATGAGGCGAAGGTGCTATAGACCTCCCGGGAGGAATTCTTTAAGAAAACACACGACCATTTCGAAAGTCTTGTGTCACCTGTTTTGGCAGAGCTGTCATCACAGGTGACCAGACAATCAACCCCCCCCCCCACTCATTCCCATTGACCTCGCCGTGTCTATGACTCATGAAATTAATATCAATGCTAACATTTATTATTGATGGTGATTTGTATTTCGCGAATGTACACATAATGTTACAGAAAAGCGTCGATTTTATCAGTTTTGATAACCGTCCACGAAAATGTACACATAATGTTACAGAAAAGCGTCGATTACATCAAAAAGTATAAGGTTAACTAGTACAAAGTATAGTTGATGTTGATCTGGATGCGTGTAGAATTTTATTTTACAGTTATAGGTTTCTGTAAAAAAAAAAATGTCCCTGATGTATAAATCTGTTAATTCTTAGTGGATTTAACGATTCACACAAAACATTACATACATAATAATATAATAATGCACCCCCCCCCCCCAACCACTTCCAAGCCCATTATTTTAGCACTAGTAGACAGTAGAGATATTTTGTATGAGACTTTGGTCGATTCACTATGAAATCATGGATATCATTAAATTTAAATTCTAAACTAATAAAACGTCTTATTTCAGTAGCACTGTCGTAAGTTGTAAGTACAAAAAAAAAGAGTGGTACAAACACATACCACACTGAACAGAAAACGAGAGTGCATTGTCATAGCGCTCACGCACTCATTCACTCACTCACTCACTCACTCACTCACTCGCTCACTCTCTCACTCACTACACGAGTAGCGGCCAAAGTGGCCACATTTTGTGTTTTCATAATACGGCAGTGGTTCTCGTGGTTCAATTGTTGGAATGAGATGTCAGTCATTTCCCTTTTTGCCCCACACGAAGAAGCACAGAATAAACATTTGTCGAACTTTTTTTCTTTTTCGCTGTCTCCCCCTTTTCTTTCACAATTCAAATGCGAAGAAATATCGTTGGAATGCTCAGCTGGGGGACTACAATGCGATGAATACAATTCATGCTTCGATGTTTGAATAATTTCCTGTAAGCTCCTTTCAAAATATTACTTGTTCTGTACGACTAAGAACACGTTAATTTGAATAAATCGATGACATGTCAGGAATTTTAACCCCCCGCTGTTGTGGAGATGACGTGAGCATCCATAAAACATGTATGACAATCAGGAAATGATCTACGAGTGTCGTACTTGTAGCTGTTGTAAAGGGTTCGCTGCGGGGCGAATCGAATAACAAATATATGTATATTTAGTAAAAATTGTAGCAATTGAAGTTTACAGTTATAATTGTACTGTGTCGTTTTATGGTGGAAGTAGTACTCTGTAGTCGTAGAAGTAATAGTAGTGTAGGTAGTATACTAGTGTTAGAAGTGGTAAGTTCAAGTAGTAGTAGTTGTATAAGTAGTGTATAATAGTAGAAACAATAGTAGTGGTAAGATATTGGTAAAGGTACCGGTAGTGATAGTGATCTGGATAGAGTTAGTTGTTATGGCTGTGGCAGTTGTAGTTACCGTAAGATTTCAGTAGACTTGAACACAAGAATGTAATGCGGTAGTTGTAAACGCAGGGCACTTCACAGCTATTTTGTGCAATTTATTTTAATTTTTTAATAATTATATGATCTTTTATTTTCCTCAATTGCGTTTCCTGATTTTCGTTTGAGTGAAATCATCAAACAAATTAATATTTTTTTTATATTTTCTCCATTTTAATTTTTCTTGTATCTTCCTGTCCTGTTTCTTTCTCTTTTTAGCTTAAAACTCTCTTTTATCATACTTTTTTCTAACCGACAATAATTTGAATTAATTTATTTTGTATTCAACCTAGCTAATTTAATCGGCCGCAATGTGATTCAATTTACTTTGTTATCTACATTATTTGATCATGTTATCATAGAATTTGTAAATCATTCAAATACTGTTTATTTATTTTTGTTTAAAGTTATGTAATCCAGTTTTTACTTATTTTCTTCCTTTTGTTAATCAGATTTAATAGCTAGCATAGACACAAAATAACTAAATGTTATTCACACAAAGAAGTTGTATCTTCTAATTGTGATGTTGCATAATTTTATTTTCACTCTGCAAGATGCGTTTCTCAATGCCAACTTACAAGTAATTCAAATATTGCTTTGTTTTTGGCACATTTTCATAGCGTTGTGCAAACACACACGCCACGGCCATAGTTTCTGACTGACATGCACACACTTATTGCATTTATGTCTCCATAGTCCATATAACATGAGATGACAAAGTCTGGTAAATATTTGTCCTCACTTAATAACTATCCCTATATTTCTGTTTCTGATATGTAATGTGCTCGGGCTGCCGGTGGAGGAGGCGTGAGTCAATAGGCCGCTACTCGACACAACCAAGGGTGAGGGTGGAACATTATAAGCAGCAAAGGGTGAAAGAGCTTAGATTCAACCCTCATTTAAGAGCATGTGGACACCAGTGGGAACGCAAAACAAATCAATTGCAGCTGAATGAATTGTATTAACATTTATAGGCGATTCTATTTCCTGTGAAATAAGGTTTTGTCCTTCCATGCAACTATCTGAAAGTGTGTATATTGCTATTTTGCAATCGAATTGGGGCAAATTAATATGATGAGCGAAGCGAAGACTTCAATTTCACTGACCCCCCCCCCCCCCCCCCCCCCCAAAAAAAAAAAAATAGCTCGGGTGTTTTTTCCCCCCTTTTTTCTGTTTGTTTGCTCTCTACCGGGCAAACGGCATATGCGATCTTGATGAAAATTGGAGGGGACCTTCGAAATCTCTGAACTTAGACCTGCCACGTTTATGGGTACAATCGAAGAAATATTTCTCATGAATATCGTACTTTTACGATTTTTTTCGATTTTAAGTGCGATATTTTCGTGACATTTGGGCCGATTCTGACCAAACGGGTGGGGCTACAACGTTCATATTTTACATGGACATTAAGGTAATGGTGATGTGTTGCTTTCTGAAAGAAAAAGTTGAAAAAGTTAGCCAGAATCCATAGAATAAAGGTTTTAATATGAGTTTTTTTAAGTTTATAATAACAATTAACAATAGAAACTTGACAACAATTCCTACAATGCATTCCAAAAGCACTTGCAAAGGAAAAGTGGTCCTACGCAAAATAAAAACTTACAAAAAAGTTCATCCATCAACGCGGCGGGACTTAAGCGTTTTCCTAGTAGTTAATAATTGGATGAGCGTAGCGAGCGTAGCGAGCGAAGCGAAGATTCCATTTCACTACACTGGGAAAAAAAATCCGGAATGTTTTTTTTTTTTTTTTTTTTTTTTTTTCTGTATTTTTGTGTGTCTGTTAACACGATTCCGGCTAAACCGATACTCCAATTGCGATGAAATTTTATGGAGGCCTTCGAAATCTCTGAACGAAGAACTGCCACGTTTTTGAGCGCAATCGAAAAATTATTCTCATGAAAATCGCAATTTTCCGATTTTTTTTGATTTTTAAAAAAATTCTTCAGCTTATAACGCCTACATGCTTTGTCCGATTTTATTGATTTTTTGACAGAACCTTAATTTTATGAATTTAGGTATTCGTGTGAAAATTGAGCGCAATCAAAAACCTATTTCTCATGAAAATCGAAATTTTACGTTTTTTTTTCTTTTTTAAAACAATTCTTTGACTTATAACACTACATGCTTTATCCTATTGTAATAATTTTTTCACAGAACCTTAATTTTATAAATTCATATATTTGTGTAAAATTTGTGCGCAATCAAATAATTATTTCTTATGAAAATTTCAATATTACGATTTTTCCTTTTTTTAAATTACAATTAATTTAAAAAAAATTGAAATTTAAGTTAATTTTTCATTTAATTAAATTTAATTTAAAAAAAAAATCTTCAACTTAGTATTGATTTTTTCACAGAACAACTGAAAATCCGCATAACACATGGCAGCTCAATGCACCAATTACGCTCATCCATCAACGCGGCGGGACTTAAGCGTTTTCCTAGTAGTTAATAATTATAACATTTATTGTATATTATATTCATATACACTTGGTCACCGGTAAATGACAAAACTTTTAGGAATATGCAAATTATTTTGATGTCTAGACCCACGGCATAGAGATATATATATAATTTGATTATGTTTACAAAATCATTTGTTACTTTGTTTTTCTTCTGCTGAGCAAGAGTATAAAATATGGACGTTATATATTTTTCTTCGTTATAACAATTATTATTGGATGAGCGTAGCGAGCGTAGCGAGCGAAGCGAAGATTCCATTTCACTACACTGGAGAAAAAAAATCCGGAATGTTTTTTTTTTTTTTTCTTTCTTTCTTTCTTTCTTTCTGTATTTTTGGCTGTTTGTTAACACGATTTCGGCTAAATTGATACTTCGATTGCGATGAAATTTTGTGGAGGCCTTCGAAATCTCTGAACTTAGAATTGCCACGTTTGCCACGTTACCAGCGCAATCAAAAAATTATTTCTCATGAAAATCGCAATTTCACGATTTTTTTTGGCTTTAAAAAAATTTATTCGACTTATAACACCTAGGCCTACATGCTTTATCCGATTGTAATGATTTTTTCACAGAACCTTAATTTTATGAATTGATATATTCATGTGAAATTTGAGCGTAATCAAATAATTATTTCTCATGAAAATCGCAATTTTACGATTTTTTAAATTTCTTCTGCTTATAACACCTACATGCTTTATCCGATTATAATGATTTTTTCACAGAACCTTAATTATAAGAATTAATATATTCGTGTTAAATTTGTGCGTAATCGAATAATTATTTCTTATGAAAATTTCAATATACCGATTTTTTCCTTTTTTAAAATTATGATTAATTTAAAAAAAATAAGTTAATTTTTTATTTAATTTGATTTAATTTAAAAAAAAATTCAACAAAGTTCTGATTTTTCACAGAACAACAGAAAATCCGCAAAACACATGGCAGCTCAATTCACCAATTACGCTCATCCAACAACGCGGCGGGACTTAAGCGTTTTCCTAGTCATAAATTCATCAATATTATTGTAACATCGTACCATAACTTTAAATGTGAGTTAATTACTGTTTTTGTCTTTTTATTTTGTATGATCACTTTCATTCTTATGTAAATATTAATTATTTGCCACTGAATTCTTATTGTGCTACTTACTTTACTAGTTTTTACTACTGGTTTAGTATATTATTGATTATTGACACAATAATCATGAAAAAATTAAGATATTCGACTTCACGACTGTGGTAATACTGAACCCAGATAGATATGGTTGTTCTTTAGTTTAAAGTCGTTATGATCGCATCGCTTGCATCATAGATTACATCTTAGTGACAATTGAAAGAGTTTTACTAAAACCATTCAAGAATTGATAGGTTACTTCAACAACATCATATTTTACGAAAGTCCGTCTGTCCGTGCTTATGTCTATGCTGTGTCACGTTCCGCGATAAAAGTCGAACATGACTTCTGATTGACATTCGCATTTATGCGCAAAGGTGTTGGAATAGTATCATTTATGTTGACTTTGACTCAGAATGTTTCTTGTGTGACCCTCAGGGTCACGGGCCGGGGCTTACCACATCTAGAGGGGGCAATTCTACGAACCTGGCACCTCCACCAAGTAAATTTAGAATTGTAGTTGCTGGAGGAATTTTACTTTTGTGTTTTTAATCCCTACAGATCATTCTTTCCAGTGTTCAATCTTTTTGTGAACTTAATCAATACACGTGGGCCTAATTTGTATAAAAAATGTTGAAGGCAAAAATATGCCAGAATAATAGGTTTATTTCATGTAATTAAAGAACGTTTTCAACAATGACGATTGGTAACACTTGTGATTTAGATTTTAAAGAATATATTTTTGCTGCTTAAATTTAATCTATCACATTCCCAAATCCAAGAGGTTTTTCTTCTTCTTTCTAGAATAATGTGCTGTTTCCATTTCTTAAAGGGGCTATTACCCCCAAAATTATTTTTACTATATAATCTAGACTCTAGAGCAAAATACTACACTAAAATGACACTGAAAAAAAGTTATATCTTGTACCTTTGGTTTTACACAATTTTTTTAAGCTTTTTTATCCTAAAATAAACGAAAATTTGCGGTTTAGTGAATTTTTTAAATCGGCTTTAACCTGCTTATTTTTTGTTTCACATAGATACTACAGAATCATACCAATCTAAAATAGGCATTTAGAGAGTTAGAAAAATATGCGTTCCGAAATTACAACCCGTCTTGGTAATGGGCCTATTTTGACTGAAGCACTTGCCCAAATTACAGAAATAATATACGTAGAGTATTTAAAGAAAAGGTAGTCGAGTACGTCGATGGCCAATATTTTTTTACCAAAATCCTCCGAGGTCACGGAACATTATAGATAGTCATTTTTTTCCGGAGATTTTTGCCGATGGGACCAAGTTCAAAAATTACTAAGTTTGTCAATATTTTTCGCTTAAAGGTGGAACCAATATATTTTCTGGCACCAGTAGTTTGTAAATTCGTGATTGTGAACGTGATTGTAGACCTATCAGGGAGGGTTAGTATCTAGGCGACTGATTCGTGATGTGACTATACCCTTATTAAAAGGAGCGAAGCTTTGCTATGCACCCATTTTCAATTCGAGAATACTAACTTTAGCGCCACATTACTCTATTCCGTAACCACATTGCATTGAGCGATATGGTAATAATTTTATAAATTATGTCGTGCCTCGTATATTTCATGCAAAATAAATAGGGGTGCACTGTTTGGATTTACATTGTAGCGTGGAAACATTGAATGCAAAATGCATGTAAAGGTTAGTGTGGTGACTGATGACTGTGTTATAAAATGTGTGTCCCTGCAGTAAAACATGTCTCTTCTGTGCTGGTTTTGTGTGTGGGGGATGGACATTTAATGTCTGCTGTTCCAGTTAATAAATCCGGCTGTGGTCCCTGTCAGACGCAGACGGGGGCTCTCGCGCTTCATCAATAAATATTTTGTCACCGTTGTCCGAAGCAGGCTGCCAAGTCCAGGGCAGGCAACTTTGCGCGGATAAAAATCTGCAAGTGACATCTAACAGCGGCCGAGCCAACACTTTATTGTTGCTGCGCTCCGGCCCCTTACAACAAGACACGGACCGCGATAATATGCTAATCGAATTACAAACGAACTCGGTATGACGTGTGAGAGTGAGCTCCGAGGGTGGCAAATGGCATTTCATAAATTATACAGAGACGGAGGGCGTCTATTTATGCACCGACATCGATATTATACTTTTGATTCGCACATAAACTATATTCACATTTAAGAAACACACAAACTTTGTTACTAACAGGTTAAAAAACATATTGTTGCATTTAATTCACTACTCTGTCTATATTTTTAATTTTTATCGGTGTTCTTGATTGTCCAAAATTTCCAAATATCGATGTGTAGGCCCTACCCAAAACTATAAATTGTGAAAAACAAATTTTGTTGTGGTGGTTGAATTATTGAAACATGGGCCTAAGATTTGTGTTTGGTTCTCAATCTGCACACGAAAGAGAATGTGTTCGTAAAGGGGACTGCGATATGTACATTACCCATATTTATCTAGATTATGATTATATATTTATTATAGACTAGCTTACCCGTCGCGCTATGCTGCGTTGTTGTGTTGTTGTGTTGTTGTGTGTTATGCCAGAACCTTTCGCGGGAGTGTACTTCTCCGTACAAAAATACGTATACGTGTCAACTTTCATGGTGATATGCCCAACGGTGTCGAAGTCAATTCATTGGTGAGTCCTCTTTGCAGGCACTGATTACCTCGTGGAAGAGTTAGAACAAAATGGATAGCATAGAAACCTTCCCCATGAAAGAATACATATATGTGCCAAGTTTCATGGAGATCGGACGAAAAACGAATGTATCCTATAAAAAAATACGTATATGTGTCAACTTTCATGGTGATATATCCAACGGTGTCGAAGTCAATTCATTGGTGAGTCCTCTTTGCAGGCACCACGTGGAGGAGTTACAACAAAATGGATAGAATAGAAACATTCCCCGTGAAAAAATACATATATGTGCCAAGTTACATGGAGATCGGATGAATGGTGTAGTCTATATATATATATATATATAAACGAATGTATCCTCTTTGCAGGCACCGATCACCTCGTGGAAGAGTTAGAACAAAATGGATAGCATAGAAACCTTCCCCGTGAAAAATACATATATGTGCCAAGTTTCATGGAGATCGGACGAAAAACGAATGTATCCTATAAAAAAAATACGTATATGTGTCAACTTTCATGGTGATATATCCAACAGTGTCGAAGTCAATTCATTGGTGAGTCCTCTTTGCAGGCACCGATCACCACGTGGAGGAGTTACAACAAAATGGATAGAATAGAAACCTTCCCCGTGAAAAAATACATATCATATGTGCCAAGTTTCATGGAGATCGGATGAATGGTGTAGTCTATATATATAAAAACGAATGTATCCTCCTTGCAGGCACCATCACCACGTGGAGGATAGCATAGAAACCTTCCCGTGAAAAATACATATATGTGCCAAGTTTCATGGAGATCGGATGAATGGTGTAGACTATTAGGGATGTGCGGTTCCAGGTGCAGACAGACAGACAGACAGACATTCGTTTTTATATAAATAGATGTGTGTGAAACTATTATTTATACGCTTTGATAGTTTTTCGTTTGAAATAAATAGCATTTGTAATTATTGATATTCCAATTCCCATTTGCAATCAAGACGCGCCTGCATAATGCATACGGAAATTCCTTTAACAAATATTGTTAAATTTTTGGACAAATTACGTTTGTTATTTTGTGAGAGTATAGTGTTTTGAATTCTTCACTTCTATCGATCACAAACTCACTTCCATGTTTGTCAATTTGTGTTAGACTAGATACATATTTCTATAGCTATGGTTTATGCAATGGAACCGTGATGATGTATTATCATTACAATATTGTGGCTGTTGGAAGATAACAAGTGACTGTGCAAATCATAAATAATTAACGACGGATGCTGATAGAATTGATTAACTTATGCCCCAACAAAGTCAACAATGAATTAAGTGGATAAATAAATACGCTATACCTATCTATTTACTTTCCACTTAAAAATGAAATAAAAAACGACGATAATAAGCAATTTTGTGTTCACTTATAAAAAGCCGGCAGCAAATTGGTTTAGAACGTAAATGTGAGATGCGCACCAAGTAAATAGGTTGTACTTACGTCAGTGCTGCACGAATCAAGATGTCTCATTGCATGTCTGGTTTAGACGAAAACCGCAGCTTGAAGTTACAAGAGGAAAGACATGCCTGTGTCTTTTGAAGAACCTACTTTTGGAGTGTGCACTAAGTGACGTTTATCGGGTTACTTCCCGTACGTGCAAAACATGTGCGTAGATGCTTTTGTTTTTTTAATTTTATATTTTGAGTATTGAAATACTTAACTGAGACTTCAGGCACACTTGATATTATAAATCAATACAAAATAAATACGTGTCTAAAGAACATTCTGCTACAAGTATAAAAGACAGACGGTAATGCGAACTTTGATTTGCAGAAGAAAATTATGATATTTAATTTTCAATACTTTTGAATACATTTGCACGGATTGCACCTACCCCCCAAAAAATGTTTGATTATTATACATGGATTTTGATTTATTTGAATGAATACCTAATTCATAAATCAACCGCTAAGTAATTACAATGGGCATTTTGACATAGATAGCCTTCACCAACAACTTTATGTGATGTATGATTCGGGAGTGTATGTTTAAACAAATACCAATTACAATATGGGATTAGCCAAAGTGAACGTAAAATTACACAACCAATTAAAACCTGGAATTCATTTGCCTTGGTGTAGCGCCAAGCGCGTATATGAACTGTTTTTCGAGGGGGGGGGGGGGGGGCAGGTGATAACTATTTTGCATGCTTGACACAACTGGCCCAGAAGTCAACACACCCTAGTGTACTAACTGCAACTTGTTTTTCAGTTGTAGCCGTGATGTTGAACGACGTAACTGGATGTCACATTTTAAAGTAGGGGGGGGGGGGCAGAACTGCGATAGCACATTTCAACTATAACTATTTACTTAAGATGTTTTATAAAATGATGTGTTTTTCAATGCAGTTCACAATGTTTACTTCAAATACATCAATACGCCCTTTTAGTGCCTCTATATTGTGCTTGATATCTTCAACACTGGTATAACCATAGCTCGTAGAGAGACTTCAGCATTGGTCCTAATCAATGTCTGTATAGATAGGTCTATACTCACATTACGGAGATGAGATCCAAAGCGATCAGGTAACAACGTGTATTGGGGGCTCTAATGAAGGATTATTCTGGTCGATGCAGGTGCTTTATTGGCGTGACGTCACTAACGGGGAATCCACCGTCAATCTTCCGCAATAAGCGAGGATCAGTCTGTGATGTTTCGAGTGGGTCTATAATCCCATCTAGCGACCCGTGTAATAGGGGATGTTGCCCACTCAGGTGACTTAACCCCTGGGAGGGGTGGGGGAGCGGAGAGGTATTTATTACATTTTGTTGCCTTGGGTCAATCTATCAAATGTTTGTGTATAATGACTTTGAGGAAAGAATATGCTTTTACACGCGGTGAGCTCCTATATTTTATTACGCTTATATTAAAGTGTGTCCTAATCGGCGGGTATGTTTCAACTAAATAATGTTAGTAATATTTTTAAACTCCTCATTTCGTGTTGGACATAAACACTAAACAGTACAGGCCTGTGATACTACGTCTTGCCAATTTGTTCTTGAGTCGAGGAATTTGTAAGTAACGTTAATGCGACTCAATTTTAGATTTACATGGCATTTAAAGAATGTATTATTTATGCTTGTTGGTTTATGCTTCTATGGTTATTACGTAATTTTTCTGGGGGGGGGGGGGGTAAGAAGATACTTTCGTCCCCTCCGTACCAATCAATGCGCTAGTTTAAACAAAATAAAGACGTTAAATTGAAAATTAAATAATGAATGAAAATATTACTTAAACATTTTTTGTTGGCATCGATTAATGTGAAAAATATAATATTTGTTTAAATATTACAATTTTTTAGTGAAGTCGTGCATGTTCGCTTCTAAACTTATTGTTACAGATTTCCTTTACCCCGAATCCGTATAACTTATAGTATTACACATGATTTATTACTATCGGTGAACATAAAATGAAAAAAAATCAAGATACATTTAATGTATCTTGATCCCTATATGTGTACTGTCACGCAAAGCACAAAACGATGCTGAGACGTTGACAAAAAAGAAAACACCACCTTAAAAACACAAATGTAATTTTTGAAAGTGCATGTCATGTCAATATTATGTATCGAAATATGTCATAATTATATGAAAAGCTTGAACGTTACTGTCAGATTATTGTTTGTCGTACTCACACGACTGATAAAACAGCGTTACTCTGGGCAAGTAACAATTAGCTAAATAAAGTGATTTCAAAGCTAAAGCAGTTCACTATTTTATTGTTACACTTTATATTTAGCACATAATTATACAAAAATATGTTGGTGTTTGGTATAATCTGTCTTTTTGATTGTTGAAAGGGTGTATATACACAAAAACAGTTTTTGCCTTTTAATTCACGACATTCACCAGCAGTCAGAATTGCCGATAGTGGTGATCGAAGCCACGACTCTACGATTAGAGGATAACTACCTACCTCGCTAGTTGCTATCAGTATGCACTATTCACTATTAGTACGTGAAATATGTAACTCTCGTTCACAAGCGGTTTACGAAGGCCTAGTTGCACAGCACTATTATGATAACTTGAATCTCTGTTGATTCTAGAATATTAGAACATTTTAAATCGTTCCCTGAGCACTGAGCAGCAATAACATTTTCATCCCGTGCGTACGTTCATTTGTTAGCTTTAAAGCTGAACCTGAATTAATGATGCCATTCGAAATCGGAAGCCAAGTAGAATTTCAGCCGGTTTAATCTGTTTGGGATTAAACAGCGATAGGACACGTAAGCAACCCTGCCGACTGCTGCATGCTGGCCTCGTTATTCCCCCCTCGAGTTATGAGTTGTGACTGGCCAGCCAGGGAGTTTACGTTGCCAATGAGGATTATCTTTTAATGAAAGGGGGTAGGCAAATACGTTTTGCTGTTGTCGCAATTTCATTATTATTATATGAAGTTTGAATCAATATACTGGTTGATGGTTATTACAAAACGCTTAACAATGAAAAGTATTAAGTTTTGAACTCAAACAATGACAATCCTGAAAACGCGTTTCGACGGATGCTTGCTGAAAGTTGACCAGAAAATACGTTAGCTGGTAGTGTGATCTTCTCTGAGTGGATAAATTGATTTATTCGATCTTTGATGCACTTTCCTTTTTAATTCCAGAAACAGTTTTTGAATAATCATTGTCTCCCATGAAAAATGTCTGCGGTTAGAATGGTATTTGGTGATGATTGAACCCAAAATCTTCTTAAGTAGAATCTTGTGCACTAGCAATGAACGAAGTATATAATTTAAAATTCGTTTACATTTGGTCTTACACAGGTTATTGATTTCCTGTTGTCACTCTTTGTGGGTTAAATCAGTATAATCTGAAATCTTCTTCAAGTCCTCTTGGTGCGCTATTTTATACTCTCAATTACTTATCCAATTCTCTGGTAGAGCCTAGTGCCACGCCCCTCATCCGCCATTACAGGTTCGAAAAGCACCTTCCGCACTCATCTTTTTCTCTCCCTTTCCGCCTCATTAATGTCGCCCCCGCCCACCCGCAGCGCTCATGTACGCACATGCGCACGCAGCCCCTAAGTGAACAATGACAAAAGCTGAAAGTACGCGCCAAGTAACGGAGAAAGCGATCCTACCATCCGTGCTCTAATGATGTTTGAATGTTAATGACGCCTTGAGAGGCGGGTAATGACTTAGCTCGACGACGAGCGACAAAAACCACATTTCCTACGCCGCTCTACATTTTCCATTTGATGTCGTTTCTTGTATAAAAAAGCTATGAAAGTTAAAGCGTTGGGGATGAATACGAAATGGATGTTGTTATTTCCAAGTTTCCATGCAGCACTTGAAACTTTATACAGATAAAAATGTAGAACCACTATGAAGATAACACTTGTCAAACTTAAATTATATAGGTATAATGGAGAATAATGAACTGAAATCATGCACAAAAAATAATCACGTTCGTTTCGTCAGACACGTTTATTATGTACATACTTTTACAAATGACAAAAAAAAACAATATTTTGTATAAACAAATTTTCATCTGATGACTACTTTCCTAGCACTAATTGTGTGCATGTGATCTTGACGATAAAAATCGAACTTCATATTTATAATATCTGTATGGATAGGATTATAAACGTTGACGAATTATGATACTTATATAATTGATTTGTACAAATGCGCCACACAATGATCGAGTGTCTAAAACCGTTTACAATAATCCAATGATGAGTATCGTATTTGGAGCCTAGTGACTATAATGTGTACGTATACTCTTTGCAACACTTTTCACAATAAAAAAGAAATGAGATATCACTGGTAATCATGCACAATAAATGCATTCACCGTTAGTTTGTCAGGACGAGTTAGTTAGTAAACAGTACTTTTCAACATGACAAAAAAAAACGATTTTGATAAAACCGAGATCTACACGGCCCTGCAACGGTTTACACGAGCACATATTGTGTGGTGTGATGCGGTTCTGCCGATAACGCCATGTTGAACAATCTGCTGTGCACGTATATGCTGTTGACGATTTGGTGCTGTATGTTTGTTTGTACGAAATGCGCACTCACTGATGCGAGTGGTCTACGCTTCAGATGTCCGGAGGACCCACGTAGGAGCCCGCTGCGTGGAGCAAGGTGTCCTTTCTCTTCTGCACCCACCTTTACCGCACAACTCGCGACAGAACAAGAATCACTGTGTACGCATCCATACAATGCATCACCCGAGAAGGTTGTTTCACAGACCGGCACGTAACCGGTGTCGCGAGGCTTGCAAACACTGAACAAGAACACTATGACTCAAGCGGGTTGATCAAAACGGCGCGAGACTCTACCACCGCCCAGGCGCGCAAGCCGGAGATAGACAAGAACATGTGGAGGTGCATCTAGACGCGTCGCATGGCAGCGGTCTTCTGCACGGCTCGTACCCGGCGCGGCAGACTCTGCGTGCTAGCTGCACTGCTACATGCTGTTGCCTACTGATGCTGCGAGCGTGCTTGGTGTGCTTGATTTGCACGGCACGTCGGCGCGGCGGGTCTGTCGACGAACAGTGTGTCTAAGCGTGCTGACGCCTGCCGAGAAGTGCCGTCCTGGCCCGGATAGCGGGACC
Source organism: Sweltsa coloradensis (assembly GCA_024449915.1). Lineage (NCBI taxonomy): Eukaryota > Metazoa > Arthropoda > Insecta > Plecoptera > Chloroperlidae > Sweltsa > Sweltsa coloradensis. The sequence continues at coordinate 19,092 of JAMZAV010001144.1, read as the reverse complement.
TCACAGAAAAACGGCCGCGCACTCTGCGCCGTCGCCCGAGCAAGGCTTGCCGTCCTTCACTAGCACCGGCACCGCTACCCGGCGCGGCGAGCTCTGCGACTAGAACAAGAACACTCTGTCATCAAGCGTGCACGTAGAATACTTGCATTCTCGCTTTATAAGCATCTGCGACTATAAAACAAGCGTCGTAGTCCTATACCTACATATCAATCAACACTACAATCACGAAGTTAGGAGGTTAGTTACGTATAGGCCCTCGAAGTCACAAACAAAAACTTAATGAACCTAGCAGGAAACCTTGATGATGAACATTCCACATTTTTTGACGCACAAAATGTACATGTACATTTTTTTTATGTTTGGTATTAGGAATTTGTTATGATTATTTGTAGGGGATGCTTTGGTTTGTTTTGGTTCAATCAAGTTGGTTGGGCGTATATTTAATAATTGTTCCAAATCGCATTAATTTTCAAGTCACGCGACCTCTTCTACGCATTATTATCTTAATGAACTCGAGACAACACTGAGCTTTTATTGGCTACTAATAACCAATAGAGTAGACTAATGATAACATGGAGGGTACAGTTGAGTAGAATTGGTTTCCCGCTAATGTTTTCGTTTATTCCATAGGAAAGTGATTCAATTACAATCACACACACACACGGCGATGCAGTAGCTGTCAGTACTTGATGTACCCCATGCGAGCGGACGGAATAGCCCTAGGCTTCTCGCGCCTCGTCAGCAATGGATTTATACACGCACGACCGCATTGTTAAAGGCTGCCCTGCTAATCGACTGGATCATCATAGGGGGTAATGGAGCAGAATAACAATGCGTACCCTAAGTGATGGGCGGCACAGCTTTGTTGCCATAGCAATTGCAAGAGAGAGCGAGGTAAGGATAACTCAATAATATAATATTCGTCATATCAATCAAATCAACAATACAAAATGCTTTTTATAATATGAATGTCCTGCATTGATTAGAACCTGTTGTTTTAGTTGCAAAAGCAAATTGATGTGTCAGTATATAGTTTAGTTTATTTGGTAAAAGGGCGCGTCAACCGACTGTACTCGTCACTTCAGTGGGTAGGACTGACTCGTGCTGGACAGATCCAGCTATAGACAAGGATAGGGAACGGGAGATGGGTTTTCACGTCGACTGCCAGAGCTCGCCTCTAGTTTCAGAGAGTAAAATACTTCCCTGCGTACTAACTGATATTTGCGAGATGGACTTTGCCTCTTTTCTCGTCTTAGTTCGGCAAACGTTGGGCCAACTCCACCCCGGACCATTAAGGGGGGGCCGGTTCATAATATATAATACACAATGGGACATTATAATATTATAAACCAGATCAATTTCTAAATCTTATCACTTAGGATTTGTCAGTGAAATCCTGATTAATTATATATTCCGTGGCTTTGTGGAATTACAGTAATGAAAATGTTATATGAATACATGCTAATAAACCTACGAGTAATTAAATAATTAAATAAATATGCTTAAGGCTTGACAATCTTGGCGAATACCAACACATTAATTTTAATAATGCACCATTTCCTTTTTATTAAATTTCCAGCCTATAACTAAAATTCTAGTTAGTAGTTACACCAAATTTATATTTATTAATAGGAAAATTATTAAACGGTTGTTAATTTTTTATATCGTCGGTAGTGAACAATGATAATTAAATCCATGAAGTGGTATGCATTTTGTTATGCTTGACAAAGCAAATAATGATGAAATGTTGTTTCAAATAGTCCTTCATGTTGTCATTTAGGTCTAGCGAACAACTAATTTTAGAAAACAATTCAAATTGTTATTACTGCAATACAAATTCAACCACGTTCTCGTAACTGCGAAACTCTTGATTAAGTTGCTAACAGTTTTCGAGGAATAAGGACGTGGTATATACAGTTGATTTAGTTAACTTTGTGAAAAAATGTTGGCTTAAGACTTGAAACACAACATTCTCTAATATTTTAAAGACTGTTATATTAGGCCTTACTTGTTTTAAAATCTTTTAATAAAATACAACCATAACCTTTTTTAAAGTTTTAAAATGTTAGTATTGTAACAAGCACATACTTAAAAATATTGTGATTCCGTCTAGTGGTTTGTTTCGCAAACACTAGGCCTATATTACAAATGTATTGATCAATACGAGGTTTTATTCTCGATTTGCTCTCTTCCACCAACACTTATGATATACCTAGATGAGCACAATAGAACACTCTATCTCGATTGAATTGATTCAATCTTTTCATTAAGTATAAGACCTCACTGAGTTAAGTAGATTTGTGAAGATGAACAGAATAACAATAAACTCGACTCAAGACTCAAGACTGAAGATGTGGTTTCCAGTGCTACTTATCAAATCGAATATCGTCAAGCACGAGATTTGAGGACATCGTTTCTCTGTTTTACTTTAAGGCGGAGATTGACGTTTGGGGAGTATCTGTATAATATAGTTGGTTATACGAAGAAATCAATTTACTTGTTAAAGATGATATTGTGATGTACGCCTAAATTGGTGGATTTAATCGTATGTTATACCTTCAAAATCTTTGCAAAATGAATGTAATTACCTTAATTCACAAATTCTACCATTTAGTTTATCTTGCACACGATTACAAATCATATCAATACAATCAAAAGCGTTCAAATAGTTAAACGGCAACGCGTATACTTTTGTTTTCCAAGGCATAATACTTTGGAAAAAGACTTGTGACAATATTATACAGTTCACTGACAGTATTAGTAACTAATTAGGTACGAACGCTCAGAATCTTTCATGCCCAAACGTAATATTTTTTTCAACCAGGCGAACATATGCAATTATTATGTTTATTGAGTAGCTATTACATAATAAAGTGATAATTCTGGTTGAATGGAAATACTAAAATTTGTAAATTATATACGTCAAACTTGGATGTATGTTATTGCATCCTATATGCGTTTAAATATGCTCAGTATCCGAGTGTAAGCTAATTTAAAGAAACAAAAATCTCTACAACTTCGCAGAAATAAGAATATACAATAGGCTATAATGTTTTTACCGCTTCTTTATCTTCTGAATAATTGTAGTTGCCTTCTGAATTCCAAGTGGGATGTAATTTATTATCAAGTTTGCCATTATTTAAGTACTTTTAACACGTGCTATCTCACGTGTTTGTAAAATAGGCCACTAGGAAGATTTCCATTTGCTATCTAATAACTCTCGTTACCAATCAAATTTGCTGCATCAATTACCTGTTGCAGTTTGAGGAGGTGATAGGGGGTAGGGGGGTGGCACCAGTAGTAATAAATCGTCAGCACACATTGTCGGCGTAGTTCTGCCGTCTCTCTAAAAGCTGTCAGTGCCTGAATAAACATTCCGACCTGTCAATCTAACAGTGTGTTCCTGCTTTTGGTTATGATGATGGGCTAGAGCATTTGTTTGATCACGTGGTCAAACATTGTAGAATAGTATAGAAAACCGCGCCCTTCAAAACCGGCCTTACACATATTTTCTATGTTGTCAAATGATTGTTAGTATTTTCTAACAGAGTAAGAATCATATTTCAAATTCATCGCATCATGAGTTAATGATAAAATTGTAAAGGAACGATTTCGTCTTTGATTTCGTGTTTTATGTATTACAATTTTAAAATATCCTAATTCGTGATGCAGCTACTATGAAGTTCCAAAATAAATACCTAGATGTTTAAATTGATTATTGAAAAATATGTGGTTATGGTTACCGTTATTGTCGCAAACGAAAGTTTAAAATCCTTGCTGTTCGTCTTTTTAGGTACACAAACAAATACGTTTGGAAAATGTAATTCACGGTTAATTTCACCAGTCTTATATAAATAAAAGAAACACGCAATTGAATCAACATTATTACAAATTGACTTTTGAAAGGTGTTATTGTATTTTACTAATTATATTGTCCCTATCTTTGAACAATATCAAAACTGTACATGAAACGGTAAGCGTTTGTTTCGTCAAAATAATTTTCTACCACATTAAAATAGTCAATACATGTCTCAGATAACTTAATTAACTCGTCTATTTAACTATAGTAATTGCATAAGGTATATTTCTGGATTCAGTTTTATTATTAATAATTAGAGTTTCACATAAATGTAAGTACGAAGCAATATCATGAATATCAAGATTATATAACGCATGAAAGTCTAGTTACCTTTGTTGCAATAAAATCGTTTTGGTAATATTTCCAAATCGATATAGGTGATGGCAAGACAAGTGGTGAAAATCACATTAATCCTCATCATGAATTTTAAACCCTTTGTAACGAATAACCATTTTACATGCGGCGTGTTTTGCAACACACTACACAGTTGTTGTTATTGCTCGGTGAAATTTAAGCAGGCGACCCGGCACCTCCACCAAATTCGTTTCCAACATGTACTCGGAAATCCAGTTGTTATTGCTCGGTAAAATTTAAGCAGGCGACCCGGCACCTCCACCAAATTTGTTTCCACATGCACTCGGACATCCAGTGTTATGCTCGGTGAAATTTAGCAGCGACCCGGCACCTCACACTAAATTCGTTCCAAGTACTCGGAAATCAGTTGTTATGCTCGTGAATTTTAACAGGCGAACCGGCACCTTCACCAAATGTTTCCAACATGCACTCGAAATCCATATTGTTATTGCTCGGTGAAATTTAAGCAGAACGACCCGGCACTCCACCAAATTCGTTTCCAACATGTACTCGGAAATCCAGTTGTTATTGCTCGGTGAAATTTAAGCAGGCGACCCGGCACCTCCACCAAATTCGTTTCCCACATGCACTCGGAAATCCAGTTGTTGTTATTGCTCGGTGAAATTTAAACAGGCGACCCGGCACCTCCACCAAATTTGTTTCGATCTTGTACTCTGAATCAAAAATGAGATACGAGATAATCATTTTGGCGGATTGCTTACAAAAATATATGTTTCGTGGTACCGTGCGTACTTCATACTGATGAACTATCATCACCCTTGATCACACTAAGCAACAAACGAATATTAATAATCGTTTATGTGAAATATAATACGTTAATTTTAATTTACATTGTATCGAATTCTGAAAATAAATTCTGATTTTACTAAATTCTCTACATTAAAAAAGTAGAGACTAACGCCTTTGCTTGTAACAAGGTTACAACACTTACAAGCACAAGCATCTTTACAAGCATCTTTTTACACCGGTATAATTTGATCCCTGCAAAGTTAAAAAATGGCCGCGACTCATTAGAGCTAGTAATTAGAGAATCAAATGAGATGTTATTTGCGTGAAGATATAATGACAGTTGTTGGATGACGTGAGTCAAGGTTGTAGAATGCTGAGAGATTTTAGTTTTTACCTGGTTTTGTGCGTTCTGCTCCGCCATCGCCTTTTCTTTGGCTTGTCTCTTGCACTTGTACCGATGGTTTTGGAACCAGATTTTCACCTGAAACAGAAAATGTGTTTGGTAATGAAGGCAAATATAAGTGATATGTAGTAGGTTATTTTATCCCAAATACGTAAAGAATATATTTAAACAAATATTGTTATATATTCTTATTTTTCTTCTTTTGGTCCTTAAAAGAGTATAATTTATGTAAACACTAAAGCCTTTATTAAATGTCATAGATATGCATTTCGGCTACATGTTTTGATACAAAAGAAAATTATACTGGTTTATAAGTTTAAGATTCATTTTACCAACAATTTGATAAGATTCAACGCATCTGCTTAATCTTTTAATTAAAATTAAAATAACGTAAAACGTACAAAAGATATCGGACGCCATTGCTTGACGCTCGTGTATATCAATACAAAGTAAACGGGATTTTTCTGAAATGTTGGTATATTTATAATCGGGTTTGTTTACGTAACCACCTCCCAAACACATTTGAACAGCCTAATCCAAATAACGAATTACAATTATAAAAATAGCTTGTTGCTCGTCTCTTAGAGATCGAGTCACAAAAACAATAAAATCGAAAATCGAACTTTGGCTTCACCAGTCTAAGCTGTATGTATTTAGATTGTTTATAATGTAAAATGTCGCATAGTCCAACTGGATTATGGCATCTGATGAACATTGACCGGGGATGATTGACGCAATGCTCAATTTCTTTTCTATACCTTCAAGGTATTCCTTTGTCGAATAAATTCCGCATTCTTCCAACATATTTTATGGAGTAAACTTGCGTATAAGATACAGTTATATCTTTTGTTAGGGGATTTTCCTTTCAATTTCCAGTACCTTTTAGGGGCGTCCATTCAGTCTTTAGTCATTTTATACACACACAATTTACAATAATCGCTTTAAATCCTCCAAATCCTATTTAGAGTGTAAGTGTTGAGCTGGAAAAGCATCACGGAGTTAAACCTGTCAGTATTCACTTGTCGCATCGTTGGTCACGTGATCCAAGAAAAGAGAGAGAGAGAGAGAGAGAGAGAGAGAGAAGACGTATTGATTCATCCGTTGTGGCACAACCACCTCGTATAACGTAAGATGAGTGAAACACACTCTTGTTTAAATGAGTCAAGATCACATAAAGATCGTCAAACCGTCAGTCAGACCATCCAGATGATTTGCAATTTCATTCGCCTCCTCCATCACTCTAATGGCACTGGGTTCATTTAATATCAACAGAAGGCAGGCACTTCATTAAATACACATTCGAATGAGTTTATTTCATTTCGTGTAGACTCTTGTACCAAGTGGCACCTCCCCGCTACAGGGCGAGCGTCCGCGAGGAATTCAGCTCCCGGACTCAGCCGCGCAAAGGGCGAGCACTGGAATAGAAAATTACGGGTTCCGTAATTCGGGGGCGTTAGCTATCAAAACATGGGGTACCATGAAACTTTGATGATCTCCCCCCGTCGAGCGTGGTTCCTGTTATACAGAGTCTTACGGGCTCTATTCACTGTCCCCCTTTCAGCTGATGCATTCAGCTACGAAAATAGGGAGGAGGAGTTTTGAAATGATGATGTGAGGGCAACTAGGCCTACTAACCACTTGATATAAACCACCCCATCCCCTTAAATTTACCCTTGTAGAAAATCTGTACACAAAACCCCACCATCTGTCTGCACCAATTCTTTACACGGGTAGAAAAGTCCACCCCCTACACACCACCCAACAATCGCTTAACGCAACAATACTAGTCGATCAGCACAAGAATCGAGACCTCGAAGCAGACTCCCCTCGACAAACTAACTGGTCCGGTTTTTTAAAAGAGATACATTTTGCCACATTGTTCGCGGTCCATGCAGATTCTCGTTCATGATTGGAACGTGCTGAAGAGTACACTTGAAGAGGAACGGTCCTTCATTCAACGGAACCAACCACACGCTGACAAGATGGACTCCATTCGTTCACTGTGCGGTGCCCTAACGATGGAAATGTTATTTGAATAGACGTCATTACAGCAGAGTTGGGCTTTATTGAAAACTACTCGACAGTCGGCACAAACTTTTTATGCTATGTTATACAGACAGACTCATACACGATTCAGGTTTATATGATATTTTTACTCTATATTATTTTTGATTTTACTAGTATTGTTACCTTGACGTAGTTTATATACGTATATTGGAAACTAGGCCAATTTTGTGAATTTATTTTAAACTTTATCCAAGTTTCATGAACAGAAGTATAACATAACAGAATCAGGTCGACCGCAATAACTCGAATACTATTTTTCATTAACTTTTTGATAACAGTACATGTACTTTAAACTACTAGCTGTCTTATTAGTTTAGGTAGAAGAATTCATGTACCATAATTACTCTGGTTATTTACTGTTTTACAATTAACAGGACGAAACAGTATAAGCTGACCGTTTATTTTAAGAGATTTTGTAAAAATTCTTATAAATAATTTCTTTTCTGCATATTAGAGGTGCAATGTATAATCAAGGTGTACGCTCTACTTTTATTTGGCTAGTTATGTTCGTAGGGATACAAATTTAATGGTTCTTAGCATTTATTTGATAACATACTACTAATAACTATGTCTACTTTGAATTGAACTATTGATTAGGAACGTTCTCTGGCAGAACCTTCAGAGTCACTATGGCAGAATCCAAACCAGGTTTATATCTTATAATACTAATTTATAAATGACGCCAGTGGTTGAAAACAAACATTGGCACGAACCAATTACTATTGTTAATGTTAATTCTTTTGAATTAATACTTGTATTCAAGTAAGGAATACAAATTGGCAAAAGTAAAGTTTTGTGTTTATGTTAAAGAACAATTTTAGGATCTGTAAAGTTAATTATAATATTAAGTATGAATCTCGCGACGCATAAATTGGTCTACTCCGGATTATTTATGTATCAGGTAAAAACCGAAAATGTAACACGTTAGTCTTTAAGAGATTCTGTACAGACTGCATAATATAATTTGCGTTTTGTACATATAGAGGGTCAATGTTATGCAAAGTGAATATTTGATGTGTTATTTGTTCATCGGATATAAATTTAATTTTTAGCATTATTTTGATGCATCTTGGTCAAAATGTACACTGAATTGAATTGTTGGATACATAATATTAAACCCTCAATCACTGCAATTCCAAAAGTGTCTATAATATAATTTATAAATCGCGACTTTTGTAGTAGACAACAACTATTGTCACGTATGCAAGTCTACAATGAATTCTTTTAATTAAACTTGTATATTATATATATAAAATTTCAGAAAATTTGAATGTTTGGTCAAAACAATAGGAGTTTAAAGGTCTATCTATTAAGTTGTTCACCATTATAACGAATTAGTCTATGCGAATTGATATAATTTCAGTACAATAATCCACAAAAAATAACAACGTTTTAAGTTTCCCGTAATAAAATCTCACTGCACGCTTTATATTATAATTACTAACCCGTTGTAACGTCATCCAAATAATTGCTGAATGAATATTGCTTGGTATTTTTGTTATCTTATTTCGTAAAATATTTGATTTAGATTATTTCCTATCTATATGTGTTCCATGTTTTAAACATAAAATACAAAAATAATAACTTCTACAAACTCTAAAGCTCGCAGTATGTCTGGAATGTGTTGTAGACTAGTCATCAGAGTTGATGAAATACAGCGATGGCCACTGCTTGTTTTTCAGGCAGCCTCCTAGGCTAAATTAAATTGTAGGCTAATGTTGACCTTCGTCTCCCGTGGGAAACAGGGGAGGGGGAGTAAACCTAACATTGCACTACCGACTCTCTTGATAACCAATTATAGTAATTGAACTAGGGCGCGTGCAACCCCATTGGATACAACATGTTCATGCCCGAGTGAATGTATTGGCAGCCACTCTCTCATTGGTGCGCTCTGGCGACAACGTTAAGCAATTAGTAATTATCTCCAGCCAAATGAGAGGTTTTAATTGGTAACGTTAGAACAAAGGCGATACAATCGAGGGGGTATAGAACTGTATATAACAGAACGGATTCAAGTGTGTGCAATCAAAGTTCATACAGTGTGAATGAAGGAATTGGCAAAAATAATTACGAGCTTTAGCACGGTGAGCGTTTGTGAAGTGGTTCCAAACTAACCTTCGCGTTTCTGTTTCTAACGCACGGATGAATCGAGACCAATAGGCGAACGCCCTTTTATATTATTACATGTAAATTCGAACATGTTTTCCATCATCATGTTGTGGTCATATAATTTTAATTAATAATTAATTAGTTAATTATTTTCTGCCTAGATTGGTTGGTACCCGTTAACCGAAGGGACCCGTCTTGTGTTAGGGCCCTGAATAATTTTGTGGTTAGTTTGACATTACGGTCAGCTGGTTTCAAGTTTCAAACAGAAGAAAAAAGATTCGCGTTCTCATTTCTTTTCCGCGAAATTTTGATATTTTTCTTATTGCTGTTTCTGAGTTTTGGAAATACTCATATTATTCTTTATAGTTGAAATCCTAAACAAATTGTCTTTTCCTCACCTTTCTTAGTCGTTTTTAGAATTTATATTTCTTTGTTTTCTTTATTCTCCCTCAATATCAACGCTTTCCTATATGGTTTGTTTTGTTTTGTTTTAACTATACTTCTATTCGATTATATTAAATTTAGTTAAATCAATTTTGATTCTTTTCACCAAAGCCATTTATGTATCATCATGGTCGAAGGGTAATGACAACAACAAAATGCATGTCAATCGGATGTCATTTTCGGTTTTTATCGTGAGACGTGACACACACACATTGTATACACACATAGGTGGGTGAATGACCAGAACAGTGATGATTACAAAGAAACAATTACAATTTGGTATACATATCAATGCCAATATTCGTGAAGTTAGCACTATGTTGCATACCAATCTGCGATTAAATTGAACTACATAATGTTATTTGGTTTTTACCGACATATGTAGTTCATGCGCATAGCGCTCTAGTTTCTAATTGATTAAATAAATAAATAAATAAATAAATAAATAAATAAATAAATAAATAAATAATAAATAAATAACAATACATAAATAAATAAATAAATAAATAAATAAATAAATAAATAAATAATAATAATAAATAAGATAAATAAATTATATGTTGAGTCTACCACTCAGTTATATAATGATTTTCAGTGGGGACAGTAAATCAAAACGACCAAGCCAACCCTGTAGGCCCGAACAATAGACGAGTGCGATAACCAACCAAAGATCGATATTTTCAATAGGAAATATGGCAATCAGTGGTATGGACAGTGCGAACACCCGCGGATCAGCGCCAGAATCAACAAGTCCGATTCAGAACAACGCTGAATTTATTATGTGCTTCGTTGCTAGAACGGCTCCAAAGTCACCGTTTACAAACTCTTAAGACAAGAACTGATGGACTTAAGTCCAAATCAGAAGTTAAAAAACTCCTGACTTTGGCGGGAATCGAACTCTGGACCTTCTGCATTGGAAGCAGATACGCTAACCACAAGACCAACGAGCCACTCAATTATTGTTGTACATTTGTCTCTTACTAAAACACTAAAACATTCCATAATTACTTAATTCCCTTAAATCATTCTTACGTTTCTGTCCGTTCCTCCGACCATTCACCTGTACGTGTGCCACTTCTCACGATAAAACCGAACATGACCTCATCCGACTAACGTGCGGTTTATGTTGAAATTGCCATTTTATCACTTACATTTAGTTCGGTATAACTAAAACGGTTCCCGTAATACTATACGTTTATTACGGAAATTTAAACGGTACTATGATATTATGGCTATGGACTAAAACTAAACCGTTTTAACTATATCACTGCGATAGTTAATAATGATACATAATGAATTTGTTGATCCATAAAAAAACTTATTTCAGCGTGGATATCAAGAGATATCAATGCTGGGAGGAATTGTATCTTTCTATCCTTCTCCGACAAAGCTGTGTGTTAAACAGCTTCGCTCCCTATTCTGAGTATTCTCGTACCCGTGTAGGCCTTTGTTATAATATTATAACCAATGCATTAAATTTTACATGTACAATCCGAAGCAACTTTGTGAGTCGTAGCCAATCAGAGGGCCACAATTTGCATTTGTTTATGTAACGTCTATCTTATTCTGTTATCTTACCTATCACCGTCCACTTGATTGATGCAGTTCAATAAAATCATCACTCAGTTTTGGAATGATAGTTTCGATTAGATTTGGGATGCATTATCCGATACGGCAAGCCTTACTATATCTGTACACCGTTCACTACCGTTAGATTAGAGTAGCCGGATGACACGTAATTATTGATAACGTGCAACAGCGCTAGTCGCATTCTGAAACACCCATGATTCGCGGTGAAGAATGTGAAGGCTGGTGGAAGAGAGAGCTTCTGATGTGGTCTGTGTACCTCGCCATCAACAAATATTAAATCACTTTTTAAATGCAAATACTTTCTATTTGCTAATACGATCACTGTAGGTTTGTTTTGCCAACCCTCGTGTATTTATATTCGATTTACAAGAATCCGTAAATTACACAACATACTATTAAGGAAAGTGAAGCTCTTCTTCATGCATCACTGTTCTGTCCGTCTATGCGCGAGTCACGTCACGCGATAAAAACTGATCATGATCTCCGATTGACATTCGTTTTTGTTGTTAAAATTATCCATCCAATAGGATGACACAGAATGTTAAAATGATGGAGAAATTTCAAATTTCAATTTAAATCCATTTTCGACAGTCGGTTGATTAAGAATCTACGCTCGTTATTTTGGATACTCCCATACCCTTGCTTGTTATACAAATGGTCAACTGAATTTAGTAGGAGGACCAAGGTTTATTAAATTGCCTATGTCTGTCGATAGCAAGAGAAATAACTCTGCAATTGTTTGAAAGTTTAGTTTAAATGGTGGAGGTGCCGGGTCCCGGGTTCAAGAGTTTTAGCCACCCACCCCTACTCCCAGAGCCACCAGAATTAATTTGTATCATTCTTGCCACAAAAAAGCGCTTGTCAATCGGACGTCGTAATTCGGTTTTTATCGTGAGACGTGACACACGCACAGACGAACAGACGGACGGACATAAAAGTGATATGAGAGCTTCGCTCTCTAATTAAAAGTGATCAAATGCAAAACTTTCGTTTTATAATAACCTCCCTAGGAAATTCTAATCCAATCATCTTAAAATAACCAAATACCTAAGCTGGACCCCTCACTTAAAATGTTATTATCTAATTTGTCAAATTAGGCTCTGCGTTTCTTAGTTTCTAGGCCTAATTTTCTATTCATTTATCAGCATAGTTCAACATATTATAAGTAGTACACTATGTATTTATTTTATGTTTTAGTTGCGCAAATTTGACGCACTGATACTTTTTGTCCGATATTGCAGTAAAAACATACATTCAAAGAACTAAAAAGTTAAGAAAACACGTTCTATTTACCTATTAGTATTAAAATATCGCAAGTTTATTAAAATCTTTAATTCCAATTCAAACATGCAAGTGGGCGTTTTCGGATCAAATATCCATTGGCTCACTTTGTCTAGCTCCAAATTGGATCTTGGTTGAGAAAATGACGCAGTCGTGCGTATAGTAACTCAAACACAATTGCTTTGTGAAGTAGGCCTACACACACGTAATTGTTCGTCGTCCTATATTAACACGTGATTATGATGCGCCGCGGTGTCGCTAATCCGAGTGCTAACAGCGAGTGTAGATTCACTTGATCAGCGTTCATCCCGTGATCCTCCAGGATTATGAGCCGGCTACAGGCAAACACGGGACGGGAGGGGAGGAAATTGTTAAAACAACACCGTTAGTGGCAGCCGAGAAATTAGGCAAACTTGCTTTTTATCTTACTCGCTTATCAAAACATGTGGAGTGGTTATTGAATTAGGCGAACGGATCTAACGTGTTTAACATAGGCCTAATCTCGTCTCGGGGCGTGTGGGGGAGACAAAATAACAGCAGCATTTGATCCACTTTAGGGTGATTTATATCGTTTCGCGTGGATATTTTGCAACATAGGTAAAACATTTTAAGACCGTATTTGTAGCAACCATGCAGCCTTGCAACATAGGCAAATGCAAAGATATAAAACATTAAGTTCCACGTGACGACATAATTGTCAATTTAAAAAAAAATTGTTAGTTGTTTTTTGCTTTTGGTTGTTGTTTTTATCAACTAGTTTAATCATTTGTTCGTTTCGTAATGATTCACATACGAACTGATTTGATGAACTGTATCATTCCATTATGTTCATTATTACCTTCAAAACTGGTTATATAATATTGTAAGCTATGCAGCGTATGAATTATGAGCTGAAGCCTGTATACTTGGAAGAAAGAAATATACGACCACGGGTACGGGAGTGTCCAAAGTCGGGTGGAAGCTAATCTCTTGGTGGAGGTGCCGGGTTTAAGAGTTGTCTCTTTTAGCAGGCATAAAGCCTCGCTCCTCTGATCAAACAAGTCACCAGAAACTTTCTGTAGCATCCTAGTTGAATAATAATGTCAATAAGAATACATTTCAATATGAGTTTATGTTCGGTTTTTATCGTGAGACGTGGCACACGCACATACGGACAGAAAACTTATGCACATATCAGAGTTTCGCTCCCGAGAAACCTACAATTGAATAATTTGAAAAAATATAATTTTTGTGGGAAACCTGACCAGAGTGCAACGCATGCCTCTCTCCAGCTAACAAGTAACTTGGTATGTTGCGGATAGGACAATTGTGAAGGGTTGTCCGAGGGCTGTTTAAGAGGACTTGATACTTGTGGTAAACAACACTTACCTGAGTAGGAGTGAGATGAATAAGACTTGCTAAGTGCTCGGGGGCTGACAGGTTCTTCTGTTGCTGAACCTTCGCTCCAGCTCATAAACCTTGATACTTGTGGTAAAACAACACTTACCTGAGTAGGAGTGAGATGAATGAGACTTGCTAAGTGCTCCCTCTCGGGGGCTGACAGGTACTTTTGTTGCTTGAACCTTCGCTCCAGTTCATAAACCTGAAACAAGTAATGAAATATTGGGTTTAATATTATTCTCTGTTGGGGGCTACTATTTGGGGGAAGACTAATCCCCTTGAACTACAACCGATCATTGCCTCGTTCAATTAAGATGAATGATAATTATCATTGGAACCTAAATCAATAATGTGTTGTCTGAAAAAGTCTAAGTAGAATGCGATGGTTCATGTATGAAATGTTGAATTCGTGTGTTATCAGTGAGTATTCTCGTTATAATAGAAGTTTGTGCAAGCTTCTCATTCTGTTACGTGACTACCGCTAACGAGATGATATCGTGAAAGTGCTTTGCATCGTATACAATTCTCAAGTGGAGAATCGATTGAACCCCGGCAACGTGTCGATTTGTTCACTTTCATTCTACATTAGGAGATATTATTAGTGTAATGGTATTACCAATTTTGAATAGAAGAACGTTTTGTATTTGGTTCTGATGGTTTATATTTTATAGAGTGCTGTCCATAATTATTGTATATGTCTGCATGAAAAGTAGGCCTTTATGAATTTTACTAGTCACTTTATTCGATTCTAATATCGCAACTGCACTTATAAAATCGTTAACGACACTCTTATTGTTTAATGAAGTTTTGTATTATTGTGTTCAAGTTTTAATAAAAGAAAATCTGTATTATATTACTTGTATATTTGCTATTCACATTCTTAATATAATTAAAAACATAATGAAAAATGTCGTTGCATTACATTTATGAATGCATTTTTAAGTTTATTCAATTGTTTCAACATTTAAATTGATTTCTAATTCGACATTGGAACGAAATAGTGGGGTAAAGATGCCTAAATATAGTGCAAAATGATAAATTGCAATTATATAGTTTGTTTAATGATTAATTCGAAAACAAATGGCTACATGCATACCTCTGAGTATTTAACTATTAATGAATTAAAAATGAATTAGTTAATTAATCCCAAAAATTTCAAAGTGTGCCTAAATTTGTCATGTTTGGAATCAATTGAAAGCATTTTTCATCGACATTCAGGAAAAATACAAATTGGAAAATATATTGATACGGTAATTTATATATTTTATATTATAGCTCAATAAGATGATTTTGGTGTTTTATTGCTTTTTAATCCATAATATCTACTTTAATTTAAATTTAGCAGTAAACAATGATTACATATTGTTCGAAACGACCTGTTGATTATAATTAATGTATCATTCGTAATTTTTCATTAAAAGTAATTGTAATATATTCAATACAAATTACAATTGCTTAAAAATGTGTAACTATAGTACAAAATGTAATATAACTCTAAAATTGCATCTTCGATGTTTTGTAATGAAAATATCGAAAACAAATGGCTACAAGCGCAGTTCTTAGTATTGAACTGTTAATGGAAGAATTAAACGTTAGTAAATTAGGCCCCAAAATTTAGAAGTGAATACAAATTTGTCATGTTTTGTATCATTTGAATGCATTTGTGATCAACATTTAAGGTAAAAAAATATTTAAAATATTGACATATATTATTGCGATATTAGTTGAGTTTTATTATTTTTTAACTATTTGAACCAAAATATCTACTAAGATTTAAATTAACTTGTAAACAATGATTACATAGTGTTCACAAAATAGATGTTAATTATAATTAATATCATTTGCAATTTTTGTTTAATAGTAATATATTTTATGATAATACATTCAACAATAATTACAATATGGCGTAAGATGTCTAGCTAGTACAAAACTTGGTAAAACTAAAATATTAACAATCTTATTGATTTCTTTATAATAACTTCGAAAAAAACTTGCAACATGTGCAGAACTTAGCATTTAACTATGTATTAATTAATTAAAATTAATCGGTTAATTGTGTTAACAAATTTCAAAGTGAGCATTATATTTGTCGTGTTTGCTATTATATGAAAACATTTTTCATCGGCATTAAGGAAAAAATAAATTGGGAGTATGTATTTAAATATTGTATAATTATAGCACAATAGGGAAGTCTCACCAGTTTTAGATATTAGCGCTGGTGTATAGAATCAGTAGATATTCACTGAATAGCACAATCGCCGTAGTTTATAACACTCAAAAGCTAAAACTGTATATTCTACACGAGGTACAAAGTTTCACGGTTGCTCATTCCCGCGCTTTTATCGTTAAAAGACGTGTGACGTCATAACCCTAAGGACATTGTTGGTAATGAATGAAATTGACCACGTTCTTCTGGATCACAGAGCTGAATTCACCTCTCGGCTGTTCACCAGCTCGTGTGAAAACAAAAGTCCATTGTTGACATTTTCTTTATAAATGTTTTTGTAAAACCATTAATCGTTAATAATGTATAGCCTACACAAATGTGCAAATGTTATATCTTGTTATACAAATTATTGTTTATTAGTATTTCTTAATCATACATCAAACACATTTTATTCTAAAAGTGCTTCTAGAAGTAAGATAATCATCCAAAATGATGTTTATTCAATGACCACACGGTGATTGGTTGTAGTGTTATGACGTATTGCCCTGTTTTTTCCCGCCATTATTTCGCTAAAACTTAAGCTCACTTTAGTGACTGAACATTTTTTAAATAACAAAAATGTTATATTTATGTAATCAGAAACTGGCCTTGAATATAGTAGAATAATAAAAAAATATTTGTGAGTCTTCCCTATTAGTTGATTTTTGTAATATTAACTAATTGCGCTACAACATATGTAATATGTTTGGTTATATTTTTTAATTTAATTTTTTCCTTAATATCGATAAATAATGCTTTCATATAAAACCAAACACAACAAATTTATGATCACTTTGAATTTTTTTAGCACAATTTAACTGATTAATTTAAATTAATTAATAAATAGTTAAATGCTAAGTTCTGCACCTGTAGCCAGTGTTTTCGAAGTTAAAATTCCAAATCTTTAAGAATGCCTACGAATTTCAAAGTGATCTTAAATTTAAGTTCAATTTCATTTGAAAGAATCAACATTAAGGAAACAATGAAATGGAAAAAACGCATGTTTTCAAAATTTATTTGACTTAAAAAAAGTGCTATGTAATTAGCACGAAACGTTGTCTAAATAAGTAACTACTTCACGGATAACCGAAAGCTACAATGAACATAATTAACAACCGTGAAAGCCTCCATTTAACTATACACATTCCAATATATTTTTCCAATTTATAAATTTAAGCTCACTTTAAAATTGTTGACTTAATTAACTAATTAATTTAAAAAAATTCAATTAACAATTAAATACTAAAAACTGTGTCTGTAGCTAGTTATTTTCAATATTTTTATCACGAAACCGCTAAAATTGATTTTTTTTACAGTTGCATCACATTTTGTACTATAGTTGTATTTGAGAAGACAACTTGATCGCTATTCAAAATATATATTCAAAATATCTTCTTTAAAGAGTAAAAACGTCAGCCGATTGTGTGATACATATTTCTTTCACTTTTAAAACGCGTCGTTTAGAATATTTCATGTTATTAACGTGCTTTATACCTTATACGATTTTGTATACATAAATGTGTTACGCTATCAGTTCTTTGTATTGAGGTGTACGAGTACGATACAACCCCGATGCCCTAGTGTGTTTGTTTACGTCCTCGTAAATTCTGGAGCATAACCTGCTTTGGGAGAGTACCTTTAAAGTTTAAAGTTGTTTCCATCGATTTGCGATGAACTGAAAATAGATGAAGGCCACGGCACGGCAGTAAGGCTTGGAAGTCGGGTCGAGTGGTATGTTGAGGACCGCGTCGAGTAGGCCTTGCAGAGCCCGGCCGCTCGAACCTCGAGGGTCGGAGCCGATCTCGACCGAGGTGTTGCGACGCGTCTATCGACCCCTGCCTGCATGCCTGCCTTAGCGCGAGTTTACTTTATACGAGAAACGAGACGAAATCGAAATCGTCTTGAATTAAAGTTCAATCGAGACGAACTTTGTAGATCTTTGATTCAATACCTTATTTCTACGTTTACTTTTTATGTTCGAGATGCACTCATAATTAATAAACAAATACAAACAAACATACAAAAGTAAATACATATATTTATTGTGCCCGAACTGATTTTCATTTTTGGACTTGATGAATAAATCATTGACATAGATTTGATTTGGACGAGGTCACGAGACAATGGATAGTTGTTAAAAATTGATTTTGTATCACTTAAACTTTAATGATTGAATTATTGCGCTTGAAATGTATTTTTTGTGGATCCCTAATGAAATTACGATAGCGGAATTAACGGAATAATTGAAAATATACAGGTACCGGTATATTGGAAACCGAACACTAAGAAAGAGGACAGTATCATTAATGTGAATGAGAGAATATGGAATGGTTATTCCTGGAAATTGCTTAAGTCTTTAGTTATATTAATTGACCAAGGTGTTCGTCCAAAATAGGCTATAGGCCAGTGACAACATTTCTTAAAACGTCACACAAATATATCTGTTGGATTTCAGGAATTTGCCCGGGTAACAAACTAGTGTTCTGTGAACTAAATAAGTACTTAAACAGCGACTTGTTTTAAGATTTATTAATTCGTATTAATATTGTAAAATTCTTCAAAAACTTGTTAACTTTTTTTGTGTTCTGTGTCACTTTCAACGTACAAGTTGTGGTTATACTATTTAGCCTTACACAGGTTATATTATAC